>JAJHJA010000098.1:600000-1029642 GCA_021202915.1 Heliconius himera
TTTTCCGAAACAACACATAACACAGAATATTAATTATAAGCAAGTGGCGTACTCTATTCTATGCTTCATAATAAATAATTTGTGTATAATTACTTAGAACATCCCTAGCGACAGTCGCGACTGTGTCCATACGGGGCTCGAACCCGTTACCCGTTGGTCGTCAGCCGCGGCGTGACTGGTATACCAATTCACACTTCCGCTCTGCGGCATAATTACAAACGGAAAATTCAAGTACCGACATAGAAGAAATTCGACGAACTCCTACCTCAAATACATTTAAAAATACACCGTATCTAATATAAAATAAAGTGCAATTTTGCTTGTTTTCGACACTCTTGATCCATCACTGAGACAGCCGTTGTTCGGACAAACATTGGATACGAAAATAATATCTAAAGTAAGGTTATAAGGAGTATATTCGAATCCATCCGGTTTAGAAATGGTGATGATGCAAGGCACGTTTCAATCTATTTGGCCCCACCGATCCGATATTGTGCACACAAAGTAACGATTACTCATAGTAAGTATTTACGACAGGAAGAAATTGCAATTGTTTACTCTTAATGATTATAAATTCGGAAAAAGTTTTTTTTTATTTATCGATAGATTATAAATATATTTATTGTTTTTCTTTGAAACTTGATATAATTATTCAATATTTTGATTTAGATCTATTGGCTATAACACAATTTACATAAAGGTTTGTTATCAATCTAGAGATATTTTATCTTTTATGTTTGATTTTCTCTTTATCTTTATTTCTATTAATGCATCATTATTGCAAGATGTTGATCCCGGTCAACCTCAAGCTGCAGGTGCTCGATATCATTTAACACGTGAGTACTCGCCATGACAAATCAAACGAGTCCAACCACAACCCCTCTACTTTTCTTAGTTCAGAAATTCCTTGGTCCACCTTCCAGCTTTCCAGTATTTTCGAAATCAAGCCATTTCATTTGATTTCCAAATATCAACCTAGCATTGTGCTAAAATTTGTCATCCACCATCTTGTTGCAGGGCGATTTTGGATTAAAAACAATGTTGATTAAATATGTAATTTTATTGTAATCAGAACTCGAATCATAATCAAAATTACAGCTCAATCGGACACTGGGAAGTTAAAATGCAAGTTATCACATACACTCACACATTACCTAAAACGGTAAGTTAAATAATAACTAAAGGAGCTGAAATACAGTCAAAGACCTTATTATATCTAAACATTTAGTAAATATTTACTTGAATTTTGGTTAACAGAATTACTCGTATGCTGGATTAGTGAATACTAAATAAATAAGGAAAGTTCTTATATATTTTATAAACTTAAACTTAGAATTAATCATAACTTAAACTTAGAAATAATACTATATAATTAGTCATAACTAAATAAAAAAGTTACAGTAGCTTCGAAAATTGTATGGAATCACGTTATAAAGGTTATCATGTTTCAACAAGTTTTAAAATTTAGATATATGTTAATACTTTTATAAGGCAAATGGATTACAGTAATTTAATCTTTTTTTGTTCGCATTTTTGGACAAGTTCGTGCTAATGGATCGAGGTTTGATCCTAAGCCTTAAAGTTTTTGTGTGAGGTTTTTTTTTTTCAATTAAATTTTCTACTAAATGACGCTTTTGACATTGCGTGATCGAAATGTGGAAATGGATAACTTATATTGTTATTTAGTGACTGGGTACCTTAAAATTTTAGTAAGCACCTTAGGAAGGTTTCATTTGCCGCAGGGTCCCGACTATTAATTCTTCTATTTTGCAAAAAAAAATTATGCAGTCGAGTTTTTTTTATTTTATAATAATATTATTTTATTTCACACTTTTAAGCTTATAACTTTGTTATTAGGATTAGAAAACAAAATAAAAAGGTTAATTGCTACAATATGGAGGTAGTTATAGTGTGGATTTCAACCTAACCTCTTGTTTCACAGTCTACGATGACACTATTAGACCATCACTGCTAATGTCTTCGCGTAATAACGGCAGGATACCAGGATACCAGGCATACCAAATTATATAAAAAAACATGTTAAAGTACAAATTAATTTAAATCTTTATTTATCCTAAGCTAGTTCTTTTTTATCGTAAATGAGGAATATCCATTTTTATTAAATGATTCACACTTCTTACATTTTGTCAAGAATAGTGTCCGGTTGTAGCTGTTGTAAATTTTGATTGTAATATATTTAGTGACATTCAAGGTTAAAAGTTAAATCAAATTGTCATAATCTCTATAACGTAACATAAGCCTTACGTATATTACACACTGACAAACACATAACCTCCCTTGTATCACGCAGTCAAGTAAAAAAAGCAAATTATGCTGTTACATCCTGTACGCCCGGTAATTTAACGTCACTTAACGCTGTTAAAACATTTTTTGATGAACAACAAATTTTTCTAATTAAATTGATACTACTATCAAGTATGATTGTAAAAATAATATATATTTTCATCAATTTGACAATAATTTTCGTACTATTTCACAATTTCCTATTGAAACAATAATAATCATTTAAAATAATAAAGGCCAGTCGTGGTGCAGCGGTACGAGGTGTGGTTGTAAAACCGACTGTTAGTGGGTTCGGTCCCCACTCGAGAAGATGAAATATTTACTTAAATTTATAATTCCATTTATTCTCTCTGGTGTCGAGCTTAACGCGCTTAACGTTGAGTTCTGCCACTTAACACGCAATGCGTCCAGAATTCGGTAGAAAGTGGGGAACGGAGTGTCTTAAAACTAGGTTCCCTACCGTGCTGTTTGCGGGATACACCGTGAAGCTAATTTTAATTAATTATTTTTTTTAAATAATAAAAAAAAAAACACAAAACGAAAACCGACTATAAGCAATGCGTCATACAAACCCGATGTGTGGCGAATGATGTCACTTCGACAGTTAATCGAGGGTACGTGTACAGACAACGATTTACAACGCGAAGAGCCAGTCCTCCCGTGTATTACCGATCCATAGAACAATAAAGCGTGGTGTTGGTAGAATACCAAATACCACACACCGCCACAGTATGCTGCCAGCGCCGCGTATATTATTAGTACGCTGTACCGCCTCCGGAGTAATTGACCGATCGATAATATCATTCTAGACGCATTGGCCTCTTCCTCTTTCCTTTTTCCTATCGGTCAGCCAGGGATTGTATCGTTTGTGTTGGTTATATAAAATGTTGTATTGATATTGGCAGTTTGAAATCGGTTTGGTGGTGGATTTTTGCGATGTTTTGAAGTACAGTAGATTTTTTTTATATAAACTGTAATCATTTTCGGGACGATCATGATCTAATGTGGATAAAATATTCAAAAGCTGTTTTACTATTATTTTGTAATATTAACATATGTGTCTACATGTACTTATATTTTATCAATCCACTCGGTTTTAGAATAGACCATCAAATTTACTCTTTCTTTTTTCACACTGTATCCCGCATACTGCCGGGTAGGCAGAGGGAACCTATTATAAGGACAATGCGATCCCCACTTTCCGCCAAATTTTCTAAGCAATTCTGAATGAATTAAAATATTAATAATAAACATATTAATTAATCCGAGTTGGAATCGAACTCACATCCATCGCAATACAGTCACACGCTTCAACTCCTGCCTCCTCTCTTTCCTCCCTCCCCACCTCTCTCACTTAGTGAAAAAGTAGAAAAAAAAGACCATAAAATATATAAACACAATCGATATTAATATCACAACCCGCGTGGAATATAGCGTGTAGCGTGAAATTTGCCACCAGCACCATGTAAATTGGTCAGTGGAATCGTGTATGTACCTATCAAATGACATATTAGCGGTCGCGCCTGATCACTGAAAACCTATTAACATAAAAGATAACCGTTACTAGTACATTTTACGTGGTATATGCCAAATTTATATAAATAATATAGAGATGTGGTTGTGAGACTCGCTGGGAACGTGATAGGTCGTGGACTCGACTCCCGTTTGAGGAAATTAAATGTTCAATATTTTTTCTTTTTTGCTCTGGTGCCGAAGAAAGGTGTGGTGTTGAGTTCAGCCACTCAAGACGCAATGCCTCTAGAATTCGGCGGAAAATTGAGAATGGAGTGTATTAACACTAGGTTTCACTCTGCCTATCTAACCTGCTGTGTGCGGGATACAACGTGAGGCTAAAAAAAACTAATTGAACATTAACAGCGAAATTCACAACTGACGACTTACCCCGACTTTGATTGCCTAACCTTTTTTTAATTATATTCTGTAATTTAACAATTATCCTTCATAGTTTTTCTTCTTATTTTATAAAAAAAAATGCGAATGATTTTTAATATAGGTACTTTAATCGTAATTAAATAATAAAATCGAGAACCAATTTAAATATAAAATACAATATTACTCTACTCAGACTACTTACATACATACATATATGTATATCGAATCTATATATAAATTTTAAAAAACTATGTATAATTTGTGATAATCTTTAAAAATTATCAAACAAGTTATTCTTGGAAAAATAAATCAAAATTAACCTACCTGCCTATCCTGCACACAGCAGCGAGTTAAGACACTCCGTTCCCCACTTTCTGCCGAATTCTGGATGCATTGCGTGTTGAGTGGCAGAACTCAACGCCGCGCTTAGCCTCGAGCCAGAGAAATATAAATTTAAGTATGTAAATATTTAATTAAAAGAATTCATTAGAAAAATAAAAATTGTAGATATGCAATATATTATGTATGTACATACATATATATAATTTACGTCAATACGAGTATATGTTAAAGTGTTTTAATTGATAACGCTATACGAGGTCAATAATTTTTCTGTTTGAACCTACGACCTGTTATGAGTCATCGGATTTTAAGCTAAATATATGTATATATATAAAATTTACATTTTCAAGGCATTTGTAGGATATACAATATAGGATAGGCTCTTAGTTCGGCCACGTGGCCAAATGAAAATAGCTATGAGATGTACCTATATAAGAGTCGATTTAAGTACCCAAGGTAAGCCAGTACAGTGGGTTACATCAAGACGTATACGATGATGACATAGTGCTGTATATAAATATCCTCTAAACTAGACTTATTTTCCTTCACAAAAACATCATTGGAAACAAAGTCCTTACCTTTATAGTATTAGTATAGATCATTTAACTTGTACGGACTGTAAAAAATAAAATTATATTTTTTTCCGCTTTCGTGAGAGTTTAGCTAATTCCTCTCTTAATAAAGAACTCTCCCCATGGGACTAAAGGGAACATGCCAAATTTCAATTTTTTATGTTCAGTTTTGGGTGTATGTTGCCTGTGTATTCAAATTTATATATTTTAATTGGGATAAGGATTTTATAAATCTACCTTCTGAAATTCACATACTTTTCATATACAAAATAACCTGTAATAATTGTGCGTATCTAGACAAAACTGCATTTTTAATTAATTCTTTTTAAAAAAATCACATCAACACGTCTTAGAAACAAAAAATGTTACGCACTCGCTAGCGACGATCGAATCAATAAACAAAAGTGACCATGTTTCTTACCAAAGCAAACACATAATAGGATACTTACCGATGACCCTAATGTGTAAGTATTTAATTTAATTTACCGTAACACGACCTAACTTTGTAATGACGTGATCTACGATGTTGACACCTTGGTACTTGAAAAGTTTCATACATGGATTCACAAAAAATAATAAAATGTGCTAGATTTTTAAATAAATTATTCTTTGAACTTTTCTATTTATGTCATAATAGCTTGCATAAAATAAAAAAATATATTTATATAACTTATATTAAGTTAATTTTGATATTTTATACCTTTTTTTAAATTTATATAATATGCTAGATTTTGGCACAGAGCGTCTAAAGTTTGACGTGACGTTTTATCCTAGGCCTGTCTAATATATAGTGGATATATATACACACATATATATCTCTGTATATTATGTACGTATTAGCGACCAAAACTCATAACTTTTTTGAGTCTCTCGAAGAGATGGTACGGGTTACAGTACTTTATATATTTATCTATATAATGTTACGGTATATAGACCGTAGTATTTTATAAATAAACATAAATTTCTAAGTAAGAGCATATCTCTTATATAATTTAAAAATAATTTTACTATATTTACAACATAATAAAAAGATTAATTTAGTTATTTAGTCGTGGTAAAGCGCGGAGTTAAGTTCCGCCACTCAACACGCAATGCCTCCAGAATTCGGCAGAAAGTGGGGTACGGAGTGTCTTAACACTAGGTTCCCTCTGCCTACCCTGCTGTGTGCGGTATACAGCGTGAAGCTGATTAATTAAAACCAAAATAGAGTAGCGACTTAAGCAACTCTCTACAACAATTACAACATCCAACAAAACATATCTCAATCAATATGTTTCGAAATGTCTTCATAAAATTTAATCAACGGTATTAATATGCTAGTAATAAATGACATGACCTCCGATAGCGGGTGAACCGTGGCTGCGACACTTAATTTTCACAAGTTTATACGTTCCAAATGTGACTACTTGTGAGGTCTGGCGCCCGACGTGCTGATTGTATACTTATGGAAGAACATCTAGGGAGGTACATAAAAATATAGTATGTTTATACGACGTTTAACGCCGAATTCGAAACTATTATTAAATATTTTTTTGTATAATCTAATAAATAAAAATCACATTCAAAGCTTCCCGCTGTACACAACACTAGGTGCTCTCTGCCTACCCTGCACACAGCAGGGTAGGCAGAGAGCACCTAGTGTTAAGACACTCCGTTCCCCAGTTTCTGCCGTATTCTGGAGGCATTGCGTGTTGGATGGCATAACTCAACGCCGCGCTTAACCTCGACACCAGAGCGAAGAAATGGAAATATAAATTTAAGTAAATATTTCATTTCCTCGAGTGGGGATCGAATCCACAACCAGTCGGTTTTACAGTCACACCTCGTGCCACTGCGCCACGACTGGCCTCATAATCAGTATAATCTAATGTAACGTATTTTTAATGGGAACGGAGTGTCACCTAGTGTAGGTTAACGATGCCTACCCTGCAATGTGCGAGATACAGCGTAAAGTAAAAAAATAATAATGTTACCATCGATTTTCTTTTTATACAATCAAAAAATAATATTTTAACAATTGAACATTCTCTCTTACAATTCTGTTATAAAAAAATTCTAAGTCACTTCACTATTTGATAACTAAATTAATTCTGTTACACAGAAAACACATTTAAATCCTATTTTGAATGAAACTTTTCAACCAGATTAATCGCGTATATACATTTTTGGAAACCCGACGTTTCGAATCTACTTAAAAAGTAAACCACGGTCTCCAGCAAAATCTGGTTTTCAAAAGAAGAGAAAGAAAAAAAGAAAGAGTTAAAAGGTTATATAAAATGTATAATAACCGCTAAAATCAAAGACCTTCTTATTCAAGTCCTATTTACATCAACCCACAAGGAAATCAAACTTACGACTCACGCCATTGGCTGATGTAGAGACAATAAACGAATAAATACCATAATATATTAAACATAATAAATATATATAACCTTATATTAAATTAGAAGTGCACAAAGCACTTGTACTCTACATTCTTTATCAGAACATAAAGAGTAATAAAAATTTTATTAATATTATACTTGTTTCGATCAAATGTACAGTTTGTATGTTGTGTATGTATGAATGTTATTGTAGACGTTAACTGTTGTTATGCATTTTTTTATCTTGCCATTATAACAAAAACAATGTCAACGATATAAAATGATGATTTAACCGCACTTTGCTTTAGTCGGTATTAAGTTTCTGATTTTTTTTGTTATTAATTCCAATTTTTTTTTTATGAAAATATTGTTTTTAGGGTAGCATAACTGATTAGCGCAAACGAAAGAAGCTTGTATAAATTCGTTATAGCTGTTTGTGTTGCTTCTATATGTCATAGTCATTTTATTCAACAACTATTAGGTATTTGCAGTAAAATTTTTATAGGTAGACGTATGCTGTAAACCAATAAACAATTTTTATTTTATTATACAAATTAATTACATTTCTTCTTAATTTCAAGTCTAAAAAATGGGTCTTAAACTAAAAAAATCCGTATCCGTAAGCTTTACATGAAACAGTTGAGAAATCTCTGTAGATATTGAGAATTAATAACAGAATACAAAACATAGTACAGTACCATGTTATTATTCTATCGTTATTATGAATATCATTAAAACATGTTTATTCAATAACAAACAAAACTGAACACATTTATTATAAATTAAAACCATAATTAAAAACGTAGATTTTTTTCTACAGCAATTTTTTTTTCGTCACACACGAACAGACCGACATTACTAGATAATTTAATATTTTCGCATAAACTAATATAATGATAAAAACACTATTGTTCTTACAATATTGAAAAAAAAACCATAAGATTGTAGTTGATGGATTATATCGGTATTAAAAATTACTAGCAGAGTGCACTGATCGTGTTTTTACAACACTATCTAAGATGGCTACTAAAGCCGGCACGCCACTGCGACGAATCATGCAGAAAATATATTAAATTATTTAAAAAGCTTAACAAATTTCTTAATATGTAAGTGTTGGCTTATAGAAAATAAAGAAATTAATTACCAAATATTATATAAAATAATCAAAGAACGATAATTAGAAGCTTAATTTCATGAATGTTTGTAATAAATTAAAAGAAACTGATTGTCCCCTTTAAAACTATTATTAATCCATTTCTAAAAAGACATTTGAAAGAGACATTAGTAACATAATTCCAAGTTATGTTAGACATAGAAAAGAGCCCTGATAGTGAACCCTTTAAACTTACCATTTATGATGCAAGTCCGAGGCACTGCCTGAGCTCTTCTCCATCCAACGTGAGCATCCGCACGGAATGCTGAATAGTTTCTTTTCATATGATCGAGTAGGTCTGACTGTAGAACCACCAGTGGGTGACAAAACTCATCGTAAACAGAGCTGGAGCAGATAGATGATAGAGAAAATAGATAATATATTACAATTTACTATCTGTGGAGTAAAAGCCTAATCGTTTTTTGGTCCCTGTGAATGTGAAACAAGGAACCGTTAATGAGATAGATAAGCTTTAAGTCATTGTTGATAAACGGAAGGAGATTAATCGATTGCGAGTCGCGTTGAACACTGTATAAGTAAGGTTTTTATATAAGCTAACAAGATTGCATTTGTTGCGAAAGTTTAATTTCTAATGATGATAAAATATTCTTGTAATAACAAAAAAATAGCTTTACAGTGGTTCCTGCACATAGTAGGGTAGAGGGAACCTAGTATTAAGACACTCTATTCTCCACTTTTAGCCTATTTTTTCGAGGCATTACGCGTTGAGTTTTAAAACTCAACGCAAGGCTTTTACCTTGGTTCAAGGGCGAAGAAATGAAAATATTATTAAATATTAATTCCTAATTAATACATATAATAAATAATAATAAATTTAACAAAATAAAAAAATTTAAAAACCCAAAATCTATTACTCCAAAATCCAAAAATTAGAAACCCAAAATCTGCTATACTCATTACCCCTACCTTTATAGTTTTGGGAAAGTACTTGTAGCTCTAAAACTGCTAATCCGATGTTCATAAAACAAGCCTAGAACTCACTGAATACTGAGATGAACAAGACTTTCGATTAAAAAAACCGCACTTAAATCCTTTCACTCGTTCAGGAGCTACAGAGTCACAGACAGACACACAGTCAGATCAACCTTATAATGCTCCTTTTACTCAAAAGCTGTGTATACTCTGACAAACATAAACAAAACAACACTTTTCTCTTAGTTCTATACTCAAAGGTCGTACAAGACAAATAGATATAAGTAGATATAAATAAATGTACAATAACCAATAAACTAATATAACAGCATACCTACCGCAATCCCGCGTTATTATTGTTAAATTAATTAATATAATAATGTATGGTAATAATATAAAACTTTATCGTGCCAGGGTCAGATGTGAGGAGAAGAAAAATAATTTTGCCTATCTGTTCACAGACAGCCAGTTGTTCTTGTTACTTCAATGTAAAGGGCATAAGAATTATTGAATTTTTAGAACCGTAGGGCAATTTGTTTATCGCTTTTAAACTACTGGGTTTTTTTTATATCTATTTTTTATTAGGTTGATATGATATTGCCATAAGTAAATATTATTGCGGCCGCGACAGGTTGTGAGTTCGATTCCCACTCGAGGAGATGAAATATTTAATATTTTCATTTCTTCACTCCGATTTTGAGGCGAAGCCAGGCGTTAAGTTCCGCTACTCAACACACAGTGTCTCCAGAATTCCGTGGGTAACGGTCCCCGTTATGTATCTTAACACAAGGTACTGTCTGTCTACCCTGCTGTTTGTTTTTTATGTATAAAATTATATAAAGCTAACGACTTCAATATTTAAAATGTATAAAAGTGATCCCTTTCGACCTGACCCATCCCTTATTAAGCATTATAAAATATCAAAGCAACCCTGAACTACAAGAAGCTCCCTTGAAACAAAAAACCGTATGGGTGTCGACAGACCGGTCACGAAAGCGCCGCCCAAGTTGTGATAACGCCCTTATTTTTTGATTGGTCATTTACATACCAAAAATAATACTATTACACTAAGGGGAGGCCTAATTAGTATATTCTGGTGGTACTTCCCGTACCGGCGCGCCACCCCCGCTACCATTTTTTACTAGAAAATCCCCAAAAACCCGAGTTGCGTGATTCTTAAAGTAATAATTATTAGTTTTATCTAACATATTTCCTTTTATTTATTACTTTGTGTTTTATAAAGGTATGTTTGTTTTATTGTTATGGTTAAATATGGTGGTTATTGCATACGTATGTAGTATATTAAGTACAAGCTAGATTAGTTGGTTTCGATTATTTTTTATTAGAAAAATGTTATATGCCTTTCATATTCTTGAGGCTATCATTGAACAGTCATACAGGCGTGTGACTGTAAACGCGGTGGTAATGGTTCGATTCCCACTCCGGGGAATGAGTTATTATTTATTAATATTTTTATTCCTTAACGAACAAAGCAAGGAGTGGAATATAGGAAACGGAGTTCCTTAACACTAGGTTTCCTCTGCCTCCTAATATATACAGGGTGAAGCTAAGAAACCTCCAATATTTTATTGGGAAAGCAGAGAATAATGTGTATAGTATAATCATATTCTATTTTCAACAATATAATTTTGTCTAACCACACCAGCCAATACATTTCCTAAAGCAAAATCTTACTTCATTTCATTAAGCGCGCACAAAACTCATAACAGCCGAAGGTTAATTCGAAAATCTGAAAATGAAAAATCATAAACTAAAAATACATTATCTAATATAAATACAAACAAAATACTAACTAAATAACTAAAAAAGAACCTCACAATACTAATAGATACACAAAAAAAAAACTAAAAATTTCGTAGTCGCTAAGCACGAAACCCGATCCTACCTTCCTTCCACCAGAAACTGTCACCGACAACTACAAGAAGTTTTCGATTTCATAGGCAGCGTATAATTCTACAGATAGAGCCGGCGAAGCGTAATGAGCGTTGGTACATCTATTAGAGATATCTTCGTTTTTATATGGGTGCTGGCGATGTTATTGGTTGATTTCAGAATGTACGTAACTCAATACTGCGTCGGCTTACGAGAACTAGGAGGATATTGTTACACCTTGCTTGTTCGCTTTTCAATGACAATGTTGCTTTGCTAGCGTTCCTGATCGTGTTAATATACAATTTGGTAGTCAGAATTAGTTTAGTAAATAAATAAATTAATCGGCTTCACGCTGTATCCACACAGCTGAGTAGACAGAGGGAACATAGTGTTAAGACACTCCGTTACCAGCTTTTCGTAGAATTTTTCAAGGCATTTGAGGCGTGTTGCGCAACTCAACGTGTCACAAACGCGTCAAAAAAAATACATTTAAATTAACATTTCATTTCCTCAATTGGGGACCAAACCCACAACCAGCATTTACAGACATACTCTGTGCACCTGCGCCACAACGAGCCTCGCCCAGCACTGAAATATCATAATAGACACCTTAGACACAGAATCTACCTTTTACAATAGTTTATTCGACTTGTTACACGCATTTTAATTCTATTTAATATTCTATTACAATAACTGTAATACTAATTCTAACAACAACTTTTCTGGACAATATTTTAGTATGTAATACATGCGAGGGCCGTGTCTGTTGTACTTTTATATGAAATCCACCGGAAACACTCAACACACTGACTCTTAATATAATGGTTACTTCGAAGCAACATCAAAAGACGTATCTACTTTTAATTAACTATGAATAAAGTGTATATTTAGAAATAATGCTATATATCATATAAGAAAATAATGCTAAAGATAATGTAATGCGCCTATTGTGATAGGCTGGCTACGTGTAAAGCTCGTTCAACCACAATTCCTACAGCCATGGGGCTCTGAGGTGAAATCCCTCAAATTAAGGTAAAGTTAGTTTGTGTATAAAGGCTAGTCGTGGCGCAGCGGCACAAAGTGTGACTGTAAACGTGACCGGTTGTGGGTTTGAATCCACTCGAGGAAATTAATATTTAATATTTTCATATTTTCGCTCTGGTGTCGAGGCAAAGCGCGGCAATCCTACTAATTCCTTCTTTCCTAAGTGTGGAATAACACTTTAAAAATGTTTAAAAAAACCTACACGCAATGTCTCTAGAATAACGCGCAAAATAGGGATTGGAGTAACTTAATACTAGGTTCCCTATTCCTACCTGCTGCTCTGTGCAAGAAGTGCGCGTGAAGCTGATTTATTTATTTATTTAGTTTGTGTACAATTTAACTTAGTCTCCAATAATTAGCAGATCCATTTTGAAATTTCAAATCATTTGATTTCTCATTCAAAATAAAAAATCAGTAGTCACGTGACTAAAAATGATATACAGATTCTGAGTCAAATGACTATTAATTTTTTATTATCTTTTATAACTATTCTCTAGCAAATTCTAGAAATATAGTTAGTAAGTATAGAGGCCAGTCGTAGCGTTTTCGCACAAAGTGTGACGACAAACGAGACTGGTTGTAGGAGGTAAAATATTTACATTTATATTTTCATTTCTTCGCTCTGGTGTCGAGGTAAAAGCGCGGCGTTGAGTTCCGCCACTCATCACGCAATGCCTCCGGAATTTGGCGGAAAGTGGGGAACGGACGGCGGGATACAGCGTGAAGCTGATTTATTTGATTTATTTTTTTATTTTAAGTATAAGTGTCAAAACTATATAAAACAAAGGCGTAAACTTACACTTCAGTAATAAAAACGTCATTCTAAGGCTTCCGGTTGCAAGAAATAACTATGTTAGTTACAGTTATTATAAAAAATATACCTATATAGGTAAAAAGTAATTAAATAAGGTTCCTTATTCCACTGCCATAATATAATCTAATAATAACAACGCTCAAACGGGAAAATGAACATTCTAACACAATGACAGCTTTAATTAGAACCGAAGCAGAAAGATTTTTTGCAGTAGAAAATTGCTAACAAGAAATATCAGGGGCTGTTTTGAACTATAGTTATTTTAGAATTCAACTTAAAATATGAAAATAGCGTTTTCATAGATATATGAATTGTTATGGTTGGTTTTTAAGGAATGAATATAAAGATAAATTGTAAATTATCTATTTTTTCTATTATTAGCTTTACACCGTATCCCGCACATAGAAGAGTGCCTAGTGTTTAGACACTCCGTTCTCCATTTTCTGCCGAATTATAGATTGAATGGCGAAACTCGACGCCGTGCTTTGGGTCGACACCGGAGCAAAGAAATGAAATCAAATATTAAAAAAATCATTCCCGCAAGTAAGAACTGAATCCACAACCTGTCATGTTTACAGTTACACTTTGTGCCTCTCCACCACGACTGCATAAAAAATCCATAAATAAACAAATAGGTATATTTTGCTCCTACTTTTTTCGTTTTTATCTTATATCAAATTCAATATGACTGACCGAGAGAAACTACTAGACACAGAAAGCTGAAAGCATATAATTATTTTTGGGATGTACAAGGAAGCTCTATTTAATATTTTTATATCCTCGTTCTGATAACAAGCAAAGCACGGCGTTGAGTTCCATCCTTCAACTCGTAATACCTCCAGAATTCAGAGGAAAGTAGGAAACGGAAGTATCTAAATGGGCACTGCTATGTTCGGGACACAGCTTGAAGCTAAAAACAACATTCTATAAGTCATACGAGCGCATGTAACAGGGTAAATAAAGAAAACCCAATATTCTTCTGGAAACGGAAAACAATCGGATTTTAAACTTCATACGCCACACGAACAAAGTTGCGGGATACAGGTTGTATATTAGGTATATATTGGAAACGTATGTATATGTTAGAAAAAAACAACTTCACTGTTTTTCACATTTCAAGCTAGGAAAAGTCTCAAATCACATCACTTTTTCTCTCCCCACCCATACAAAGACATGTCACACCGAAAACGACAATTCATCTTAACTAAACCTGTGGAAACATCATTATTTTCAATACAAACAGGAGTAATAGAAGCAGTGGCCACTACATTATATGATCGTTAACCACTTTTCCATGGTATATTTCTATTATTTTCCATACTATAAGTAATATCAGAAATATTTCTAAGTTTCCATTTCCCATGTTAAGATGTTATCAAAACCGAAGTGATAACAGCATTAGGTGTGATATATATCTGTCATCCCATTTTTACGACCTTAAGTAGGAAACGCGAAGGCGACATAGACGTTTAATTGAAGTGGGGAGAGGGCGAACCACCCTCTCGGCGAAATAATAAAAAAATGAAGAGCTACCCCGGAGCTCGGATGCTGTGAAAGTGGCACAGCGCGGATAAATGAAGGTTTTTTGTTTAAATGCGCCTAAGCTTCGCTCTACTTTATATTGTCGTATTCTATAAATGTTAGTCCATTCAGAAACCGAGTCATTAAAACGTGAATCTCTCCGCAAATTATACCATACGCCTTTTAATTACTATCTATCTAGTT
Source organism: Heliconius himera (assembly GCA_021202915.1). Classification (NCBI taxonomy): domain Eukaryota; kingdom Metazoa; phylum Arthropoda; class Insecta; order Lepidoptera; family Nymphalidae; genus Heliconius; species Heliconius himera. The sequence continues at coordinate 615,037 of JAJHJA010000098.1, forward strand.
GATCGAGCTTATATTTTTAGTTATTCTTGACAACAGAAGCTTTTATACGCAAGTTTTTAGCATGGAAAGTAGTGTTTAGGGTTTTATATGATAATAATTATTGAAAATCTTCTTAATATATAACATATTGTTAAATACGGCTTATATAGAATATGACTACTGTAGCAATCTCGATACAGCTTATAAGGACATGATAATGGGATATAAAATTCCATATTTATTTACGAGAATCTCATCGAGGGCTAGAATTAAGTCAACAACGGACTTAACAAAAGGGAAGCTTCCAGTAAACTTGTACGCGAAATTGGTCTGTGAGCCTTGGATTTACAGTACAATATTCCTTGGAGAACAGATTTGAGGGGCGCAGGCTGACACTTGTGAGATTTAAGTGACAGTTTTATTAATTTCCCATAGTACTCATCCCTATTTTCCACCCTTCTCGGCTTCGAACAATGCAGCGGCGGCATATGGATCGTGGATGCCTTCCGCCATATAAAACTTAGAGACTTACTTGTTAAGTGTTTTGTTAATTAACTCATACTTTATATAAGATTTTTAGGTGATTATGATCATATTGTGAGCAAAAACTATATATTTGTAATTAATGAGATAAATAATGTGCTTCGTCCTTGATACACACAACATATTAACTCTAATGTAATACTTATTTAATACTTTGAACTACTAATAAATAAAATAAAATAAGCATTTCAACTTCACGCTGTATCCCGCACACTGCAATTTAGGCAGAGGGAAATAGTGTTAAGTCACTAAATAAAAAAAATAATAAATAATAATTTATTCCCTCTAGTAGGAATCGAACCCACAACCGTCGCATTACAGTCACACCCTTGTGCCTATACCACGGTGGCACCACTAGCAAAAGCAGATAAAAACAAACGAGAAAGACCAACAATATTTAACTTGTTTTATTCAGTCATTCAATTACTTAAAAGCGTTGAAGCGAAACATTAATCTCAATAGAATAATGATAGGGGGTAACGTATCAAAGATAGTGGGTATATGGGTGCGTGGTCTGCGTACGGAGCCGGGAGATAAGCACGGTGGAACAGCAACCGATGGCTTATCTGGATTTCAATTATCATGCCGCTTCCATTGGCCCGGTGGGAGGGAGTCGGCTGGGGGCGGTCACGACTCAACTTATCTGAAATCTCACCCAAATCGGACAGCATTTACGCTTTCTCTCCACCTTAAAAGTTTACGGTGCGAGGAGAATTATGGCGGGCTTCGTGTTGTGGGTATGGATTTTTCGGAAATAATAAGGTTTCGTGTGATTTTGGTTTGTTTTTTTTTTTATTATATTGTTTCGTCAATATTAAGTGGCTAAATATGATATAAATTTGAAAAAATCTATAATATTCTTTTCAGATACTATTATTTCAACGTAAATATTTTAATTATTTTTTTTTCCCTAGTAATACAAAATATCTTAAATTATTAACGAATATAGAAGTCAAAATCTTATTTAATCCAAATATGTTTGTAAACGTAAGTAACGACAATACGTTCCGTGGAGCGAGATCCCCTCTCTCACTGGGACTAAGAGACTTAAAGTACCTACTCTCCCCAAAACGTGAACCATTGGGAACAAATGAACACTTATTAACTCCTCATTTAGATGTTATTGACTAGATAATACTAAAGAACCGAAATACGGTTGAAACAATGATAAATAATAGATTTAAATATGGATTAGGTACTTTAAAATATTATTCTGTGTTTTGCTATCGTGAAGTTAATTTATGTATCAAGCGTGCCACTGTCAACGCTACGGTTGTGGGTTCGATTCTCACTCGGGGGAATAAAATGCGTGGCTTTGAGTGTCGCCACTCAACATGCAATGCCTCAAGAATTCGATGAAAAATGGCGTATACAAGTGTCTTTTTGGGGAACAGAGTGTTGTAACACTAAGTTCTTTCTGCCTACCTACTGCCTACTGCTAGAAAAATGTCTCTAGTGAAAAATGTTATATAATAACAACTATTTAAATTGTTAACAGATACGGAATGGACCTAAATGGCGCTCGAAGAAAAAATGCCACACGAGAAACTACCAGCACCTTAAAAGCCTGGCTTAATGAACACAAGAAGAATCCATATCCAACAAAAGGCGAGAAAATAATGCTGGCAATAATTACAAAAATGACACTAACGCAGGTGTCGACGTGGTTCGCAAATGCCCGACGACGTTTGAAGAAAGAAAATAAGATGACATGGGAGCCGAGGAACAGGGTTGATGACGATGACAACAACAATGATGATGACGATCATAAGAGCAACGACGGCAAAGACGCTTTAGGTATGTAATTTTGTTAGTGATTTTAACAATTTAAACTTTATACTGATTGGCGAATGACATTTATGTATTTCTTTAATATGGTATCATTCTGTCATGTTCTATTTCTTGTAACACAGCGTGTTTGGACTTGGCTGTAAATTCTCTCATTTGAGATGCAGCGTCCAAAAAACGGGAGACGATAAATTTAACTTGAAGCTGTTACCTAATTTAAATATTTATTTTAGACGGAAAAGACTCTGGGACGGGATCGAGTGAAGACGGCGAAAGACCTCAACAAAGGCTAGATCTACTCGGACAACGAACTGAATCAGAATGGTCAGAGTCACGTGCGGACAGCGGACCCGAATCGCCAGAGCCTTACGAGCGCCCATTGCACCCAGCCTATCAGCATTTACCCTCTCGCGCCCCTGGCAGCACGCCCTCAGCAAAACCCAGGATATGGTCACTTGCAGACATGGCGAGCAAAGACGAAGCTACTCCCCCAGCTGTTTCATTCTACCAATCAGCGGCCGCCCGGCTGGCACACCCGTACCGACCGGAACTGTACAGAGGCTTGTACCCCCCGAGTCATCCAGCAGACGTGGCGTTGCTAGAGTACTCCCGGAGCCTGGCGCTGGCGGCGCCTGCACCCGCGCCCCCTGCCCCCTCGCCCTCGTCCTCCTCCACGTCCTCCCTGGCCGACCCGCCGCCCCGCGCCTGACCTGTCCCCCACCCCCTGGCGCACCGACAATAATCACGATCTCTGCCGACGCCGCAACGGCTAGCACGGCGTCACGTCTGTAAATATCGATAAATATATATACGAGTACATACGTATATGCGTGATAATAATTTATGCACCGGTAGAGGTTACTTATGTGATAGAGACACGTGAGGTCGACATCTCGACCGCCGCACCGACCGTGCGTACCGACCGACAATACTAGGTGCTAAACGAGTTGGACCTTGCGTTGTAGAGTTTACTTGGAAGTGGTTGACGAAGTGATTTAATAAATGCATAGGTATTAATACGTGTTATGTTTCCTTTAGTGGACTACACTGTTTTAGATTATTTCATATTATGTAGAGTGTAAATTATTATTTTCAAAATGTTCTCCTTATATTTAGTGCCTAATTACGTCCAGTTTATCTCTTGTTTGATAGTTTCGTAAATAACTATTCGAATTTTACTATTTATTGGTACGAGGTCAGTAGTTTTATCACATTTTGTTTAATATACTTACTATTGTAATCTAAGAAACCAGATTGTGAGATCTCTTTATAGATTCATTTCTAGTCAGACGACTACGATTGTCTATGATACATTTAAAGGCACACCGTGTAAAACATATTATTTGTAAGTTAGCATCGAAATCAGTTAGAACTGGCATCATGAATCTCTTTCAACTCTTTTGTTGACATGTTTTGAAAATAAAAAAAAAACGTTCAATAGAGTCATAAAAGAATATATAATTTTACACATATTGAGCAGCTGGTAAATATTATTTATATTTTTCAATTCTGCATGGTAATTTAATGTGTACCATATTTTATAGAACAGCTTGAACTTACAATAAATACCTAAACTATGAGATTTATAGCTTAAATGTAAAAAAATAATATTAAAACGAAACTATATCGACTCTTCTTATTATATAAATAATAATGTAAACGTAATAGCTCTACCAGTTTGACCCCAAAACGACCTTGTACATTTGTAACTAATGTAGAGGTAACGTGTAAAATATGATTTCCCCTATATTAGACTGAAAGTCCAAAATTGACTATAGTTTTGTACATACCTACGTCACTCTTGTAATTATTGATAGCATCGCGTGCTTAACAATAAACCGAAGTGGCCCGAAAATATTTTTTTAAACATTTTCTAGTAAAAATATTTAAATACTATTTGGGTAAAAAAAATATTATGTAGATGACATAACTGTAAAGTGAAAAATAAAATATTTATAACGAAATTTCCTTGTCTTTTGTCAGTGTTACTCCGGTTTATTTTTAAGCTGCCGATAAGGTTAAGATAATGAGATAATAATTTTTCTGTATTAGAAATTTTGATGTAAATAAATGACGAAAGACGTGGTTCTCTAAAGAAATCGTCACTGGCGTTGGGCTTCGTTACGACACGATATCATACATCTACTGAATTAAAAATAAAAATTATAGTCCAACATGAAATGTAAAAACCATATATTTGTTAAAAAAATCGATTTTATTATTTACATCATTTTATTATTTAATTGTATCGATGTTAAATCGTAATCGTATCGTTATCGTGTCACCAATAAGCAAAGGGTATCGGTATATCGATTTAGTGCAAAGCACGTCATATAAGTGTTACACCGCTAAGAAAACATAGAGAACCAGTGAAGTTATGTTACAACGACGCATATGATAGTTCTGTGTTAGAATAATATATACAGTAGTCGCCATGGTGTAAAAACCTCTTAAATGCAATAAAATTAACATTATCGGACAACATGGCTGATATAAAAATGTAAAAAGAGGTAATTTGTAATGTTCCATTATAGCAATATAGTACTTTAAGTCTTTGGGTAATGTTAAAAGAATAACTATAAAATTTTCTAGCAACGAGTGACTTGTTTTTTTAATAGGTTTTAACTCCATGGCGACGATATTATTAAATGTTATATAAACCCTGAGATCTATGGCAAATTTATTTATTTAGGCGAAACTTTGTAATTTTGTTAGCTTCAACGTCTTTAACCGTTCCCGAAGGTGTGTGAATAGATGCAATAAAATTTAATACAGAAATATTATTCGATTTTTATTAATTACCTACCTATATTTGTTTTAAATTATATAAACCTTGATAATTATATAATTGATCCCATTTTTTATAACTATAACATTTTTTTTCTAATGTTGTAATAAACTTGAAGAAGATGCACTAAAATAAATCACCACTTTGCTTAAGTTAAATTAGTATCAACAAATGCATTTATATTTAGCATTACATATTGGTTAAATTTGAAAATATTAAGTGCAGGGGATTTTCAGTTTACTATAATATAAATAAAACAATATTTAAAATATTAAAAATCATATTAAGCACAAAAATAAAATTCCTTTAAAAACGACAAATTCTATTTTTATACCTCAGTTCTAAGTTTAAAACAAAATTAATGAATTATACATAATACTTTACATAAGTAACATATATAGTAAATATAAATATAAGAAGAGTGAGACACACTAAAAAAACTCAATTTTAAGTTATATTACACGTTAAAACATACCAGAAAATGAAGATTTTATTAACACTAAAACAACAAATAAAAGCCCAACTTACCACAGCAACTTAGCCAAACATACAGAATTTGTGTCAACTTATGAAAACAGGATGCTAAAATATAATATCTGAACCGACCAACAAACTGTAAATCAATCAACAATTATTAAAATATATTCCACCCAATTAAACTTCAAAGTGCTTGGACAAAACTTTCCCATCATAATTGGGTTTGGTACAACAAATGAAGGACCATGCGTTTGAAGTGGTGACTGACGTCAGTGGTAGGTAGATATGTCATATATTATTTTCTCGCAGATGAAAGCCGGTGGTAATATAAATAAACAGATCGTGCGCGTTGAAATGGAAGAGAATTCACAAGAAATACTCAATTATATCATCCGTTCTTAAACACCGAGTGATTTAGATGTTCAGATGAATCCATTTTTAATAGATAGCCAAATATATTTATGTGGAACAGACGATGTAACAGAAATCTAAGAATCTGATATTAAAATGGTCTTTTTTGTTTTTAATATTGGTAATTCACTTACAGTAGCTGCAGTCTTTTAAGGAACTTATAGAAACTATAAGTCAATTCTAAGTAATGTCAATATAAAATAAGAAATATACATAATGTTAGCAAAAGCAAAAAAAACAGACCATGCGAACCAATGTGAACTAAATAAAAAAAAAAAACCTTTAAAAATTTCAACCATTTCAACTACGACTTATAAGATAACTATTAGATAGATATAGAAAAATTTATAGAAAATGTCAACACTCAAAGACACGAATTTGAATTTGCTACCTCTGAAATGTAACATATAAAGGCTTTGCTAGTTGTTGTTGTTTTACATACGTATTTAAAACTTTATTAATTCAGTAAGAACGATCAAAAATGACTTATTTATACAAATAGGCAGACTGAGACTATTTTTTTTTGCATTATTTTTTTATTTGTTTTTCGAGTCATACAGCCATATTTTATCTTTGTATTGTTTATGTTTTATCCGCTTTTCTCCCACGTCTAGGGGGATATACAAAGGAAATCAAATATCAATTAAGATGCTATTGGAGAGGTCACGGATAGCTGAAAAATCAAGTAATTTAAATATATAATTAAATATATCTGGATTGTTTAATTTCTCTGCTTTATTTGAGTACGGATCAAACCTAAAACTTTCACGTAAGGAATCAAATACTATTCCACTGTGCTAAGACAGCGTCTATAGATAATAAAAATTTTAAACAAAGTTAGACCTATATTTTTGACTTACTTCAGTATGAACCACCAGAAATTTATAATTTAACAAATCGAGATCCTATTATGTTAAGCGTCAACACTTAAAAATTACAAGTGACGTCGTAACCTATCGCTTATTGGTAATATTTATACGAACTCGAGGCCAATCAGCATGTTTTGAAGATGACTCACTTGTTCAAACCCAAAAGAGTTACCATTTAAATTATAATCTCTCACAGCAATTATGTGTATTGTCGCATCGGGACGTGAACCGCCTCAGTCATCCCATTATACAGATAAAGAATATTAAAGCGAGTCTAAGGTAAAGTTAAATGACTCGGAGTTTTCATTTGAATATAAAAAATACCATCAATACGCCCGAACGCTGTGTAAATAGTACAACATGTTTCAATAACAAAACATCTTAATAACCGATGACGGGTGAGATTCAACAATATAGAATGATGAGACGATCCTTGTAGTGTAGTGGTTTGTACGTATTGTCTAACGATCACAGGTCGTCAGTTCAATTTGAATAATCGAATTCTTTTGTAAGTTCAACATGGGACTTATTTTAGAAATATAAATATGATATAACTCGGTCTATATGTTCGATTGGCTTTAAGCTGTATTTCGCTCATAGCGTGGTAGACAAAGGGAACCTGGGAACCTTTAGATACTCTGTTTTCATTAAGACACTTCCATTTCCCAAATTCCGCTGAATTCTCGAACCATTGCTTGATGAGTGGCTCAACTCAACAAAGCGATTTGTTTCGTTACCAGAACGAGTTAATGGGAATATTAAACATTCCTCAAGTGGGAATCGAACCCAAAACTGTCGCGTTTACTGTAGCACGCGTATGCCCTAACATTAATTATTTAATAATATACCTATACAAAATAAAATAAATATTATAACTCAATGATTTATTTGTATCTTACCCTATTAGCGCTACCATTCACAAACAAATATATTCTATAAAGGTTAGCAGTTATTCTATACATTTGCATACATACATACATATAGACCGACTCGCCATAGCAAGAATCCTCGCCGAAGGAATTCCGAGTTCGTAGCTGCGAATGCTATGCCATCTAAAATATTGGACAACTCCATCTTGGCTTTTTTTTAAATACAAACAAAGAGCTGGGATCAAAGAATTTTTGCCTGAATACGCTAAATTCTCCCACGTTATAAGTTAAATATGGATGCTTAATTCTCCTAGGAAATTTTACTATGTGTATGTCGGGACTAGTGTCACGGTAATTGTGGGTTTGATTCTCGTTTACAAAAATTGTGTTTGCTTCATTGGTGTTATACCTTAATATTGTTGTGTCGCAGGATGGATATATAAAGTATACTTTGACTAATAAACACTTTACTATATTATAGAGAAAGTTTGAGTAGCCACATGTGTTTAAAAGTAAAAAACATAAATATAAAAATTGTAATTTGAAAATTTGTGTAGGTACATGATTAAAGCTAGTATACATTTAAATAATAAATTTTATTATAATTTAATTTGATATTACGGCCAGTCGTGGCGCAGAGGCACAGACAAGCGTGTGACTGTAACGCGTCGCGACAGGTTGTGGATTCGATTCCCAGTTAGAGGAAATGTAACATTCAATATTTTAATTTCCTCCTGGTGTCGAAGCAATGTGCGGCGTTGAGTTCGGCCACTCAACCCAATGCCGCCAGAATTCGGCGGAAATATCTTAATGGGAACGAAGTGCCTAAACACTAAGTTCCCACGTTCTCTCTGCCTACCTTGCCATATGCGGGATGCAGCGTGAAGCTGATTACTAGTGTACATATAATAATAGTTTACGTATTCAGCTTCGGAGTTATCTCTTATTAATTTACCAACAAAGATTTGCTCAATTTAAATAGTAAAATAAAAATATAGTTTTGTCAAGATTGAATTTTAGCAGTTTTGGTATTTTCATTTTACAACTGTTTTTTATAATGAACATTTAGCTACCTATAACTGGATAGCACAGTTTTTGTTACGCCAGAACTTGATACTAATCTTTATTCTACTTTTTATAAAGTTTACCTGAGGATAAGCCTACTCCCTAAGAGTAAAATCCGATGCTAGCCGATTTTATACTACCATTTATATTTTTGGATATGTACACGAAAAGAGCGATACGAAAATAAAATGTTTTAAAGTAGAATTAGATCTGAGAAGTTTGTAAACGAGAAAACATTTAAAATCCTAAAAAAATTATGGTTTCATTTTTTATTGTAAGAATTAGGGAGTTTTCGGACGAGGCAGGGGCAATACAGAATTTATTTTAAATAATACAATGATTTATTTTAAATAATATTTTTATTTATTATTAATAGTCAAGAAATAACGTGATCACAAATGCCAAGTTTGTTAATTAAAAAAAACAAAGACATTTTAATTTGTTTTTCTATGGAACATTTGTTTTGTTGAACATTTACACTTTTGTCTTTGTGTCCCCTTTACTACACTTCTTCAAGTTCTTACACTGATGTACTATACTATTATTTATGAAAATATCATGAAAAATTAAATATAAACAAAAATTATTTAAATTTATTTTATTCAATTGAGATTACAACAAAAATCCTTATACTAACCCCAATCTCTGTAGCAACTTATTTAGTTATCCTGAATTAATTTGAAAAATTATTGCATTAAAAGAAAAAAAAACGATCAAGTATTTTTTTTCTATGATATCATAGATAATTTATAAAATTCCAATATCGTACTTATACCTTTCGTTGTATTATAAGTTCTTATTTCTTGCTAAATTTCATGATTGTAAGTACACGGGAAGTACTCTATTTTTTTTTGGTTTTGATTACGTCGCGAATCTCATCACAAGATGCAGCAAAAACCATGCACAAACGGTCATATCCTTTGATTACGTAGACTTAGCTTAATTTTTCAGTACTCCATTGATCAGTAGAAGTATCAACTTGATATCTCCACACGGTCTTGAGATAAATTTTTTTGACGGACTTTGTCTGTCCAGACATACAGACTTATGAACAATCAGGACCCAAAAAATAAAAATAAAAAATAATCAATAATTTGTAATGAAAACTGAATCTTATTTAAACGATAGCCGAATATTAAGAAACTAAGTAAATAACTCAACTTTTAATCGAATTTTTCCCGTGTCTGGATCGTGAGCTACAACAAAAACGAAGCAACTATATCGGACAGGTATAATTTAAACGATATTCCTGTGCCTACATGGTTATCGTATTAGTGAAGCACAGTTTATAATAAATGTTTACAATTTTAGGGTTGAATTTCGGCTTTGGATGTATTTAAAAGTGACAATTTTCAATAGATATGGTATTTAGTTTAACGATATTGTGACACAGTTAGTAAATATATCAATGTAGAACTAACTGACGGCCGTAGCTAAATTCGATTTCCACTTGGGGTATAGGTTATTTTAAAGTGTATTTACGATTCCTCAGTTTGTTTTCAATTCCGCATTTCTTCTGCAAGTCAACATTCTATGTCTCTAAAAATGGACTGGAAGTAGAAAATTACTGTAAAAAAGTCGTAGATAATTTTTAATCTATGTCATTTATTCAATGTAATGAAAAATGATTATGAAAATAAATATGTAGAAAATATATATATTTTAATGAAGACTTCATATGACATAAAAAATAAGATTTGCGAAGCGTATTTGATAATCATTATAGCTCACGCTTTGGTGTGATTTGGCCTAAAGGGTTATAAAAAAAATGGAGTGTCAACTTTTACGGCACCTGCATAAGTCTCTCTCTCTCTCTCTCTCTCTCTCTCTGTATCTCTCGTGTTACTGTCATTAAAATCTTAAGTTTCTCAAATATCGTCGACATTACGAAATCTCAAACGTAAGCTCAACGTGACCAGTGCTCGCTTGTATCACAGTGTTCTTCGTATCAACAAAGTTGATTTTACATTTCCTCCTAGAAAAAATGCTTTTACCGCATTGAACATTCATTCTTCTACTTCATTCATACATCTTATGTCATATCCATCATTTGCTACAGTATAATGTCTTTGCTATACTATGGTAACGTTTGGTGATTTCATTAATAATCCTATTACCGACAGCAATACCTCTTTCCACGTCTTTCCTCTATCTCGTATTTTTAATCTCCACTAAACATATCAATAATACCCAGATACGTCGCATCATTCACTTGTTTTAATATCTTAACATTTTCTACCACAAAAGTTAAAAATACTTGAAATAATGTTTATCTAATTTAACTTTCAATTTACTTAGGTTATTTTGGAATAATCAAATTGGTCGAGAAGATATTTTCTTCTCGTCTCGGTTTAGTAAACCACAGCTTGATTTTGTTAAGCAGACATCAGACAGCACTGGTTTTAGAATCTATTGGCTGTCTGAAAATAGTGACAGATTTCATTGCATTAACGCTGTCAATATTACGAAAATGTCTCAAATATCATTTAATATATCTTAACGTAGATTTATTTCCGCAGCCATGACTAAGGAAAGAGCTAGAACAATTTTTACACAACACATAAAAACAATATTTATATTAAATTTTATAATGATTACCATCCATTACTGGAATTAGATGAAGGCCTATTAAAAAAAAATAGGCACATATTCTTGATTGATGAAAATACTAAATAAGTACAATAAAAATAAATAAATAAATAAAAAGTCTTGAATTTAATATCCAAGCGAACAAAGACAAGGCGATGTGAAAGAGAAATTTTTATTCACTGTAAGCATTAAAAATAAATTAGATGTTTTTTGCAAAGCGTAATGGTCGTTTAAAATGTAATTTACGTTTTAAGTATTAGAAGTGGACTAACAATTAGTAGCTTTCATTACATCTCTAAGAGATTCAATGGAAATATCAAAGAAATTTTTACCGCGACTTACCTAATTAGCATATGATATAAAAGTATTTTTTTGCATTCGAGTGCGTTTCATTTGGTTTATGTATGTGAATATATTAAATTTTGTGCGTATTACTTATATATAAATAGTAAGAGAGTAATAGACAAGTGCACACGTTTTATAAAATGTTTAAAATTTATATATAAATGTAGATTATCTATCTATTCATATAAAATATACATAGTTAGTCTATAATAATAAGACGTTATTTATAGAGAACAGAAAAGGAGAGAAGAAGATTCTTTAAAGAGTTTCGTAACATTTTTATATCTTATATCAATTATATACCTATTATAATTTCAATATTAATTATTCTACATGTACAAGACGAGATATTAAAAAGAAGATGTAAATATTTTGTGTCTATATTCCAAGCTATACTTGTATGGACATTTCTATATAATTTTTGACGTAATTCAGTCCCATCACTATTCACAATGAAGCACGACTATTTACCGATCTAGCACAAACAATATTCGAGCTACACAACCCTAGCACTCCCACTCAATTCCGCTGACGGTCTAAATGATGGCTGGCATTATTTTTTGTGGACATGCCATGTCATCGGAGCGATTGTAGTCCATTCGCTATGAATTATCGACGTCCATATTACAAATGCGACATAATATTATGCGTTTCTTTATTTCTTATTTAAGAATATTAGTATGCTGGAAACAATTCGAACGAGCGTCGGTTTTGTCATTCCGACTAAATGTTATTTTATTGGAATTCGAAATAAACATTTGCTTGGGGCCTTTTTTTTGGCTTTTATATTTATTTATATATTCACTCAATCAGTGGATGCTTTTGTAGGGTTAACGTCTTAATTTGTTAGTAATTAAATCGGCGTCATTAGGCCATGTCTTTTTAAGGCTAGCTCCCCGCTAATAAAAGTGGAATAAATACAATATCGATTTTTTTTGCTTCAAATTTGAAAGTCGATTGTTTTCGATTAACTTATAAATATTTTTGATTAACTCAGTATACAAATGTTAATTTAGTTTTGTCTGTGGTTTTAAATTATGTCATTTGTTAACATGATTCCAGTCACATGTGGTGTGAATGAACATAGCGATTTGCACAATTCTAAGCCTCAAAACATGTGATGGAAAATGTTAGTATTTATTTGAACAATGTGTTTTAGTATATTTTATTCTACATATATATATATATATATATATATATATATATATATTAAATATTAATATGAAAATATACATTTTTTAGGTATGTTGCTTCTAGTTTCACTAGCATATAGATATAGATATAGATGTGTTATAAATTTAATATTATTCTTAAAACATAACAAAATAACCAACACAAGTAAAATAAACACAACTATACTATAATCAAAATTTATAAGTTATAGAAAAGAATACACAAAACAAGGCTATATAAAAATAATTTCGTTTCGTTGTAAACAATGTTTTGTCAATCATATACAACAATCGTTCGGATCTGCTTATGAATAAAATTAAATATAATTACAAAACAAAACACCTATTATACAACGTAACGCTTATTTATATGAATTAGTACTATTTTGAGTCCAGTGGTAGCATAGAGTCACAAACGTACGATTGTAAACGCCATAGGTTGTGGGATTGATCCATTTGAGGACCTGAAATATTTAATATTTTCATTCTTCGCTTTGGTAACGAGGTAGAAACGAGGAAGTAAAAGCGCGGCGTTGAGTTCCGTCACTCAACACGCACTGCCTCCAGAATTCGACGGAAAGTTAGAAACGAGCAGGCAGTGTCTTAATGGGAACATTGTACCCTGATATGCGTACGGTAACAGCGTCAAGCTGAAAAAATATACTATAATATATTAATCGAATTTGACCGCGAAAAGCTCATTCATTGCTATACTTCGAATAGATAACATAATATATCACGAAAAAATTCAGAACGAAGAGTTTAATCACTATTTCCTTCCCACTTGCACAGAGTGACACAGCAATAAAATCACAAACAAACAAAAAACTATTATAAATTGGTAAATTAGCAAAGCTCAACCAGTAATAACCTCGTTTATATGATGATAATTAAAAGACAGCCGAAGCTTATATCGTTATACCGCCAGCTGGCCGTTCGCACGGGCGTAATTTTTCGTTATTGGGGATGCAAAGTTTCTAGTTAATATGCAAATGAAGAGTTATCTGCCGCGCCGCGATTTAGGGAGTTTGGGATAGCGGTGGTGGTGCTAAATGTATATTCTCATATACTGTTGGTAGATATCACCAACGTTGGGGCCAACCAGCTTAGTTAGTATATTTAAACATTATATATGATTAACAACTAAAACTAACGAACCGAAAATCTTTATAATGTGCTACAGAATATTTAATTTGAAGTGCGCCATAAAGAAACACATTAAGTACTTTATTGTTGGAATAGATAACAAATATTTTAGTTAATTCTTTTTGGAAGAATTAAAATATAAACGTTAAATGTGATAATGAGATAGATGGTCGCCTCTCACTTTTTTTTTTGTCTTTTAGAAAATTTTCCCGCTTTAGATGGTCGCGGCTCTTTCTTTTTTTATGTTGTGTTGTTTGACAATGGGGGCTAGATTTGTGTGGTTTTAAATCATATCGTCATATATTTATTGTGATAAAATATGTTCAAATAATTTTTTTTAAAGTTATTTATATTTAAAAAAAGAGGCTAGTAGTGGCGCAGGAGTACAAGCGTGTGGTTGTAAATGCGATTAGTTGTGGGTACGATCCCCACTCGAGAAAATGAAATATTTAATATTTTTATTTCTTTGGCGAGATGATGTCGAGGGAAAGCGCGGTGTTGAGTTATGCCACTCAACACGCAATGCATCCAGAATTCGGTGGAAACTGGGACGTGGAGTGACTTAACACAAGGTTCCGTCTACCTATCCCGCTGTGTGCGGGATACAACGTGACGCTAAAAAAGAATACTTACTAATACGAAAATATTTTTGAGAAGTTATACTTAACAATGAGTTTTTACAAATTCAATATTTTTTTATATCGAAATTGAAAAAGTACCTACTATTACATTCCTATTAACGTTATATAACTAACTTTATTACTTTATATCACTTTTGGCTTAAGGATCTTCTTAAGCTTTCAAGTAATTTACATCGGACCACCCTCAAATTTTCGAATCGACGGCGGAAAAGATCAGCCAAATTGGCTTCAATACGATATCTAGACAGTGATACATTAAAACAATCGTTTTATAATATTGTCATTATTTATATTGATCACAATTGTTTATAATTCATTAAAACGTGATATTTCAATACTATTACGGTTTTATAAATTGTTTTTTTATATTTTTTTTCAGCTTCACGCTGTATCCCGCACACAGCATGATAAGCAGAGGGAACCTAGTGTTAAGACACTCCGTTCCCCACTTTCCGCCGAATTTTGGAGGCATTGCGTGCTGAGTGGCGGAACTCAACGCCGCGCTTTGCCTCGGCACCAGAGCGAAGAAATGAAAATATAAAAATAAATAAATATTTCACTTCCTTGACTGGGGATCGAACCCACAACCAGTGAGAGCCAGAAAAATGATTAAAATAATATAAATTGTTGAAAAATAACAAAAACTAAAGAATATGTAAGTATACGTTTGTGCTAGGATTTTTTTAGATCAAGAATCTATAAACATAATAAATCTGTAATTATAGGGGTCAATTCTCTACATTACATATTAAATTTTAAAATTGCTTCAATGTTCTTTATACAAATAATGTTAGCCAAAAGTAAAAAAATATTTTATTTTTTATATTTATCTATGACTGGTCTTATATGAACCCGTCTAATCTATAAAATATATTTATATAGCGCCCTAAGAAAAGTTAGTCGAAACGATAAATATTTCCTCTTTTTTCTCTGTTGTCATATAAATAGTGAAGGTCTATTGCGGAACCCTAGCAGTCCAGCTTCTCTTTAAGAGGTATGTCCAATATTGTTCAATGTTAGAAGTATTTTTTTATCACATTCAAAAATTAAAAATCTAGAAGTTATCTATTGTCAAATTCTTATCAGCCTGTCTAATCTATAACAGATATAATAATATAACGACACTGCATTCCCCGCTTTCCGACTCATTTTCGATATATTGCGGAACTTAACGCCAAATTTTGTGTACCAAAGCGTCGAAATGAAAATAATTAAATATATAATAATCAATAATTACACGACATAAGAATATAACTTAGAACTATGGCCTGTACAGACAGTCAGGAGTGGCAAAACTTTGTACTTTTGAAAGAGTGTAGAATGCATTTTTTTTCAATATATTTTTTTGTTATCATTAATTATAATGTGCATTTTATTTAATATTGTCAATTTTAATTTACTTTACTACTTATTAATTTAATAATTCTTATTTCTAAACTCTATGGAGTACTTTTTTCATTTCTCGCCCATCATTAGGCCTATATTTCTAGAAGAATTGATGATGAAAATGATGCATTATTATATAATAATAACTATATTATATGGTAACTATATAATATAGTAACTAATATTTATTAAAAAAATTTCATAATATTTTATTAAAAATAATTTACACGTACCTATAATAGTTTTCAATAGACATAATAGAACAAGAAGGAAATATCCAAAGGAAGATATCATATTATATATAGCAAGACCGCACTTCAACTCAACATGGCCTGCCACGAATAGCCCCGGACCATACGCCATAAAATATCCATGGCTCCAATTAAATCCAAGCGTGCAAACATTCTGCCACTTATACGGTTTCGCATAGATTGAATTACGCCGTTTCTTCCTTGCGTGTGTTTTATTAAGTGGTCTTAATATATAACGGTTTGCGTGGCTTCTAATATTTCTAAGTCTATTATGATCCCACTGCTGGGAATAAATAACCCTATAATACTTGATTTAATGGAAAAGGTTTCAGTATATATATGTACATTTAATTGTTGCAGTTAAATATGTGTCCGTTTGAAAATTCCTTCAGCTTTTCTAATAAAGTATAGATTAGACTAGGCTAGACTAGATTTCTTTCTTTCTATCTTTCCGCTTTATCCCGCACATAGCAGGGTGGACCGACGAAATCTGGGAACCTAGTGTTAAAACACTTTTTGTCCCAATAAGACAAGCGCAATGCGTGTTGACAGATAATTTCATTCCACCAAATGGGAATTGAACCCACAACCGCCACGTTTACAGACGTACGTTTGTGCTTTTACGCCCTGACAACCTAAAAATAAATCATGTTAAATAATATTAGCAATTACACACTAGCATAGCGTTTAAGCTCACGTTTTAGTACAATCATATATAATATGTTTAATTTACCTTATAGTATCCTCAATATTCTCTGTTTACTTTTCTTCTCCAAGGATAATTGGAATTGGCACCTGTAAGTGATTTTAAATGGGTATTAAAACGGAACTAAAAGGTTTCTTCGCAATTATCTTATGACCTAGTAATCTATTGGACGTATATTAAATTAACGTCTCTCACACTGACGCATGAAGCGAAGCGAAGCGAAGGCAAAACTACTACCATCTTTACTTCTTTATTTTAAAATATCCACTGATATATTAAATTTTTAAAATTCTTAAAATACTTCTCGAATAGTATATGCTGATATCTTTAATGGCTTCTTCTTCCTCCTGGCATCAGTTCTGACGTTTGCCAAGGCCTGCAGTACTGCTCAACCTACTCCATTTTGCACGGTCTTTAACAACCCCGACGCTGGATCTCATGTCCTGCATTACGACATCCAACCAGAGTTTCTTTGGGCGTCTGGGACGGTCTCATTCCAGGGACCGACATAACAAGTTCTCCAATAGTATAAGTCGCTTACTTATTTATAATTTTTTGGCTACAACCTTTGAAAATTTTAAGTGATATGTGTGGAGAGAATAGCTCTTGGCTTATATGGCTTTTTATAGAACCTTTTATACTAAATCCAAAGGAGATAACTTTTTTAAAAATAAAATATATAATTAAAAATATTTTTAGGTCTTTTAACAAACAAATAAACTAGCATGAAGATAAACATTTCGCTTTGTCCAACTATACAGTGTGAATATAAAAATGTAACACCAGTTAAGGTGCAGTCGTGGCGGAGGGATAGTTACGTCCGACTGTAAGCGCGACGGTTATGGGTTCAATTACTATCCAGGGAAACGAAATTTTACATTTTCATTTCCTCGGTCTGGTGGCATGAGGCAAAGCACGGCGTTGAGTTCCGCTACTCAAGAGTTTAGCGGAAAAGTGGAAAATGGACTTTTTCTAATGGAAGTGTCTTAACTCCAGGTTCCCTCTGCTTATCCTGCTTTTTGTAGGATACAGCGTAAAGCTAATAAAAAATAAGTTATAATGATTTTTCCATTTTACTTACAATGAAAACGTTTAAAAAACTGTAAAACTTTGCCTGAATGTGTATTGAAATATTTACTACTACACCTGTATAGATATATTATTATATTTAAATACATTATTTATTTAAGAACTATAACATTATAATTAATTTGAATAATATTTAATTTATGATATTTTTCTTACCAATTCGTCCTCGAATATTTTTTTTATCCGATATACGAGTAGGTATATAAGTAAAAATGTTTTTTAGCTTCAAATCCCGCACGCTGCATATTAAACTGAGGGATCCTGGGAACCTAGTGTTGAGACACTTCCATTGGCATTTTCCGCCGAATTCTTAAGGCATTACATGTTAAGCGTCGGAACTCAACGCCGCATTTTGCCTCGTTACCAGAGCGAGGAAATAAAGATATTAAATATTAAATGAACCCAGTCACACGCTTGTGCTCCTGGCTTTTGCGGCGGGAAGAAGGAAAAATAATTATAATAATTTACATAACTTGTAAGTTTGTATTTTTTTTGTAAGAATAGAAGCTTCAACCTATAAACACCACCAGTCAGCTTCCAAATAAACTTTTGACGCCATCTTACAATAATTTAAAGTAAGAAATGGACGTTTCACGTGAAATGGCATGTCTTTCTCATATAGACGTACCTACTACATATAAATGTCAGTTTCCTGTATATTTATAGTATTAATTAATATATCTTTAGAGATATAAATTGAACGCTGGAACGAAAACAAGTATACGTGTTGGAAAATCTATGTATGAAAATGTATTTGAAAATGTTAAAACAAACTTGTACTTAAAAATATTATATTTTTACCATACAAAATTTATAAGTGAAGATATGGTAAAAAAATATTTATTAGCATATATTTATGCACAAATAATACATTATATTATTTAGATTTCGAACATTATTATTTAAAATAATTGAATAGCTGAAGGAAATAAAATGTATATTTTTATTTTTTCTCTCTGGTGTCGAGGCAGAGCGCGGCGTTGAATTCCGCCACTAAACACGCAATGCCTCCAGAATTCAGAGGAAAGTGAGTAGCGGAATATTTTAACACTAGGCTGCCTTTACGAAGCTACGTAAAGCGAAAAAAAAACTAAATCCCAAAATTTTGCGGAAACTGCAAAACAGAATATCTTGTCATTTAATTATCCCTACCTACAATCCCTATATCCCGAAAAAAAAACGTAAAACTGTATACATATTTAAATATTTAAAAATATTTTTTACATTGTGAAACCAAGTATAATTTTTTTGCCTCTTAATTACGTGAAACTAATACCTTAGTCTAAAGTGCCTGGAACGAATGCACAGGCTTATTTAATCACAGTGAACGCTGTACAATGGCTGTGACCACGATATACTTCTATATCAGGACCAATTAAAGAACCTCGTGGTGACTTGTGACTGACAGTGCGACAGATACCAATATGGAGTGAAGATAATATGGAAGCTTATAGATGTAATGTAGGAGAGTTTCTCGGAGAGCTGGATTTATTTACAGTGCATAGCTTGTAGTATATTTTATTGATATTATAGTGAACAGTATAATATAATAGATTATAAAGATTATTTGAGGCCAATCATGGTGCAGGGGAACAAAGTGTGACTGTAAAATCAACTGGTCGTAGGAAATGTAGTAATAAGGAAATGTAGTAAAGTAGGAAATATTTTCATTTCCTCGCTCTGGTGTCGAGGCAATGTGTGGCGTTGAGTTCCGCCACTCAAGACGCAATGCCTCCAAAATTCGGCGGTAAGTGGGGAACGGAGTGTCTTTAAAGTAGGTTCCCTCTGCCTACCCTGCTGTGTGCGGGATACAGCGTGAAGCTAAAAAAAGATTATATTTAGCATTGATATTTTTTTAAATGTTCGATGTATTCAGTACATAGTAGGGTAAGCAGAGAAAACCTGGGAATCTAGTCTTAAGGCACTCCATTCCCATTAAGATACTTCCGTTTCTCATTGACGGGAATAGAATATAATGTACTTAGATGTAAAAATGAAGGCGCAAAAGTACAAGCATGCGACGGTTGTGTGTTCGATTCCCACTCGGGGTATGAAATATTTGATATTTTTATTTCATCGCATTCACACCCTTGTGCTCCTGGCTTCAAGAGTAAAGCTGCTTTGCTTTTATATTTCATTAGTTCATATAGTACAGTTCTCTAAAAATGAACAACGTGTGGTCAACAAATGTATGAAAGAATGGTTTTTAGTAATGAGGCACCTCTTGCGACTTGCTTCATTCGCATTCGAATATTCCATAAATCCGTCACGAGGTTTCCGATATCGCATATTAAACATAGCTTTTGTTTTGTTAACATTTTGTAATAAGTAAAAAATATAAAATTTCTTATAATTTTATTATTCTAGAGTGACTTGATCAGCTTAGTACATATAAAATATAAATCAGCTTCACGCTGTATCCTGCACACAGCAGGGTAGGGAGAGGGAACCTAATGTTAAAACGCTCCCCACTTTCCACCGAATTCTGGAGCCACGTTGTGTTGATTAGCAGAACTCAACGCCGCGTTTTGCCCTAACACCAGAGCTAAGAAATGAAAATATAAATTAAAATAAACATTTCATTTCAAATGGGGATCGAACCCACAACCAGTCGCGTTTACAGTCACATATACCTAACTCAACATTATTATTAACACTATGGCTCTTGATTGGCTTATCTAAAACTTATTTTAAAACGTAGAATTTAATATTAACCACTAAGTAGCCACATATCCCTCTCATTTATTTTTAATAATCACTCTGTTTCATGTAAACAAACGTCACCCAATACGAACCTGACGCACCAGAAATAGACTGGAACCCCCCAAAGCATTTAAAATATGTACTGTTGTATAATAATTACAAAAACAAACAGGCCCCCAAAATGACAACAACCAAACGATATTAGGGACGGCTCATTAGGTGCTTAAGCTGAGATGACAGGCCCAAAAATATCGTTCGCCGTATAAAAATTGTGTTTGTTTTAAATAGAATGTGGTAGAATGTCTTAAGTTTCCAAACTCCGGTGAAACCATATGGTACAGTGATAGCGTTATGGAATCGATACCCGTAGTATGTTTTTAATCGATCTGAATGTTTTAATCGAAACAAAAATTATACACTGTGTAAACGACGGGTTGTGGGTTCGATATCTACACGTGGGAATTACATATTTAATATTTTTATTTCCTTGCTTTGGTAACGAGGTAAAGCGTGGCGTTGAGTTCCGAGCCTCAACACCCAATACATCCAGAATTCGGCGGAAGCTGGCGAATAGAAGAGAATGGGGCGAAGTGTCTTAACACTAGGTTCCCAAATCCTCTATTAGTTATGTTCGGCATGCAGCGTGAAGCTAAAAAAATATACATAGCTCATATAAAAACAACAAAATTTTAGTAATTTAATATTTATTTAATAAGCATCGATACATGTAAACTCGCTAAAATATAAAAAATATCTATATTACTTTATAAATAAAAAAAACAAGACACATCTACCATATAAAGCTAAAAGTAGCTAAACTCAAGTAAAATCTAACATCCGACAATACTGACACGTTCCTAATTTGACGGTACCGTTACTCTTAATGCTCTACGATGACAAATTTAATCTTTAAGTCGACTCCACTGTTATTATTCTTCGAAACGCCGTTTTATTTTTACCCCAAAGTTAAATACACAGGTGAAAGACATCACTGTAGCCTCATTAAATCTTTCGACAGCCAGTAGAGTCGCATTTGTGAGGAAAAATCGCCATTTCATTTGATATTCGCGATCAAAGAAGAAATAATAATATATATCCGACAAAAATTAACACTTTATAATTTAGTACTGGACAAATAATATCATCGTGCCAATAACTCTCGTTTTAATTATGATCGAGTGGATGCGGATCAAACGACAGTGTCGTGTTTTATTTATAATTTTTGGCTTTATCTATTATTTATATATTTTTTTTCAGCTTCACGCTGTATCCCGCGTGTAGCAGGGTAGGCATTGGGTGCTTAGTGTTAAAACACTCCACACCTCATTTTCCAGCGAAATCCGGAACAAAACGCTGCGCTTTTGCCTCGACAACAGAGCGAAGAAATAAAAATATTAAATATTTTATTTTTTCGGTTGGGAATCGAACCCGCATCCTGTCGCGTTTACATCTTACACCAATACACCACTACTAATCTCTGTTATATTTATATGAAATACTTAAAATGAATTTGCGTTTAATGAAAGCAAAATATTAAAATTATAATAACAGTAGAGCTACGCGAATATTTACTCCACGGTAACAGTAATTCAATTTAAAAATCCAGTTACACTATTTGAAAAAAAAAAGTTATAAAACAAACTTATTCTCATTTTTATGTTTCATAATGAGTTTTAAGGCTTAATTATTCAATTATATTTATTAAGAGTTTTAAACATAACTGATATGGATCTTTTAAATAAAAAAACACGTACCAAAATATAGTTATTAGAGATTGAAACTTAAATATCATGTTGTAGAGCTTGGCAAGAAGCATATTCTAGTTTTGGCATAAACAAAATTTTCCCAACACTTTAGTTGTGATGATCGTCCACTGATGTTATAGCGCTATAATACTTCTTAATTAGTTGCAACTTTTTATATATGGCATATTAAAGAAAATGAATATCTTAATTACATTTTCTGCCTCATTGGCCAACATGCTTCGTTTCTTTTTTGCCAGTTAATACGTCATATTTCTATTTAGATATTTCTTTTGTTATTTGGTTTTATAATTTTATTAACATTGAATTGTATTACTAATCCTGTGTTTACCTTACTTTGCCGCTATACTTAAAGGAAGTTAAAATTATATTATAAATTAACATATTTATAATAAAATAAAATAAATAAAAAAAAAATAAATAAAAAGAAAAAATGATAAAAGAAAATAAATACAAATTGTTGAAGCCAGTCGTGGCGCAGGGGCAGAAAGTGTGACTGTAAAACCGACTGGTTGTGAGTTCGATCCCCACTCGAAGAGATGAAATATTTACTTAAATTTATATTTTCATTTCTTCGCTCTGGTGTCGAGGCAAAGCGCTGCGTTGAGTCCTGCCACTCAAGACACAATGCCTTCAGAATTCGGCAGAAAGTGGAGAACGGAGTGTCTTAACACTAGGTTCCCTCTGCCTACCCTGCTGTGTGCGGGATACAGCGTGAAGCTGATAAATACAAATAAATCGCTTTGCAAGGTAACTTTCGTGTAGCACAAACACAAACGAACATCGCCCCCCACAGCCATCTCTATTTCGACCGCGTTAACAGTTGGTGTAAACCAATTAATACGACGCTAACTCACTTAGTAATATACATAGATACGTTGTTTTTTTTTTTAATAATATTTATAAAAAAAAACACATTACTTCCTTATTATCACGTTTGTACATTGTTATAATATATACAGTGCTAATTACAAACGAGTTCTTTATTAGCATGGGAGAGAATGCTTGCGAGTTGATTTTCTATTGTCTTTGTCATTTGGAATGGCCAAAATTAAGCTCAAGTTACTGTATGATTTTTTGTTTAATCCAGACTATACTTTATCGACGTCGTGGCGCAGGAGCAAGTGTGTGACGATAAAGCGATTGGCTGTGAGTTCGATTCCCACTCGGGGGAATGAAGTATCATTTATTTTAATTTTTTCGTTTCTTCGTTCTGGTAACTCTTTTTCTTAACACGCAATATCTCGAAAATTTGGCGAGAAGTGTGAAACAGAGTATCTTAACACTAAATTAAGAGTAGGCAGAGCAAATCTAATTCCTCATTTATATGCGGAATATAGCTTAGACCAAAAAAATAGTACCTCGCATATGATTGACTTCTAGGATATAACAATTAAATATATATTTTTTATTAAGTAACAATGGGAATCCAATATAGTATGTTTTTTCTCATGTAATCAATACTTATACATACATACATATTCATTTGATGATCACCTTATCAATAATATGATTAAAGAAATCATAAAAAGACATTAGATATAATCTATTTTTTATAAAATTATTCATTTCATTAGATACAATAATTATTAAGTTCACCGAACCATATCCACACAGGGCGAGGCTCGAAACGTAAATATAACTATCACGCAAGAAATAAATAATATATCGTTAAAGTTCACAATTATAATTATAATATATATAATAATAATACAATTAAATGTTTTCACTTAGTATAAACATTTAATTTTATAGTACTATTCTGTTGAGAGATGAGAAAATTTGAAATATTTTTTTTAGCTCTACATAACCTGGTATAGGTTAAGTTTGTTTAGATTAGATTAGAGACGCTCCGTTATCCGCGTAATGATTAATTTTCGAAATAATGCTCGAATAATGCTCTACAGAGCTTAACGCAGCGCTTTGTCTTACCAAAGCGAAAAATGAAAGTTACTAAATTTATTTCTCCGAGTGTGAATCGTATGTACAATTGTCGCGTTTAAAGTCAGACGTCGTCACGTCAACGTCACGACTTTGCGCCATTACGGCCTAAATTTATAATGTTAACAAAAATTTTAAGTCACACTAGCAGACAGAAAATAATTATTTAATAATAAATATTAAAGAAAAATTAAAATTTTTGTAAGGCCGATTAGATTATTTCAAGCATTTAAATGAAAACTATTATATATATAAAAAAAATAGCTTCCCGCTGTATCCCGCACACAGCAGGGTAGGCAGAGTTAACCTAGTGCTAAGACACTGCGTTCCCCACTTTCTACCGAATTCTGGAGGCATTGCGTGTTGAGTGGCAGAACTCAACGCCGCGCTTAACCTCGACACCAGAGTGAAGAAATAGAAATATAAATTTAAGTAAAAATGTCATATTATTATATATTCTGCAATTAAATCAGAAAAAGACACTTCGAGGTTAGCTACACTAGGTTTCCTCTACCTACCCCGCTAAATGCGGGATACAGCGTGAAAACAAAGCAAAAAAAAAACGAAAAACTATACATTTATCATAATAACTAAAGAAGATGATATAACATTCAACATTCGCCACCGAAAGTTGTCACGCATACTCTACCAGGACATCATAACTCACACTCTACACAAATCAGTGGCCCTCGACAGTTTCTAACGATGATTTTTCTTTCTGACATGAATACTTGCGTTACTACGCGAAGCATTCAGAAAATTAATTAACTTGTTTTAACTTGTTGCTGTAATAGTCTTTAGGACAGACAAAACGTAGAGTTATATATATATATATATATATATATATATATATATATATATATATATATATATATATATATATATATATGTTTGAGTATGTATGTAAGGTATGGTCTTAGTAAAGTAGCAACTCACGCGCATAAGTTTTTAAACGTATAAATTATTTTATTTTATATTTATCATCTTTTTTTAAGTTTTACACTGTATGAAGCATGTAGGAAAGTATGCAGAGAGAGCCTAATGTTAAGGCACTTAGGTCTCCTTAGCAGAAATCTGCTAAATTCTGGAGACAATGTACGCTGTGCGGCGGAAATCAACGCCGCGCTTTATCTCGACAACGGAAGAATAATTCGCATGAATCGTATATTCATTTATTTGCATGAATATGATATTAGTCTGTGATTATATAACAGTGTAAGTTTACGAAATCTAGAATGCTTACACTACCATACAAAATTTGTTCTCATTTTGTTATGAAATAAAAATAATAAATATTACATTATTAATTACTACATATGGAAAAAACATATTAAATTACAAAAGATACCCAAAACATACATATTCTAACTATATTTAACATAATTTCAATAAGCACTTTTCATATGAGTAATAAGAACGCCGTATAAAAATCTAACATTTAATTAAATATTCTACAAGACGTGTCAGCACTGGCTCTGTCATAAAAATGTAAAGGAAGCGGTGAGCTTGTACCGACACTCATATCCAAGTTTAATGTATTCCGACATACACATAGGCTCTACAATGCTTGTATTATTAAAATGTATAGTTATCAAAAACATTGGTCATTCACCCTGTATAACGTACAGCCGTGGCTTCTTTCCGTTCACATATCTCTACATATTAAAAAACAAATATATGAATATTGTTTACTTTTTTTTTCTTAAATTTAGGTTATGTTATATATGAGGCTAGTCTGGATTGTGGGATACGACAGGTTGTGGTTCGATTCCCACACGAGAATAAAATATATTTAATATTTTCAATCCTTCGCTCTGGTTTCAACGTAAAGCGCGGCGTTGTCCCGCTATTCAACTCTCAATACCTCCAGAATTCATCGAAAAATGGGGAACGGAGTGTCTTAACACTAGGTTCCCTCTGCCTGTGTGCGGGATTCAGCGTGAAGCTGATATGTTACAATTACGAATACAGAGTAAAGGAATGTAGAGACATTCTATTCTACCTAACAAAAAAATATATATTATTAATGGTTTGTTTGGATGGTGTATTGTTGGCGGACGACACCGGATGCTCGCGTTGACACTAATTATTCTATGCTACGAATGATAGATTGCGCGGACAAATCACTAGGGCCAGTAATAAAAAGCTTTCCTTTTAGTTTCTCAGACACTTTGTTACGTGGGCCGTTCTGGTAATATTTCTGATTGTATCGGACACCGTCAGATTAAATGACTATAATCCTGTTTAAAATTACATGCCTATCATTGAGCAGTCTAATTGTTTTGCTGCTCTCTTGAAATATGATTTCGTTTACTAAATATTGTATTTTTTTATATATATATTTATAATCGCCTACTATAATTTTAGATAAATATATTTATGTTTGTACTACTAATAGGGAGTTTGTCAGGTTTTGTCTTGTACGGTAGAGATGACTCACAATATAACTTCTTTGTTATTTTCAAAATATTAATTAATAATTAAATTTCTCATTTTATTTACCTTAGATGTTCCTGAGTCTGGGTTTTTAAATGTCAAGGAAAATAATCATCAGGCCTTAAAAAACTAAAATCACGCTTAGGGTTCCAAGAGTTCTATTCCTTGTCACAACGAGATATTAACAGAATATATTTAGACGAATCTAAGGAGGTAAAACTCTGTGGTTTAACTAAAATCTCAGAGTATTAGTTTCCATCTTTGGGCCTCATCATCAGCCCAGCACGATGGTACCATATTTATATTGTCATTTAATTTACGTATAATTGCCCAGTTTTAAGATCTTAAATGTATTAGAAATAAGTGAAATTAAGCTTTTTAAATTAATCTTTTATTAGGTTTGCTATATTATAATATATTTTAATATAAAATATATGTATTAGAAATAAAATCGGTCAACCGCAAGTCACGACCATTGAGGGTTCAGTATTAATTTCGTGGTTGTATTTCAACGAGATGATTTACAAAAGTTGACAAATTTTGACAAATTTAAGTTTACGGGAGTGGTACTCATTTTGTTGAACATTAACCACAACTATAAGTTTGTAATGATTTTTAGGACACCTTACGTACTTCAAAAGGAATAAAAGGAACCTTTACATGATCACTTTGTATTCGGTTTGTCTGTTAAGACTTATTTATTATCTTGAGATCGCGTGGAGGTATCAAACTCAAATTAATATCAAATATCCAGGCCCTCGGAGTAAAGAAAAATTCAAGCTTCTAAGTCAATATACTCAATAAATACGAACATATACGAATCTTTGAGAGAGAGAGAGTGAGAGCAGCAGCAAAAATATCCTCTGTTTCATTTTTATTCCTTTTTTATATATGATATTCGTATAAATTTCCGCTCGACACATCCACGTGATCTTTAAAAATATGATCGTTACAAACTGACAGACAAAACAATAAAACGTGTTGATTGATGTTCATAAAATCCATGACATTTCTTTTTAATTAGGTGAGAGGAGGTCATAATAACTAGAGAAACGGTATTTTAATAATTTTTATATTATTAATAATGCGATATTAACTCAACTATTGTATTAACACACTAAAAAAAGCACCTAAATGAGCTTAATAAGACTTAGGGATTATTTTTATTATTTTTAATTAATTATTAAATTACAAAATACGGTAAATTCTGTAACACAAAATGTCAAGTGAAAGAACTACTTTAAAATAAAAAATACGATATTACTTTTCTATTCTATGAACCTATTACATACAATAGTTTGTATATCATTTATTTATTTTTTCTACACGCTGTATCCCGCAAACAGCAGGGTAGGCAGAGAGAACCTAGGGTTAAGTGGGGATCGAACCCACAATCAGTCGGTTTTACAGTCACATTTTTGACCCATGCGCCACGACTGGCCTCAATCATTTATTTCTTGATAAATACAGAAAAAGTAACTATTTTATGCATTTTATATTTACTAAATCTCTATAAGTACTTACTTTACTTACTTACATATAGGTTCTTAGTTTCGCCATAAATACTGTAACAATTAAAAATAAATAAATATAAGTTTTGAATTTTGAATCAGTAATTTTTATACCATTGTTCATCAGCTTCACGCTGTTCCCGCAAACAGCAGGGTAGGCTAAGGAAAACTAGTGTTAAGACACTCCGTTCCCCACTTTCTGCCGAGTTCTCAACGCTAACTCGCAGAACTCAACGCCGCTCTTTGCCTTGACACCAGAGCGGAGAAATGAAAATATAAATGTGAATAAATATTTAATTTCCTCAAGTGGGGATCGAAACCACAACCAGTCGATTTTACTGTCACACTTTGTGCCACTGCGCCACGACTGGCCTCATTTATTATGTTTTCTTATTTTCGCACCAATGTATTGTAAAATATTTTGTGATATCAAAATGGTGTGAAAGAGATAAGAGAGAGAAAAGTGATAAAGAGAACTAAATCTCTATGATTGCATCACTTAAAGTAGGTATGAAACCAAATACAATTTTTAAAATCTTCCATACGCTTGGTATTAGTCAAATGTTTGTGTACCGGGCTACGTTTTGACTGCTTTCGTACGAAATAGGTGATCAAAGCAGTTAAGGCAGGGGTTCCCAACCTTTTCTTGATCAAGGACCACTTTTTTATCATTCTTGGTAGCAGGGACCACTATGTAGGTACAAGTCAGTCAGTCAGTGTCACAATCGTGTTATTGTATACGCGATGGTTGTGGGTTCGATTCGCAATATATCGTTCGCGGACCATATTTAGGCATCTGCGGACCACTGGTGGTCCGCGGACCAGTGGTTGGGAACCACTGAGTTAAGGGAAGAAGAAATCCTGTCCGAAAGAAAAACATTTTGTCTCGGGAGATGAAGATAGCCTAGCCTACATATTTCTATATATCGCGTATTTTAACAAATGACTTATAACTTCTGCCTTTACGAGGTGCCTCTCTTAAAGGCAGAAGTCATAAGTAAAGTCGTAATTTCTTAACTTAACATTTATAAAACTATAGGAAACTAACACACTGTTATAGTAATAAATTTACGTACAATAAAGAAAATATGTTTTTCTTTGTAATAATATTTATAGCAAGATAAAGCAGCAGTAAGTAATTTTCATCAGAAATATACATAGCAAGCTTTAATATAAAGTTTACTTTTTTATAACTTGATGAAAACTTTGAAAATAATATATTTTTTTAGCTTCACGTTGCATCCCGCACATAGCAGGTTAGCTAATACGAAGGGACTCCTTTCCCATTAAAACACTTCCCTTCCCTACTGCCCGTCTAATTCTCAAAGCGTTGCGCTGTTGGGTGGTGAAACTCAACCACGCGCTTTGCTTACTAAACCCTTATAATTACGTAAACGAATGAAAGCTGGTTGTGGGTTCCATCCCCACTCGAGGATATAAAATATTTATTTACATTTATATTTCCATTTCTTCGTTCTGGTGTCGAGCAAAGCCCGGCGTTGAGTACCGCCACTCAACACGCATACCGCCAGAATTCGGCGGAAAGTGGGGAACGGAGTGTCTTAACTAGGTTTTCTCTGTCTATCCTGCTGTGTGCGAGATACAGCGTGAAGCTGAGCAAAAATTTGTATAATTACATACATTTATATAGAAATTTGTTTTGCGTAATTGAAGTGCAAATAATCACACTAATAACAGCTAAAGCAGGTGTTACAAATTTAGTATCACAATTAAATAAGGTTAATTAGGTGTAGTGTAGGTAGGTAGGTAGATAGGTATGTGGGTAGGTAGGTAGAAAGGTAGGTAGTGGAGATCGGTTCGTTTGATATATTGGTTCACTTTTTTTTATATTTCAAATGGATACTCGGGTAGAAATTTTTCTCTTGTATGTTTTTTTTTATTTTCTGCCTATAAGATATTTTAATTATTCTAAGACTATTTGCGTTGAAGGTTTTGTGTTTTTTTTGTTTTATATTACGTATTTTTGCTACAGCAGCTTACTTTTTAAATAGTCCAGTTTACCCTTTATCTCATTTTTAAAGACGTTAATATAATTATAGATAATAAAATTAATTTGAATCCTGAATAAGTCCTGATCCCAGGGTAAAAAGAGGCCACATATTGAATCAACGTTTTTCTAAAATAACACGACTTGAATTACTATCAAGAAAATCAGATTTGTTTATTATTATCAAATTAAACACACCCTCTAATATGAAATATCGTATCTATACTTGTATATTATAAAGCTGAAGAATTTGTTTGGTTCAACGCCCTAATCTCATGAAGTACTGGTTTGAATTGATAAATTATTTTCCTTTGGGTAGTCTATTTGCTATAGCCTATGGGCTATTTTACGTTACGTTAATAATTTTTATGAAAAATAGTATGGTCAGGATGACCATGGGCATAATATACCTATCATACTTTAGTTATTGTCATATGAATATAAGCAAACAGTAAGCTAATACCAGTATAAAATAAGACAGAGAAAACTGACTAACCAGAATCTCCGTATACCTGTATCAAGACAGCAGACAGCAGCTCACATTTCTCTAAAGTAATATAATAATAATATATTAAAATACATTTGAAAATAGGCCTATCTTAACAAGGAGTGTACTTAAGATAAACTTAGAAATAAAAGTAACATGGCAAAATTTTACTTTTAGTATCATTTGTCCACAACAACATCCATAAATCAGGGTTTGTATTGAAAATAGGAATGCACCGGCAACCGTTCGACGTACAGAGATTATTGTATACTATTTGTCGCTTACTATTGTCACAATAGTGTAAGTAAAGTGGAGTGTAGTTAGCTAGGAATGTTGCATGTGAAGTTACAAATATTTATTGCTATAATTAATATATGTGTTTAATGCAGATTTTTTTATCACAGCACGGTAGGCAGATTGAACCTAGTGTTAAGACACTCCGTTCTCCCATTCCGTTCTCCCACTTTCCACCCAATTCTGAACGTATAGCAGTGGCTGAACTCAACGCGAGTTTGCCTAAACACCAGAACGAGGAAATGAAACTATAAATGGTAAATAAATATTTCATTTCATCGATGGAGATCGAACCCACAACCAGTCGCGCCTCTGCGCCATAACTGGCCTCATATTATTTTATACCGATGAGAATAAAATAAATTCTTGCACTTTACTCTAGAAATATAATATATCGTAATATAAACAGTATATGACAGCACTAGTATAGACTATAGATTTAACGCAATCACGCAAGTAACGATACATTCAATAGTAGAAGCAAACTCTTGATGCTGACCTATCAACCTTATAGAGATAAGAAAACAAATCGCTTCTACTGAAAAGATACCGTCGCAACCGCGCCCAGCCGTACCAGCACTAGTTAAATGACCTCGTTTTGTCTATTCATATATTATAGGGAATGTTGATTATATTATGGAAGGTTTTGGGAATGAAATTATTGGTATGTACGTTAAATTCTTAATTATTTTTTCTTATTTTTACTATAATATAATATCAAACAAAAACGATTTTATTTGTCCCTAAATAATCATTTCTAAATAAATTAGATAATTTGAACCCATTACATAGAGAAGTAGCTTAAAAGGTTTTTTTTGTATATTGGCAGAAGAAACGTAATGATAAGTCACTCCATTTTTCCAGCCACCACTGAAATCAACATCACATATATCACACAGCATCACATCAGAACTAATAAAAATTACAATAAAATATATAATAATATAACAGAACGAACAAACAAACTCTAACACAATCAATACTTAAGTTTAATGACATTTAAGCAATAGATAGATAGAGGTAGCTTTTATCCAAAACGAAAACTCCCAAGATAACCTAAACGGCAACTGTTTATATTGTTTAACTTGGCTATAGTAATTTGTTAACGTCGAACAAACCTGACGTCTCCTAAAAATACTATGGAGATTCAAACAATGAAATTTATCATTCAGACCTACTAATACATAGATACAAGATATAGAAACGGAATGGCATTTATAACTCATATTGTAACGGGGTTTTTTTTTAAATAAATTAATATGAGATAATGCTCTGGATGCCCACGCGAGATTGTTATACAGGGAAGTATGTTAAATCTTAATAGTAATCTATTAGCTACTATAATATTTCTCTGTTGCTTCGCTTATTTGGTATCGTTCTTCTATAAGTATTATTATGTGAAGCCCTCGTGGCAAAGTGGAATATCTGACAGTCAGTAAGGTTATGGGAGCGATTCCCGATTGTAATTATTTGAAATTCGTCTCACGCAATATATCATATTCAGGCTGAGCGGAAATTGAAGTGTCTTGACTCTTTGTTCTCTTTAGCTGCCATGATAGGTATACAGGAAAAGATAGCGTCAAACTGACTGATATACCGGAAATAATTTAAATGCACATACTTTGCACTGAATATGAAGTTTTCGCTAAATACTTCAGGAAATTTAAAAAAATGTTAATAACTATTAATAATAGATACTTAAAAAATCAATAATAAGTCGTGCCGTGAGCGAAGCAACTTTATATATGACAATTGTATTCTTTCATTTTCATAACAAGATTTCCTTATATTTTGCCTTAAAATTTGCCTTAAATTAAAATACTATACTAACGGTTTATTATCCAATTTTAGTATTAATTAGGTTTCAAAATCACTTGTGTGTTTTATTTTGTGGATAGGTAAATAAAACTATAAGTATGAAAAAAAAATGTGGTGACTCCATTCTTGATGATCCTTTTTTGAAATCTGCAACCTTGAATCCAAAATCATTTATTACATTTAAAATGAGTTCACCTTAAAGCTTAAATACCTTGCGCAGGTGACATTTTTCCGCTCTGTCCCACTTCCCTGCTGGCTACAGTTTCACCGGAGGGGGGGGGGGGGGGAGGGCCACTATCCATAATTAAACAAAACCCGTCCCTCCCTTACAACACGACGTTTAACACATCCAGATAATCTTCCAAATCGGCTAATCTCCTCTAAACTCAATTCAGTTTTAATTCATTTATATGGGAATGAGGCAACGGTACGACTGTGATGAGGATTAAATCGGATATGGAGAATTGTATTTTTTTATATATTACTATGTTTTTATAAATATAAGGTTATATTTAACTTGAAAATTGTAACTTTACCTTTTGAGTTTAAACTTGTAACTGTACTTTGTCTTTGTCGAAAGATAAAATATTATAATTTGTATGTGTTTAATATGTTATTGAGATATATGTAAGAGAGAGTAGAATTAACTATTAAGACCAATAATAAATGATATAATTGTTACATTCAGTCTTTATGACTAATCATGTCAGACAGAAATAAATCAAATCAGCTTCACGCTGTATCCCAGCTGTGTCACACAGCAGGATAGGCAGAGGGAACCTAATGTTAAGACACTCCGTTCCCCACTTTCTGCCGAAAGTAAAAGAAAGTAAAGTAAATATTTCATCTCCTCGAGTGGGGATCGAACCCACAACCAGTCGGTTTTTAGTCACACTTCGTGCCGCTGCGCCACGACTAGCCACAGCAAGCAAATTATTATTTGATAATATAGAATCTTTTCTATACTTCGAGTATCTGTTACCACGAGCTGCGGTAATGTGCAGAATGTGAGCTAGAACAGTAGCAAAATACATTCATAAAAAATAGCTATATATTAAATCCATAAAAAATCCCTTTTTATTTCTTGCTTATCCTAAACTTCATATTCTCTAATTTCTGCTAATATTAAGAAAAGTTCGAAAATTTGTTAAAAAATCATACCAAAAACAGATACAGCGATTCATATACGTTTTTTTAAATACAATGAACCGTATACATAATGGTATATAAAATAAACTTCACAAACTTTTTTTTTACTATTTACTCTAAAAATAACGAAGAAAAAATAAATAAAAAATGGTGCGTACAATTGTAAAATTATAATAATACGGTTCCAATCAATTTAAAGCTTCCTAGTATAGTCTACATGAAAATAACCTTTTGAACTCATAATGACCATATATAAGTCAGATTTATAAACTAGCTAAGTGTTAACGATTATTGCCGTGTATGATGTGATAAAGAGGTTTAGCGTAAGAACGCCATTTATCTCTTATAAAAAGTATTATGAAAAATATCTGAATAATTTAAGTTTTAGAAGCTTATACATACATACATATATACCAAGATGAGGTGTTGCCACGTTTTGTACATAGCATTGAAATTTTTCAGGCCAGTCGTGGCGCAAAGGCATAATGTGTAAACGTTGGTTGTGGGTTTGGTTCCCACTCAAGGAAATAAAATATTTAAATTTAGTTGAGTTTCGCCACTCAACACGCAATGTCTCCAGAATATGACGGAAAATATGAAAAGAGTGTCTTAACACTAAGTTTCCTCTACACCCTGCTGTATTTATCATTATTTTTATTAGGTTTATATCTAAATTGGTTAATATTATTATACATTTTCTATTTTTATGTGTGAGATTTAAAAAAAAAATTGCTATAGATTGCTATAGATATATAAATTGAAGCTTCTCTTAAACGTTATTACAAGCATTTAAGAAAGTATCTTAAAATATATTAATAATTATTATCACGTGTTAACGTTACACTTTCATAGAAAGAGCACCATAAAGTAGGCAAAAAAAAAATTTATCTCTTAACTCTATTTCACTTCTAATTTGACTAAAAATAATAAAATTAACATTTAATTCGTACTAAATGTGTGCTAATTGCTATAATTTTTTTCTAAAGCCGGCGATAATACATTCACAAATTATTTTGAAATTACACATTGCAACTAACCGTTTAATATTTAATAGTTAAATATGTGATCATTTGCATTTGAGATTCAAAATAAAAAGTTAATTTCATACTTTGTACAGTTAACTTTTGTTAGTATTTTTAGTAAAATCTCGAGATATGTAAAGATTTTCAGAATACCAAAGGAAACTTTTATGTAGTGTATGTAACGTGTATTATTTTTGAGATATCATACATTCTAGTCTTGTGTTCTCTTAATTTATGTGGCATTTCATTTAGTTAAATGAGTTGGTGATTTTAAATTAAACTATTTTAACCGAATTAATTGTATATATTTTAGAAAATTCTTGTAACAAGTAGACTACTTGTGATAACGTTCAGAGATGGAAAGGTAAAGATTTAGGTAAATTTATAATATAAGAAACCGGGCAAGCGCGAGTCGGGTTCGCCCACCGAGAGTTTCGTAAAAAAATGGAGTCTCGAGCTTTTTCTGAAATTCAAAATTAGCTTAGCCAACGCCCTTTCATCTGCTCCCTTTTAAGGCTTTTATTTTTTAGAATTTAACAACCATTGTATAGTTTTTCAGATATTTTTTTTGAACTAGCGCTACCTGTAGATGCTAGCTGACAAATGTCATACTTCGAGGTCAACCGGAAGTACCCTATTAATTTTGATTCCCTTTATTGTGTCGAAATACGCGTCTTTTACGATATAAACAACCATAACTTTTTTTTAAGTCCACGTAGAAATAAAAAAAAATTCGGAGCCGTAGATCTGAGTACGTGGTTTGAAGTTCAACTCGATATCTCTAAGCGTTCCTGAGATAAAGGCTTTAGATAGATAGACAGACGGACAACAAAGAGATATTATAGGGTCACGTTGTATCCTGTACAAAGCAGGGTAGGCAGAGGGAACCTAATGTTAAGACAGTCCGTTTCCTACTTTCCACTGAATTCTGAAGGCATTGCGTGTTTAGTGGTGGAACTCAACGCCGCGCTTTACCTTGACACCAGAGCAAAGAAATGAATAATTAAATTAAATAATTATTTAATTTTCTCTAGTGGAGATCGAACCCACAACCAGTTACAGTCAAACTCCGTGCTCCTACACCTCATACCTTATACATAACTATAATACCCCCTCCTACAACATCCTCATAAAAAAAATAACAATCAGAAAAATAAAAAAAAAGATCTTACAATAACCGAATATCCATAATTACAGAACATGTCACAGTTAACTCGATACGCCTGTGCGTAATTCAAAATAACATGTGATGCAGTCGGGGTCGGTGTAGAGCGAGGCGAGGGTAGGTGGTTAATTAAATTATATAATAAAACAATAATCGGTCGGGGCGAGCTTAATAAGCCTAAAGTCAAAGTTCATTTGGTCAATGCTTAAATGTATTCGCCATCGTGTGCAATGTTGGGAACATTGGCTTGACTTTGGGATATTTGTTTATAAAAAGATATAGACAGCTTCTTGAAAGTGACGTATTATTACTTAATACATTTAGTTACTTAGTTTAGCGCTGTATCCCTAGCGGTGTAGCCAGACAGAACGGAGCACCAACTACGTCTATCTCTGCGTTCCTCTTTCGCTTCGTCCACTGTCATCAACCTATTTATATATGCCCTCCGGGAGGTCCTCGTGCTTCTTACCTGACCTTCCTCGAGAATCTCCTCGTTCGATATGCCCAAACCACCTGAGTATCTACATTCTTCTTCATATACACTGCGATATTTTCCTACCGGCACTTCTGTGTTTCTCTTCATTGCGGATTCGATCAGCTAAACTGACTCTGCATATCCTACGAAGAGATCGCATCTCCACAGCATTCATTTTTCTTTCATTCTTCTTCTGTAATGCCACGTTAAGCCACCTTATAATAGCGTCGGTACCAACACTGTATTTTGTATGGCCAAACGTGCAGCTATGCTGACGTTTCGCCGTCTCATCAATGCAACTAAGACACCGTTAACCTGTTACCGGCAGCAATACGTGTTGCCACATCCATTTCGCATCTTCCATTTCCACTGAACATACATCCTAGATATCACTTAATATATACGTTAAAAAAATCACAATAAAAATACATATATATTTATATATGAAATTTTAACAATTTCTTAGAAAGGAAAATTCTAAAGAGGAGTTTTCGTCAGTAATATAATAAGATCAACAAAGTTCCCAATTGAGAAATTGTCTTCTTCACATGATAAGATGGTGGTAAATATTATATCGTAAATCTTCCACTAAATCTCAGACGAATATCTATTATTCAGAAATTATGATACTGATAACGCAGTAGTGTAATATACTTGGATCAATTTAATATATTTTTGCTAAAGAGTAGAAACCGATCATGCACAAGATGTAATTACAATATTTAAATGCCATATATATAATTACTAATAATTATAATACTATGAGCTTTTTCCCTATAAAAATATTTTCACTTACGAATAAGATTTTTCCTAGTTATTCCTATATATTTCTATATACTTTTCCTAGTTTCATAGTATTTAGATAAATTACGGATTTCAGTTTCATCATCATCTTCCAAGAAGGTAAAAAAAAATGGCGAAAACCGAAAAACAAAAGGATCTCTTCCTATATCTTTTCGTAAAATCTCCGAAAATGCGGAAAGCAATAAGCACTCATAACAATTTTTTGACGGTCATATATTACAAAAATGAACTAGCCTCAGAAAATCTTTTGATTTCCAATTCAATTACTCTGGTTCGTATCGAGTTATTTTTTTACCCATAATATAAAAAAATGAATAATGCCTAATTAGTAATGTTAAAATACCGTTATATGTATGTACGTATAGTGGTTTCGGTCACTGGCCACGTTTAGGCAATTTCAAAAAGTTTTAATTTAATCACCATGCAAATGAATACAATGGAATGTCGTCTACTTTTATATTTAACAACGGTTTGTTTTAACTACTATTTAACTAGGCGTTCATTTGAGAAATAATGGAAAAACAGTTGTAATTGATTTAAATTTACATATATTAATAAATATGTAGCGTTAGTTGTGTCTTCAAATTCTATGCGATGTAAAATTTTTTTTGAGTACACAGAATTTCACGATATGTTTGGCCCAACATAATGTATATAATATGTAAATATGTACTTAAATACATATATTTTAAAACTTAAAAAGAATTTACTTTATGTGAGAGATGTGTAAAAGTTAAATTTGACTTTAACATTTAAGTAATATCTACGAGATAACTATTTTCAAGGTACCCGAACTTTAAGTGTCAATGCCTCCATGAAGCTTGGCCAGTAGGTTGGGGCTATAATGTGACGTGAGCGGGGAAATTATTACATACAATTTATTTATTTTTCCGCTGTGTTAAGACAACGAGATAAAAATATACCCCCATAAAACTAAAACATTCAGGAACACGGGCATAGGCTATGCTTATACCCGAGTACCAAGGGAAGAGGAGCACGTTTGGTCCATGCCCACTCCTGAATGAACTGGTACCCACCCCTGAATGGACTGGTGACTGGTCCAGAAATATTAGTAACAAAAAAATGGTCCCGAAAAATTTAAAAAACAACATTTACACGTACATATCTAGCCAAAGTCTAGGCCTAACTATGTACACGGGAACCAATTATACACTTAAGTTATCACTTCCCTCTAAATTAGTTCCCTCTAAAAAGTCTAGATTTTCTTCAATTTTTTATTTAATTTCTTTAATTTTTTTTATTTATCATAGCGTTTTTTATACCGGCACGTAGGTGTATTAAAAAAGATTTTTAGATTTTTTTAGCTTCACGCTGTATCCCGAACGCAGCATGGTAGGCATGGGAAATTTGGTGTTGACACTCCGTTTCCCACTTTGCGCCGAATTCTTAAAGCATTACGTGTTGAGTGGCGAAACTCAACACCGCGTTTTGCCTAATTATCAGAGCGAAGAAATGAAACTAATAAATATTTCAATCCGCCGTTCAAATGGAATCGAACCCACAACAGTCGCGTTAACAGTCGCACGCTTGTGCTCACGACGGCCACAAAATAATTATTTTTTATATCTATTAAACAAAATTATCTACGCCCCATTAAATTTATAAATTTCTATTTTTCTTTAAGTTCATCTATAAATGATCTGTGACGGATACAGGTTTTTGTTTGTTTAATTAGATAAATATTCGATATATAATATAATATTATAGAAAGATATCATAACTAATATAAACATTTTATTAATAACGATAGCTTTCTTGTAGGGATCATCAGTTCACATCACATAAAGGTGATAGGAATTTAGAAAGAAAAAAGAAAATAATGAAAGGTGTTGCCATATTATACACCTAGTTAGTTGGAAAGTAGATAGGTTAAATGAAGCAGAACTAATATTTAATTAAACAAAGTTAATAATACAATATATATTTTTTGTGTGACTCGTTCAAATAATATAATAATACCGTTATATTAACGTTTGTCTTATAATCGTTACTTCTGGGACTATATGATGTAATAATAGAGACTCAAGATTGACACTCAAGCGACTGCGCTCGCTTTAACTTGAATTTATATTAAAGCCAAAGATAGATAGAATAAAAATAAATCAGCTTCACGCTGTATCTCACACACATCGGGGTAGGCAGAGGGAACCTAGTGTTGAGTTCTCCACTTTCTGCCGAATTCTGGAGGTATTGCGTATTGAGTGGCAGAACTCAACGTCGCGCTTAGCCTCGACACCAGAGCAAAAAAAAAGGAAATATAAATTTAAATAAATATTTCATATCCTCGAGTGGGGATAGAACCCACAACCAATCGGTTTTACAATCACACTTTGTGCCGCTGCGCCACGACTGGCCTCATAGATAGAATATTTTTGTAATAAAACATTATCCTGTGTCCATTTTATTACCTTTAAGAATATGTGCAAAAAGATAATCATTTGAATAATTTTGATGTGAAATAGTAACAAACAAACTTGCAATCACATTTATTATATTAGTATGATGAAGAAATCCATATCCCCTGCGCCACGACTAGCCTCAAAAATAACTTAAATGATAACAATTCAGTGAAAATATTTAACACTTTCAAACTGGAGTGTCCAAGAAAGTTCTTACGCTTTTATTTGCTATCAGTCAAGGCCAGATTGAAGATAAGTGAAAAAAGATGCGAATGCTGAATGTTAAGACCGTTTTAAATTAAAGGTAATCCCAATTGTTCCTCTCGCTCCAATCTCAGATAAAACTGGGGGCGGCCTTAATGCTTTCTCTTACTGATGGTAGCTCGAAACACGCACTTTTAATTACAATTTAAAGAAAACATATAGTCCATTAAAGTACTTGGACGGTGATTCAATAAAATTTTGGTGATCGTGCTTTTGAAAGCCCATTATTTTTTTCATGTAATCTTTTTTAAAGTGGAGTGAGGAAATTTCTTTTTTTAATAAGTTATACGTGCATAAACTGTTGCAAAGTGCAGCGTTGAGTTCCGCCAACACGTAATGCCTCCAGAATTCGACGGGAAGTGAGGAACAGAAGTGTTTTAATGATAATGGAGTATTGAACACAAGGTTCCCAGGTTCTCTTTGCCTACCCTG
The DNA here is from genome assembly GCA_021202915.1 of Heliconius himera. Taxonomy (NCBI): domain Eukaryota; kingdom Metazoa; phylum Arthropoda; class Insecta; order Lepidoptera; family Nymphalidae; genus Heliconius; species Heliconius himera. Next base: position 655,843 of record JAJHJA010000098.1, read on the forward strand.
CTATATGTGGGATAGTGTGAAGCTAAAAAAATAAAATAAAAATAATCTACATCTAAATTATGCACTTTCGGTAAAATCACTATTTACTGTATTAAATGTTCAGTTTTATCTGAGATACATTTAAAATTTTGTGTGAAATAGAAAAAATCGACTATGATTTAAATAGCCAATAATAGTATATAAATAATGTATCTAGAACTATTATGACTTGAATTATAGATCAAACAAAACTTATTCCTCAACTAAGTTTACGAGTAGGGTAAAACCGGGATACATGTCCCACCATTTGAAAAAGCCTTTTAGTTTAAAAAAATATAAACTATATATGATTAATACTTTTGTATTTAACTAGTTTGAGTTCTTAATGTTGAATTGTTAGTATTTTTTTTTAACTTATCAACTATTTTGCAGAATTTAGCTTTTTGTGGAATTCTTGCTTTAGAGATAGGAGCTTTTCTACATGGATAGTTGCCCTATTGTAAAAATACTAAAAATGTTATATGCCTGCAGTGCAAGATTGATCGATATTGCATAAACGAAAAATTCAACCAAATTTTTGAAATCGATTGCCTCCAAGTAACTTAGATCGAATTATTAAAATTATATCTTATAATATTATCTTTGAATTGTTATTATGTTATGAAAAAATACATTACGAATTACGTATTCGAGAATAATTCTAATATAATCTTTTTATTGATGCTTGGACTTGGCTTACTTTCTCCGCCCTGCAGTTTTTGTGATTTTTAGAAAATGTGGTGTCTACCCCATTGAGGCATCTATCCCGGTTTTACCCTATATCACAACAAAAGCCGCGAACGCATTGTAAATCACATAATAAGCCCAAGAAAACTTTCGAAAGAAAAATAACACGCGTAACTAACTGGCATCAATAGTTTGTGAGTCGTTAAAATTGCCATCCACTTACTTTCCTTGCGTTATAAAATTTCTTCCTCTTGATTCGCCACCCCCGCCGTCCCCGGGAAGAAAAATTAGGGCGAACGCCATAAAAGGCGGGGGTGTAAATCCTGAACGATAATTCAAATCGTAATGTTAGCACTGAACGCGACGTAATCATCTCAAAAACTAAATTTAATGCGGCCGCACTCAGAAACCACAGGGTTGGTCGCCGCTGCTATTTAAAGATATTTAATTATGTTAAAAGCAGATGACACCGTGGCCCTCCTTTTCATTGTCCAGCCTAACCTCCACGCTGTTGACATTTGGAAGTGTTTTATCTTTTAATTACTGTATTATACGTGATCCTGGTATTGTACGCTCTAAATATTTATAAAACAATATTGTTGACAATGTTATAATTAGGTTTTGCGGTAAATTGGGGTTGGGGGTTGACTTGTTTAGGGTTTAATAAGAAATTTGGCAAAGATAGGTTAGTTAGTATAAGTTATGTATGGGTTTTGGAACTAGCAGATATTATTCATTGAAAATTTATTTTATGCATATGTTTTTAAACAACGGTTTATCCTTTCTCGTGAAACTAATGTTTTAATCTACTACAATCCACTACATTTTTTTTTCTTTGTACACTTTTTTTCAGTGAACTCTATTTTAATGTGATTTTTTTATCGCTTTTTATTTCTAATAATTATCAAACATGTGACGTAGAGTTCTGCCACTCAACACATAACGCCTCCAGAATTCGACGAAATAGTGAGAAACAACGTGCAAAATAAAGCATGAATCCAAAAAATAAATAAAAAATAACCAAATCATTTACTCACATCAAATACTTGTCATTCACTTGTCAATATAAAAAAAATGGTAGCAATTAAGGAAATCCAATACCTAAACAGTATCCAATGAGCTCGGTTACCTCATCAAACGCCGAGGGCGTCCTCACGAGGGTTTGATTAGCAAAACTTTATAGTTCTATAAGGGTATGGTTCTATCTAATAGTTGTAACTAAACACCGCCACTCGACCAAATCCGACGATGCCAATAAATCACACGTCTTCAAACAAAGGGCCCTATGTATATTGGCTAGTTGGTACAAAAGCGAAGTGATTCTCAAACATTGGCCCGGATCGGTGTACGCTTACGTTTACGCTGTGTGTCAGTGCCACGCAAAAATTGCGTTAGTTAACTTTGACCATCTTCAAAAATGTTCGTTTTTTTTTATTGTATAGTTTTGTTTGTATTTGCGCTGTATGATATGATATTAGAAGTTAATAGGTTTATTTTTGTATGAAAGAAGTTTGTTTATGAATCATGAAGATAAAAATTCATATAATTATATAAGAAGATTTTTGCAATTTCCAAAATTGAATAATATCTTTATTTGCCAATTTTGTATTTTTTTAACACTTTCCAAATGTATAAAGATGTAGATAATGAAAAAACAAAAAAAAACGGATTTAGCAGATTGATGCACTATATATGTATAAATATGTAATACTACTCGTAGATAAGACATTTAAGTCGAACGACTCTAAAAACGTAGATTGGTTGTAATTTATACATAATAAGGACTTTCCGCTGAATTCTGCAAACAATGAGTGTTAAGTGGCGAAACTGAACGCCGAGCTTTGCCTCGACTCGACACCCGAGCAAAGAAATTAAAATATTAAATCAAATATTTAATATTTTAATTTCTTCCTCAAGTGGGAATCGAATACAACCTGTAGCGTTTACAGGCATACGCTTGTGCCCCTGCACCACGGCTGGAACTAAACTCTGAAGTGGAGAGTGGAGTGTATTAACACTAGGCACACTCTCTCTATCCTGCTACATGCGGGATATAGCGTGAAGCTGAAAATAAAAAATAATGACTTGGTTGTCTGTGTAAATGGAATGATTTAATTAATTATCGGTTTGCTGGCGGCGACACTCAAATGTCGAAGATACAGTCATTTAAAATGGTTTATGTTAACGAAGTCAATACGCTGAACTGCATTCGCTTGTACATTTCACATTCATAATATGTGAGAGGTGGCTGAAAAGTAAAAGCAATTCCATTTTTATTTATTTTTATTTTATTTCAATTAAATATGTTTTTTTTTTATTGAGGCAGTCCTCAAGCCACCAAAGCAAACGACGCCCTAAGTCACATTAACTTTTAGATTTTAATATTTTTTATACTTAGGTGGTGGTATATTTATAAAAAGTTGTCGCTTAAACTAGCCTTTCTAGTTTCCTTCAAGGTCCTGGGGTTCCACATCAGAGCTGAAGGCTTGGATGTAGAACACTAGTTTTCGAGTCAGAAAGTATTTATCAACAACAAGCAATTCTTCCTAAATCGTTGTTAAATGAGAAAATGCTCTATTTTTGGCATTTGTTATTTGTCACTTGTATATAAACTCGTTAAAGTATAATTTTTACCCCTTTTATGGTTTTGTTATATTTATACATTGATATTAAAATTATTAGTTGTTTTCTTACAATAAGAATACCACCAGTATTCTACTTCATAGGCACGTTAGCATAGGCACGTTAGCTTAAAGTTACCTATGACTCAAAAAAATAATGAAATATACAGTAGGAAAATAAACGAATTAAAAATACTAATAACTTATCAACAGATTTCATGTAATACAATAATTCTTCTTTAATAATAGTATCATTTTTTAATATCTATAGTAACATAAAACATATCAACATTTTGTATGACAATTTCAGTTAAATATAACAAATGTCAACACCAAAAGTAATTCTGTCATTCTACCAATAAAAGGACGCTTTATATAAACAAAAATTGTATAAAAGCAACCACAAATGAATACACGAACGACAAAAGAAAAATGAATAGTTATGAATCCCGAAAGGAACTCCCGGGTATTAACAAAATTAATCTTATTACAATAGAGTAAGAATGTTTACCCAGTTTGCTGGAGATGACCTGTGACGGTGATCCGAACGAGGAGATAAATCTCACGAAGACAAACTCACGGTGTTTGTATAGCAAGCCCATACTAACTTGAAACGTGCTAAATGTATTGCCGGGCTAGACAGGTCATGTGATAGGTGAAAAAATATACTGATAAGTGTGTAATATATTTTTATTAAGAAAACGTATAAAAAATTTAACGTGGATTAGAACCTGCGCCTCATTGGAAGCTCTCCGTCCGTCTTAGGTGTCTTCCAAAGAGACGCTGGTTCAAATTCTGCTACGTTTAATTTTTTATACGTTTTCTTAATAAGTATTTTTCTTTCCTAAGTGTAGAATAACACAAGTGTATCTATAAATACCCTATACATTTTTATATTTCTGATATTTACGTATATATTTATTGTTTATTTTGTATTATGTCATATATATATTACAATTTTCTAAATCGTTTATCATTTATATCATCATATATTATATTCACAAACAAAAAAAGTAATATTAAACAAAGTTTTAGGTATAAATATTATAAGTTTCCTTATCTACCCTGTAATCATCAAATATATATACACACATCATCATCAAATATATGTACACTCAATTATCACAGGTTAATCGATCATTAAACTACAGATCTAGCAATGATTTTTGATACACCTTAGCTACCTTGTAGCTGCGAAATTCCACCATCCAATTTTCATATTCCCGGGCAGTACTTCAGTGATGAGTTGAGAGATGAGAGTGAAATTATAATAGTCATCATGGTCCAAGAGACCAGACCAGACCTTTGTCCAGTGGCCGCTGGCTCTTGGTCTGGCACTGGTGACTTCATTTTTAGGTACTGACGATTTTAAGGAGAGTTTTACGCATTTTAGCAGATAGATATACGAATATATCAAATTCATATAATACCGAAAAGTTAAGTATACCTGTATAGTACAATTTATTGCATAATGGTCCTCATTTGGCTTACTTCGTAATATATAATTATATTTATTTAATTAAAAATACATCACCGAACGAGACAAGCAATGTAGGTAAACGATAAAGATGCATCTTTTATTTACTGGTACACTGACTGAATATAAAAGACCAGAATATTATATTAAATTTTCCATGATCCAACGTTATTTTACTTTATGTACAAGCATGAAAGATTTTAAAAAATATTAATTGAGTTGAGCGGAAATTTTGTCTGTCTGTATACTTATCTTTCTGTCTATTTGTTAGTTTATACACGATTCAAGCATAATCTCCTGGAATTAAATTGAAACTGCTTGTTTAAACTCTGGCTGTCAATACAGTTTTTGTTAAAAAAACACAAAAAAAACGATCGATCGAAGTCGAATTATTTAAATTATTGATGACAATTGGATAGAAGTTAATAAATTTTAGCTTGGTAACAGCTTAAAGACAAAAGTGCTTGCCTGATGCTTATTTTAAATTAGAATAAATCACGTAAATGTGGTGCAAGCATATGTATATTAGGTCATGAATGCAATTCAGTGTTTTCATTGAATAAGCCTATGGTACTAGACACAATTTTAGTTTCCTCATACATGTATTTACATCCCATCAATATTTTTTAACGTTTCATTATTATAGTGAGACATTCACAAGAGTATTATGACGTTCTTTACTTTTTGGACATTTTCCCATATCTACTTGTTGCGTAGAAAAACAATGCATCTAGAAAACTATATTTATAAAAATAAAGTTAATCAGCTTCACGCTGTATCCCGCACACAGCAGGGTAAGCAGAGGGAACCTAGTCTTAAGACACTCCGTTCCCCACTTTCTGGCGTATTATGGTGGCATTGCGTGTTGAGTAGCAGAACTCAACGCCACGCTTTGTCTCGACACCAGAGTGAAGAAATGGAAATATAAATTTATCGAATCCACGACCAGTCGGTTTTACAATTACACTTTATGCCGCTGTGCCACGACTGACATTATTTATCTAAACGAAAAAACCTAACAAAACCGCAACCTCATCCCAGGCGTGGGAATTAAATAGCACATTCTAGAAGCTCTTAAACTCATAACCAACCACGGAACGTATGTATAAGCCCGACACCATGTGAACAATGGACGCCTCACAATGAATCTGGAAACGATAAAAAGCGTCTATTTTTACATTTTCAGTAAGGTTCAGTCGTTAGTTCCTCATTATACCGCGACAATGGAGCGCAGTTAGGCATTAGAAAGCAGCTTCGCTAATGACGTCTGCTGGCCCGAGGACTCACGTTGTGGGAGTTTGCTTTTTTTTTTTTAATTTTTTACCCGATCACAATTGCATTTGTGTCTGTGTGTATCATTGTGATCGTTTATTGCGGAGAAAATAATAGAGAACGGAATAAGTAAGTGTCTAAGCTCTGTACTCTCTGTGTTTGTACTCTTGAATAGTTAGTTTAATTTCCAGATATTAATTTTATCTTCATCAACACAAGGAAAACATTTGTATTTTTCATACACAATAAGCATAAACTAAATACTTAATAACATATGTTTATCTAAATGTATGCATTAATATCTCACTGTATTCTTGTAATTAAATTAACTTTAACAAAAGGCAATTTAAAGTAATTTTTTATCTTTTTCATATCAATTGTTTAAAATATTTTATAGTTATGCGCATAATATAGTTTTATTTTATAATCAACCTTCTTGTATACTAATTCTATCTACGTTAATTAAAAGTGTACCTAGTTAAATATGACATTTTACTTAATTTTACCATGAAGCATCTATATCTCTCTCTCTCCCTCTCTCTCTGTTCCTCTCTCTCTCTCTCTCTCTCTAAAGATATAGATATAGTAAGTATTAGTTATTTAGGAATTACATCTCACTATATCATGATGAGATTGGCTAAAACTATTCAGTTTGGTAGTGCCAGTACTATAACATTAAAACACAAATAAACATATAATAAAATGAAAATTATTAAGCCATATAACATATAAAAAATATAAACCATATAATAAATAATAAGAAAAATAAAAATTTACAAATATAAAAGAAAATCAATTAAAATAACCTCTAGTGTAGACTCCGCTTAGCGAAGCCAACATTTTTACCAAATCTCAGTTCAGTTATTCCACCTTCTTAAATGTACCACAACAAGGAAATTAAAATTAATTAACAAGTTCTATTCTATGTGTACGCAGTGTTTCACACATTGTAAGTATGGTGGAAAAAAAAATGTGTGTTGCCATATGCTTTCCGGTTTATAAATATATATAAATATGCATATTATAATATTAACTAACCCTGTTGTTTACTTATGATTATATCTTATAGAATATTATAGATGTGTATATAAAATTAGAGTTTTTGTGTACTTTTGTTCTGTACGTACAGTTTGAGAAACGGTTCGTTTAATTTTTGGTGAGTTTACAGTGTTTCTGTTAATTTGTTGGTTTGAACGGGTTTTTTTTTATACTTTTAGTGAATTTGTTCATTTATTCATATGAATAATATCACATCGTATATATCGTGAAATATTGTAGTCTAATAAAAATTGACAGTTTATAATGAAGTTGACGCGAAAGGCGCAGATATGATATTAATTTTTAAAATGGCGTACATTGTCTACATATAAGCTTATTTTTTGTGGCCAGCCGTGGCACAGCGGCACAACGCAAGTGTGCGACTATAAACGCGATAGGTTGTGTGTTCGATTCCCTCTCGAAGAAACAAAATATTTAATATTTATATTTCTTCGCTTAGATGTCGGAGCAAATCCAGAATTCGGCGAAAAGTGGGCAGCAGAGTGTACGTAACACTAAGTTCCCTCTACCTACTCCGCTACATGCGGGATACGGCGTGAAGCCGGGAAAAACTTTCTTCTCATTAAATACAGATAAATCGTAGATACAAACAAACCTTAGGATTCAAACCCGCAATATCCAAACCACAAGCGAAGTCACTCACAAAACATAAGTATTTAAATTACATTTATAAAGAGCTATTTACAAATGCTCCAAGCTCAGCAAACCGTTGCAGCGCTGATCCCAAGATGGAGATAATAACTTTATGGACATATAAATATTTTGTTTTTTTTTTTATTCAAGTATCATAATAACAATACTACTTATTACATGTGTTCAAAAAATCTCAACTTTTTTAAAATTATTTTAACAGTGTTTTATACTAATTAGCTATATATGTATATTTTGAGTGTAAATTTTAGCAATGTACTTACAAATGTAAATAAATGATGATAAATAAATATATGATATTATGTAAATTCTTTTTTGTGCTAAATGTAAAACGTTTGCGAATTTTGTGTTTATTTGTCTTGAATAAGAAATTGTTGTTGGAATTGAGATTGTTGTTTTGTTGATGGATGATAATTGTTAGAAAATTTGATCTCTGATTTGTATTGACATGAAAAAGAAAAGAACTGATGGTAGATATTTAAAGAAAGTTTGTAATCGAGAATAATATTTTCAGTACAATTTGACAGGAATTGAATAAGAAAACAGTTAAAATTTCACGTTTTCTTTTCAGCTTTACGCTATATACTTCATGCTCAGAGGGAACCACTCGGTTCTCTACTATTCGCCAAATTTACGAGCCATTACATGTTGAGATATTGCGGAATTTAAAAATATTAATAAATGGAATAGTTCATATTGATAAATAATAATAATTCCCCCGAGTGGAAATCAAACCCACAACCGTCACGTTACACTCACACACTTGTGCCCCTGCGCCGCGTCAGCCTCAGAAAAATCCAAGTTCACTACAACCACGCCACGCTAGTGCTTCCAATATGCCCAACATAGAACATTATTTCTTACATGAGTTTAACAGAAAAAAGAAATTACCACAAAATCGAACATAAAAAAGTCACTAAAAAATAAAAAAAAAGCGCACAAATCACAAATTAAATAAAAAGGCTCTACCAAGCTTCCATTGTAGAGCTGACTTTCTCACAACTAACGCCATCTGGCGGCGACTCTCGCACAGACCGACCGGTGGGACGTGTTAAATGGTGCCTCGGATCAATATTTATAGAAGCAACATTAGATTCATAAAATAAATAGAGTAAAACGATTGTAAATAATACCACAGACAACTTTTTAATATATGGTGTTTGTTCGGGTCCGCACACACGTTATACGAAAGCGTGAAATTATTGGTTTTTGTTACAGTTTAAACATAAAAAGGACAAAAGGAATGGTTTTGATTTTTTTTCGACGTGGATTTAGTTGGATTTTTCATGGCGGCGGGCTTAAAGCTCTGTACTTACCCAGTTTATGATGTAACACGAGGATTTTACGTGTTTCCGGTGATTAACCGGGCTAGTTAAAATTGTTTTGATATTTGATTCGTATTTCACGTTGCTGGAGTGCCTATTAGCTTCTTTTTTTTCTTTTCCATCTTCAAATTTAGTTGCCAATGTTGCTAATGTTAAAGATGTGAAAGTTTGTTTGGATGTATGTTTGTTCTGCTTTCCCGCAAGTACTACTAAACAAATTTATATAAAATTAACAAGTAATATTCGCTTGTATAACATTATTTCGTCATCAATATAACAATAAGTTAAACGATTATTTCTATTATTTAAAATCGATTTATTAACTTTGTGACTAATAAAAAAAATAGAGTAGAATTTAATGAATATAAGGAAAATAATTTTCAATATGACACGTTTGTGCTATCAGAACGAAGATATATATCAATTTACACAATATTTTCAAAATCGAAATATTTTAAAATCGCTTAAACAGTATCAAATGTCCGCAAATAAGTAAACAAAGTTTGGACTCCGCCGCTTTATGTTATACCGCTCGACACCCCTTCTCACTATTTTAACAATAAATTTATATCCTTGTAAAAGTTATTTAACAGAACATGTAATCACACTCTCAGTTTTATATTTTTATTATTAAAATATTTATATAGCACCATCATATTAAATATTAGCAGTTGGTAGGCCTGTTAATTGTGTTGTTGTATATTGTTCTAAGATCATATATTAACCCATATAATGTTTTTTATATATCTTTCATGTACAGAATCGACTTCTCTATTCTTTGATTATATATACAGATAATAAGTACCTAATGGAAATAAATGAAAAGCTTGAAACTAGGAACTGTCAGATTTCACTTAAACTCCACGTTATCAAAGCTATTTTATCAATAAATCTTGCATTTACGTAAATAAACTAATCAATTGAGCTGTAAATTTAACCTGAATGGAACCCACGATCTCCTCTGAGGTATATATTGTATATGTATGATGTAAATAAAAATTATGACAAAATTGTAAAGCCAATAACACTCCCATTCAAAGCGGCTATAATCTGTCACCTTAACATAACGTGGTGCGGGACACCTGAATAAACTACTGGCATCCTTCAAAAAGATTTCAACAGATCCTATTGACAGACAAACGGACGAAGCCAATTTTCTATACATAAAACCACTTAAGTTCAAAGAATTATGAGTGTTCAAGTTGGACGGGTTGCTGAATTTTAAGCTTTTTTTTTCTCGTATAACCATATTATAATAATATTTGATAAAAATGTGAAAGTTTACTTTTGTTCGTGCATTTGTGGCTGTCACTAATAGTTTATGAGGCCAGTCGTGGTGCTGGGGCACAAAGTGTGACTGTAAAATCGACTGGTTGTGGGTTCGATCCCCACTCGAGGAGATGAAATATTTACTTAAATTTATATTTCCATTTCTTCGCTCTGGTGTCGAGGTTAAGCGCGGCGTTGAGGTCTATCACTCATCACGCAATGCCTCCAGATTTCGGGAGAAAGTGGGGAACGGAGTGTCTTAACACTAGGTTCCCTCTGTCTACCCTGCAGGGTGCGGGATACAGCGTGAAGCTGATTTATTTATTTTACTAATAGTTTATTTCAGTTAGATATGAAAATGTAATAAGAACATATGAGTCGTATATTCTAATTTTCCCTAGATTATAACGCTTAAAAAGATTACTTTAATATCATTTGAACACGATGGTTGTTTGATCAATATCTTCAATGTATAGATAGACAATGTATAGATATTTACTATATGTATAGATAGATATATGAAGATATATATGATAATATTATAATAAACAATATAATTCAAAATATTATTTACTCAAGGAGACTCTTGCAAGCACTTTTAGAATTATCTAATAAAAGTACCACCATCGTGGAAGACAGCTCCGCTAAGAAGAGTCGGTAACCTCGCTCGTTTGCCTTGTCTTTTCCATAAAAAAAACCTTAAACACTAAAAATCTTCAGAAAATAATATTTTACAGTCAGCCATTTTATAAACAGTTGCGTGCCGCCATTGTTAGTTCAATGTTGTAATTATAAAAAAAATATATAATAATTTATTATTCATTTATTGTTTGACATACTTACAAATAGCTGTTACGTCTCGTTGACAAGGATCACAATAAATAAACAAAAACAATGTCACATATAAAAAGAGTACCTAAGGCTATTTTATGTGGTATTGTATTTATTTATTCTTATAATCATATTTTTTATTATATGTATAATAATGGATATCTAATATAGGAGTATCTACGTTGTATCTTACAAGTGCTTAAAATGTTTATAAAAATAATAATAACATAATACAGAATTTTATTCTAATTCTAATAATTATAAGAAATAAAACCTTAAACCAAACCAATAGGTTATTTTTTCAATATATATATATATATTCATATTTCCTTTCCATTTCATCACATTTACAATAGTACTTCACGATCATTCCCACGAAATAAGATTAAACATGTTTGTTTTGACTAAACAGGACAAAATATATTATACAATAAAGGGCCCAGCATAAGAATTTCTAAGGTTACAGTTGATACACATTCGCCTCCCTCTAAGGGTCCCAACGTTCCCCGCCTGCGTTCACATTGATTTTGACGACTACCCCCTTCTTTCTTATAAACATGATTTATATAATTACCATTTGAGAACTGGTACAGAGTACAAAGGAGACATACGACTTGGGCGTGTTTTGATACTCGGCTTATTAAGAATAAGACTGGAGGCCCGACACACTCTATCGTATACAATATGTTGCATAATGGTATCTATTTAGCGTCGTTTTCGTCAAAGCAATATACATAAAAGACCATATTGTTCGGATGGTTGTGTGTTCTAATACATATAATATAGGCCTGTCGTAGCTTAGGGGCACAAGCGTGTGAGTGTAAGCGCGAGGTTGTGGGTTCCGATTCACACTAGAAGAAATTAGGTATTTTCATTTCGTCGCTCTGGTATCTATAGGCAGAGGTCGGTGATTTTTTTTTTCCACCACTAGAGAATTCAGCGGAAAGTTAGAGCGGAAATGGAATGTCTAAACACTAGGCTTGTACGGATAATTATGTGTTCTAATACTATTTTCTGGAATGTTTTATATTGATTGTAATATAACGTCTTCCGCCAAACATTTCCTCAGGGCTAGAAATACCAAATAAGCCACTATCCTAGCGAATGCATCGTGGGTTTCTAGAAAAACTAATAAATAGAGAACTTTTGTAAAGACTTTCTTTGAAAAGATTCACAGCAATATTAAAAATAAAAATATTCAAATATAAAAGACTTTCATAATAACTCGAATAACACAAAACATATTACCATTTGTATTTATTATAATTAGATTCTTTTAATATACAAAATTCCAGCACTGTCCTATAAGTTGTAACACCCACAGTAAAAAAGGCCTCTAACGAGAAATATTTTCATCAATAAAAATTGAAGCTGTTACTAATTTACATACAACATTTCTTTTAAGTTAGTAAGAAAGTCTTTTAAATAACATAGCAATTTGAACTCTGAAAACCATGATTTAGATTCAATATTACTTTTATCTTTTCAATTATATGGGGGAGACCGGAAAACGTGCCCATGTAGATACTTACCGAAGTTGACTATAGATTTTGTAGATCTTGAAGGGATCGTAGATTAAGTCGATTTTTTTCTTTACGCTATATCCTACACCTAGCAGGGTAGGTAGAGGGAACCTGGGGACATAGTGTTAAGACACTCCGTTCCGATTAAGACACTTTCGTTTGATATTTTCCGCTGAATTCTGGAAGTATTGCGCGTTGCGTGGGGCAGGCAGTGCTTTGTTACCAGAACGAACAAATGAAAAATATTAAATATTTCATTTCCTCGAGTCAGAATCGAACTCACAACCTGTCGCGTACCAGTCGCTCACTTGTGTCCCTGCAAAACGAATGGGTTCGGTTATAGTGAGTTAAGTTTGGAAAAAATAAATAAGTTACAGTTAATATTTATACGACGATGTCCTCCACTGAATGTCTCGAATGGAGATGGGAAGCGAAGCACGGTTGAGCTGGCACTAGGTTCTCTCTGCCTATCCTGCTGCAGCAGGATAAAATGTGAAGCTTAAAAAAATCGATCCACTAGGATTCGGATTACAATTTTATGATTCAAGGAAAATACAACTTAAAAAAATAAACAAAGTTAAGTTTACGGGCATATGCACAAATTTTGCAATAAAATGAATAACAATTATAATTTTAAAATATATTTTTTCTGTAACAAACATTCGTATCTTTTGATTACGTATATTAGAATGTATAAATGATTAAATCTTAATTTTAGATTGATACCCTCCTCGCATTCTGGAGACGGATCTTAACAAACAGACAGACAACAAAGTGATACTATAAGGGTTTCGTCTTTTTTTTTAATTTAAGGTACAGAACCATAAAAAACGATCATTAACATAAAACAATACAATTCGATATACATATTAATTTAAAAATATAAAGCTATATAAAGTATTTATAGTAATAAATGCTGAATGTTAATATGTCACTTTATAAAATAAGAACTTATTGAGGCCAGTCGTGGCGCAGCAGCCCGAAGTGTGACTGTAAAACCGACTGGTTGTGGGTTCGATCCCCACTCGAGGAGATGAAATATTTACTTAAATTGATATTTCCATTTCTTCGCTCTGGTGTCGAGGTTGAGCGCGGTGTTGAGTTCTGCCAATCAACCCGCAATGTCTCCAGAATTCGGCAGAAAGTCAGGGACGGTGTGTCTCAACACTAGGTTCCCTCTGCATACCCTGATGTCTGCGGGATACAGCGTGAAGCTGATTTTTTTTTCATAAAATAAGAAATTGACATTACAACAAAAATCTATTCTAACGTAAATACTAATTCATATCTTTTTAAAAGCATTACGCATGAAAGTTAAAGCAATAAAGAGAGTCTTTGGAGTGGAGTGTGTATTGTCTAAGCACCGCTTCCTAAACTTTCACCCCACGGAGGGGGCTATGAGCCTGACATCTCGTTCCTTGCCGCTATGAGCTTAATCGATTTTGATGTACCTTCCTTGTTTCGGGAACATAATTTAAAAATATATCTTGTTATTTTTGATATGGAATTATAAAATTATTTTGTTAGTTTTAGATGTATGTATGTATTGTATGGTATGACAAGATTATAGATTGTATAACTTATTAATTTTCACCAAAGTGTTACTTAAAAAAAAATATTTTTTTTTTTATTACTATACCTACAAATGGATTTCGAAGTAACATCACTGATAATCAAACTTAATAAACCGCGATAATAGTAAGTGTATACAAGAAATAAAATATTTGAAATTAACATTATATTAAGCTAAAAAGAATTGAAAATAAATTAATTTAATTTCCATTACATAACTTGGACTAGAGGCCAGTCGTGACGCAGCGGCACAAAGTGTGACTGTAAAATCGACTGGTTGTGGGTTCGATCCCCACTCGAGGAGATGAAATATTTACTTAAATATATATTTCCATTTCAACTCGCAATGCCTCCAGAATTCAGCATAAAGTGGGGAACGGAGTGTCTTAATACTAGCTTCCCTTTGCTTACCCTGCTGTGTGCGGGATACAGCGTGAAGCTGATGAAAAAAAATAACTTTAACTAAAATAAATGCCGATTTCTAGGCCGTATAGCACCGACAAGCTAACACGTGTAGGGGGCGTCGCGTCGGGTAGACATATGTAGCTAAGAACCACCCACTAGGATTTGTATGCACATTATACATGAGGCTGTGTCGACCATCATCTTTGTATAACTTCACTTCAAATATAGAGTGTAAACACTGTGTACGATCTAAATATTGTGTGTTATTCTTACTTCTGTCTCAAATTAGGCCCGTATTTATAAATTGTTCTCAACTCTGAGATCGGTCTTGAGATGCCGTTTTTATTGCTGGGTTGTAATGTTTGAATGAAAACGGCATCTCAAGATCTATTTTAGAGTGGAGAGCGGTTTTTAAATGCGATCTTAGGGCTTGCGTAAGGAAACCGTTATAGTTATATCAACATAATTTACGTTATTTCTGATATATTCTGGGAAAAAGAAATTGTAAATGATATTTTTTTTTCATATAAAACTACATAAATATGCCATTATATATATATACAGTTCCTTCAGAAATATTTTTCTTTTAGATAATTAATATATTATCTGTGATTCTCACATTTACATTAATCTCCATAATTATCTTTGTCATATTATTGTAGAATATATAACTTTGTGAGGCTATAAGGTTTACTAGATTATATTTATAAGCTTGTTAGGCTACTTAAGTCTCACATGATACGACCAACGCCATCTCTTGATAATTTTCGAAAATGCTAATTAAAACAGCCAAGCTTCACTGTTTCTACTTTCGATGAATAATAATCAAATTATATTAAAATATATCCAACTAAAGCTATAATATTTATAATTGAAGTATTATATCTTCTTAACACTACAATTTTAATATGAAAATCAAGAGGCAAAATTCTCAATGAAAATATCTCATCTATTTTAGATCGCGTCACCTGTTCTTTTATCCAACCACATCTTTTTAACTCTTTTTTCTCTTTTTAACCGACTGTGTTAAATGAAAATAATGTTAATAGTACTAATATTTGTTATCAATGTTATTGTGTAGTTTTTATATTATAGTAATTTACCTACTATAATATAAAAAAAGTTGCTAGTCTTGTCTTTTTCTTGAAAATCCAAAACCACTTAATTGACATATGACCTATTTTAAAAATTAGCACTTTAAGTAACATTTTAATTTACAAAACGTGTGATTAATATTATTATTATGTTTCTCTTTTATAGTTCTCGGATTCAAAAGAACCCAGTCCTTTGGAAGGCTTGCGTGGGGACACAGGTCGAACACGTACCTAGAGGTCCCTTAGAGAATATACAAATGTTTTACTGTGACGCAGCAGCCGGAGTCCATCTCTGGGTATTATTATTATTATTAATTTATAAGTTTTATATGAAAATAAATTACATTTAAAAAAACAGTATAGATTTACAATTCAATGGTACTTAATACTGATTGAATGTTAATTTCCTAAAAAGTCAAAGTCATTTTGCTATCGCTACACTTAAGTACCTATTGGATTTAGCCTGATTTATGGGAATTTAGAATATTTAAGTATTTAACGAATTTCAAGCGTAAACGTCTATATTAGATTTTAAAAAACATTTTTAACACAAATCTACCTTAGATCTAATAAAAAAATATATCAATTTATATCAGTAAAAATGTATTTAATATCAGTTATATTAACTTTACCAAAGAAGACACTATTCTGGCATTCGTTGTGAGTATAAACATATTTTCCAATTACACGCGCACTACTACAATTTCTTCTTCTTCGCGTTCTAAATTTTCGTTCTAAAATTTGTTTGAAAATAAGAAAATTGAATCACTCCATTTCTACTTCCATTGGAAAAGAAATAAAAAAATAAAACACAAAAGAATGCACTTCTACGTTCCGTTCGGAACTATTCCGAGACCGTGCACGAGCATTTTTCCCTAAACAAATAAATTACAGCGAAAATAACTCAAAAACTATTAATCGGAAACGAAATAAATGATATTGCATTTAGAAAGGACGGGGAAAACCGTTTTTCAAACTGAGTGTGTGGAGTACCCGTCCAGTCCACGCCGTGCAGTAATTAAATTATTCTCAGTTTTATTGGATATTCTGATGCAGCATAGCCTGCTCCTCGCCTTTTATCATTGAGATGAGTTTTGTTAAATGTACGCTGGCACCTTAGGCACCTGACCCGAAAGATTTTTCAGGGCAGTCCTATTTGGTGGTACCTAGAGTTTCATATCGAACTACCTTCATGAATTTACTATACCTACCTTAGGTATCTACCCATGCTGTATGCTGTATTTAGAATCGATAAAATAAGAACAGAGCGTTCGTCGTTTACGGTACGTCAAAGCGCAGTATATTCATTTACGTTGCAGATTGTATGAAGATTGTATGATTTCTCCGCTATTCGCTACACGGCTCACCTGCGCGGTACTAGAGTTTTTTTTAAATTGGTTATAAGAGAGATTTTTTAAAAGTCTACTTTTAATGTCTTCTTTTATTTGAAACTAGAGGGCGCGCGCGGCTTCGCCCGCTTATTAGGAGTGAATTCTAAAAAAACCACGAAACATGTGTTCAATAAAATATTTTTAACAGTCTGAATTTAAATTTTTATAAAAATCGGTGGCAATTTAAAGATTTTTCCATATAAACTTTCAACCCCTTATTTGAAGCCTTGGGGGGTGAATTCTTAAAAACCATGAAATACTTGTTCAATGAAATATTTTTAAGAGTCTGAATTTAAAATTTTATAAAAATCGGTACAGATTATTTTTTTTTTCCATACAAACTTTCAACCCCTATTTCATCCCTTTAGGGTTAAAATTTTTCAAAATCCCTTCTTAGTGGATGTCCAGAATATGAAAATAAACATCTGCCCAAATTTCACGTTTCTACCATCAGCGGTTACAGCTCTGCGTGCGTCTTACCTCAGTCAGTCAGCACAAGTCCTTTTATATATATAGATATTCATATATTACATTTTTTGGTTCATAATGTAGATTTGTGTTTATGTTCTAGATATAAGTATAAACTATGTTAATATAACAAGAATCATCATTCGTCATCCTAAGACTTGGCGAAACTTAACGCTGTAAGAGATTCGAACTGCAACTGAAACCTTAACTATCACTTATTGGCTAGAGATAAGTACGCAGCTACTTTACAATATGTTGTACTCAACGTTTAACTGTTGAGTATTGAGTATATGGATGTTACTTCATATTTAAAGCGAGGAACCCACAATGAAGTTTAATATTATAATAAATTCCCATTTGTCCTGTTCAGAATTTTTGATAATTATAAAATTATGAGAGGCCGGTCGTGGCGCAGAGGCACAAAATCTGACTGTAAAATCAACTGGTTGTGGGTTCGATCCCCACTCGAGGAAGTGAAATATTTATTTACATTTATATTTTAATGTCTTTGCTCAGGTTTCGAGGCAAAGCGCGGCGTTGAGTTCTGCCACTCAGCACGCAATGCCACCAGAATTTGGCGGAAAGTGGGGAACAGAGTGTATTAGCACTAGATTCCTTCTGCCTACCCTGCTGTGTACGGGATATAGCGTGAAGCTGATTTTAATTTATAAAATTATGACGTTCCCCATATCACAAAACACCTTGAAGTATCCTCCAGATAATTAAACATCGAATAATAGTAGTTAAATCAATTATACGCTTCTCTTAATCTTAGATCCTTTTGACAATCTGCTTAAGTTTTTTTTTCTTAAATTTCAATAGGATTTGGGGACAATGGTGATAGGATTGAATGTTTAAATAATCTTTAAATGGATTCTCAATACAAATTATTATAATATTGTTCGTATGTCATATAACTATTATAACTTTCTTTTTAATATTAGTTATAAAGGCCGTCTATTAACGATCGAGTTTATTTTTTTTTGTGTTAGTAGGTAAACTTACGTATTCGTTATGTATTATTTATCATAATTTTCCTTTGTACTTATATGAATGTATAGCTGGCAAATCCCTTTTTTTATTATATTTCTCAATATTTTTTTTCTATTTTTGTTTAGCTTCACGCTGTATCCGGGAACCTAGTGTTAAGGCACTCAGCTCCCAATTTTCCTTCGAATTTTTGAAGCATTGCGTGTTGAGTGACGTAGCGAAGTAATAAATATATTAATAAATAATAATTCATTCCCCAAAGTGGGTATGGAACCCACAAACATCGCGTTTACAATCACATCCTTGTGCCACTGCGCCGTGACGCCCTTTTATTGATATATAATATAAATAATAATTTGTATTATGATTTTATACTTCACAACAAATATGGAATTAAACTTTTTAAGGTAAGAATATGTTTTATTTAACATTAGATATAGATATGTAATACAATATATATTATAACGTCTTGCTAAATAAGTCCTAACGCTTAGTATCTTATACCCCTACCATATACATAAGTACTAGGGGACTAGTAAGAAGCTGACATGTTACATTTAAAAAGTTTTTCGTTCTTCTGCAATTTCTACATACCCTTAATATATAATGACAATATTTTGTATCAGCTTCACGCTGTATCCTGATTGTAGCAGGGCCCCTCTTTCCGCCGAATTCTGGACGCATTGCATTTTGTGGCGGTACTTAAGGTCGAGGCCAGTTAAGACGCCAGTCCTGGCGCAGCGGCACGAGGTGTGACTGTAAAACCGACTGGTTGTGGGTTCGACCCCACTCGAGGAAATGAAATATTTACTTAAATTTATATTTCCATTACTTCGCTCTGGTGTGGAGGTTAAGCGCGGCGTTGAGTTCTGCCACTCAACACGCAATGCCTCCAGAATTCGGCAGAAAGTGAGGAACAGAGTGTCTTAACATTAGGTTCCCTCTGCCTACCCTGCTGTGTGCGGGATACAGCGTGAAGCTGATTTATTTTTTTATTTAAGGTCGCGCTTTACCTTGACACTAGAGCGAAGAAATAAAAATATAACAGGAATCGAACCCACAACCTCTCACGTTTCCAGTCCCACGTACACGTACATAGAAACCAAATCACTCAGTATTGACGGATATATTGCGGAGACCGCAGGTCCGCAAACACCGCGCTTTTCCTCGGCACAAGACCGAAGAAATTAAAATATTCCTGAAGCGGGAATCGAAGCTCAACCCGTCGCGTTTTAAGTCACACGCTTTTGCGCCATGAGTGGCCTGTATTATAAAATTTGTGATATATAACAAAAATGAGGTTTACATTGGAAGCAAATCGTATTGTGTTTATTAAGCAATCAGTCAGTATTGACGTATATATTGCGGAGGCCGCAGGTCCGCGGTGTAGAAATTAAAATATTCCTAAAGCGGGAATCGAACCTCGACCCGTCGCGTCACACGCTTTTGCGCCACGAGTGGCTTCTATAATAATAATAAATATATATAACAAATAAGGTTTTCATTGAAAGCAAATCGTATTGGGTCTATTAAGCAATCAGTAAGTATTGGCGTATATATCGCGGAGGCCCCATGTCAACAAAAACCGCGCTTTGCCTCGCCACCAGATCAAAGAAATTAAAATATTCCTGAAGCGAGAATCGAACTCCACCCGTCGCGTTTACAGTCACACGCTTTTGCGCCACGAGTGGCTTCTATAATAAAAATAAATATAT
Source organism: Heliconius himera (assembly GCA_021202915.1). NCBI lineage: Eukaryota > Metazoa > Arthropoda > Insecta > Lepidoptera > Nymphalidae > Heliconius > Heliconius himera. The sequence goes on from JAJHJA010000098.1 coordinate 676,211, forward strand.
ATAACAAAAATAAGGTTTACATTGAAAGCAAATCGTATTGGGTCTATTAAGCAATCAGTCAGTATTGACGTATATATCGCGGAGGCCGCAGGTCCGCAAACAGCAGCCGCGTGCCGAAATACGATAAAGTCAGATCGTGTAACACCATATTAAAGGCACACGTTTTGCATTATCTATTTTCCATTACAGATTGTTATGGGGTTTGTTGGTTTTCACGTCGCTATGAGAAGATATTAATAAATTAATAAATTTCGTTTTTTTGGGAAACGTGTATAATATGGATGTAGCGGGATTTGAACTCGCGTCTCTTGGAAATCGTCCACTAAGCCATATATTATCTTTAAGTTACGTCGAAATTCTTATAAGTTTGTTGTAGTTTTTTATACATTTTCTGAATAACTATTTTTGTATTCATAATGTGCATTAACATTTTAAACATGTTAAAAATATTAGTAAATTTATATTTATTTGTATATAATGTAGTGGTAAGTTACTAGGAAGCTTCGCGCCCTGCTCGCTTCGCTTTCTATATCTAACGATAAAAAAAAAACTCTTTGAATGATAACGATGAGATTATTTTTTGTTTCATGCTGCTGTATAAATTATATAAATAATTACATATAATTTTTTACTCAATCTAATAACGTACTCAATCTATCATATTAACGTTAGCTATTACAGTAAGAATAAATATTTTAAAACATCTATTAAAAGCAAATATATTACTAAAAGTACCTACCTAATTTTTATTTCGTTAAGAAAATAAAAAATTCTCCAAAATATTTTAAAATGAAAAAATAACAGTTCAAACGAAACTTTATTAACTAAATGATATTAAGTATTCCCGTGTCATTTATTCCACAAATTCCATTTGTGGAAAAAAAGAGTCAAAACTGTCTTAGATTGGTAAAAATGACCACCGAAATTATACTCAAACAAACCGCGTCCCTCTTTGACATCGGTACGAACTATGATATAATTGTCCGTCCAGTTAAAAAGACCCATCTGTCCATTTACATAGAACGGTCCCCCGGCTCTAACTCCCGTGGACGGTGGACGGACCAAAGTGCATATCCATGTAGAACCTCGACAGCCTGACTGATGGCAAGGGGACCGTCTTATATGACTTCTCACGTAATCTCGAATACGTAAATGAAGTAGGATAGCTGAATTTATTATGGGCCAGTGGCTAGTTTGTGACGACAAATGCATGATACCTATATATATTCAGATATATATATTCAGAATATTCAGAATTTTATATAAAATAATAAGAAGAAAATTTAAATAAAGTTGAATCATATTAATGATTGACATGAGATTCTCCTTGGGGGAAGAGAGACTCAACACGAGAAGATAAAATAAAAACGAGATAGCATGGTCTCCTTAAAGAGAGCTACCAGAGCTGTCTTTAAGGAGAATGTGGAAAATATAGAGGATGAGAGGGGGATAGCGGAATCTGAAGCTGGCGATTGATACTTACAGATGCTGTGAGATCCAGTGTCTACTAATTTCCCCTATTTCATCACCACCTTCATCATATTCATCACAAACTACAAGTAACAGGTGTTGTATAGGGATCAACTGTAAATAAATCTTAAATAAACCGAAATAATACATCAAATGTACGATAAATATCAAACTTGTCACATAGGTACGTTGTCATAATAAAATGCAAAATTACGTTATTTAGAATACTTACACGGATAATTCGAAACCAGATTTCTCTAAAACAGGTAATTAGTTAACAGATAAGTATATAATCTCAGAGCAAAATAACTAATAAGAAAAAAAGTATCACCAGAAAATATCTTAAAAAAATTAAAATTAAATGAGGCCAGTCGTGGCGCAGCGGCACAAAGTGTGACTGTAAAACCGACTGGTTGTGGGTTCGATCCCCACTCGAGGAGATGATTTATATTTCCATTTCTTCGCTCTGGTGTCGAGGTTAAGCGCGGCGTAGCGTCGTTCCCTCTGCCTACCCTGCTGTGTGCGGGAAACAGCGTGCAGAAAATATCTTAAATATATATATATATATATATATATATATATATATATATATATATATATATATATATATATATATACACACACATTACAATGAAATAGTCAAAATTATAAGTTGATTTGACTTTGATTGGGAAATTTTCAGATGCTACTTTGAAGTAATACGATTAGAAATTAAATAAGACTTCCTATCGTAAAAAAGTGTATGTTATACTATAAAAAAATCTACATCTCTGTCACCTTACAGATCAAGAAATAGCACAATAAGGACGACAATATTTACTAACGAAAGTATACACGCCTACTGATAAATTATTAAAATAAAAACTAAAAATAAAAACTAGCAAAAAGTGATAATCGTAGATCATAAAATGTAGAATTGAAATCACTTTGACATTAGCATCTCGCATTTTGCATATGCATATGAAATATTCCATATAACGTATAACTAACTACAATATCAAGGACTTCATGGTTCATTCAAGTATTTTTTTATGCTATAAAAAATACATTAAAACATTCGTCGCTTTTATAATTATATTGAGATTTTTATATTTTATATGCCATTGTTCACAAATTGTCAAAGTATAGTACAATATCAGTATCACCGAACATTCTATGAACGTGACTAATAGTTCTTAACTAAATCATATTCACGCTGTATCCCGCACACAGCAGGGCACAGAGGGAACCTAGTGTTAAGACACTCCATTCCCCACTTTCTGCCGGATTCTGGAGGCATTGCGTGTTAAGTGGCAGAACTCAACGCCGCGCTTTGCCTCGACACCAGAGCGAAGAAATGGAAATATAAATTTTAAAAAAGTAAATATTTCATCTTCTCCAGTGGGGATCGAACCCACAACCAGTCGGTTTTACAGTCACACTTTATGCCGCTGCGCCACGACTGGCCTGATTACATTCATTGTCAAAGTATAGTATAATTTTCAACGTTCGTATCACCGAACATTCTATAGACGCGACTAATAATTCTTAACTAAATATTAAAAGCATTTTTCTTAACTAATATGCTCTAATACATATTTAAATTCTATAACCAGTTATATTATCTTCTAACATCCATAATTAATTAAACAAACATGCTAGTGAGAGTTGTATATTAATTTTTGTAGCCGTTAGATAAGAAATACATAAAACTTCGTAAATCATCTCTAATATTAATGTTTAAGATAACTGAAGCAATCTTAAAGAGGCTGTTTCCAATTAAATTTGAATTTTTAATTGATGCCAAATAATAAACAAAGGTTGGCTAGCACTATATTTATATTATTATTATTATATTAAAAAAATAGAGTATCTCTAAAATGCTCTAAAAATATACCAGTAATATAAATAAATAGAATGTTTTTTTTTATCAATACAACCGAAAGAATAAAATACTAGCAACACTATCTATATTCGAACCAATTTCAAGTTCGTCTATGGCCTCCCGTTCTTCCTCTAAGACCAAAGTCGTTCAATATTTGTTTACAATAGAAAGCAATTAGTACAAATTAATATAAAAATTTAAATAATGCGTAATTATTTAGTTTGGCTGTTAAATATGATATCATTTAGAAAATTTGGGATTCCGCATTGTGCGTTGAGAACGATGTTAAATATTTCTATTTTCTATCAAAAAATCATCCAGATAAGAAGAAAATAGAAATAAATATATTTTATTTATTTAAACGTTACATTTTTATTTTAATATTAAATATTAAATTTCTGTGAACTAACCAAAAATAAATGAAAGAAAAAAGTTAACCTGTCAAGAAAATAAAAATGGCGTTAAGTGCTTACTTCTATAATTGTTAAGGATAATAGCGAAAAGTGATACTGCTTAATGAATTTATACATGATGAAAAATTTTAATGAGACTAATTTCATTGGCCATAGGATCAGCCACCTTAATAATTACAAATAGAAGAAATATTTAATATCCTCGGGTAGGAGTCGAACCTAGAACCCGTCGTGCTTATAGTCACGCGCTTGTGCTTCAGCGCCACGGCCTAAAAATCATATCAATGATATATATAATCAATGATTATGAGTCAATTTTGTATATTTATCCAAGAAATCCAAAGTAACTTTAGTTATTCTGTATAATATTTATAATTATTTCAATAAATGTGGGTAACATAACATAATATTCAACATATAAGACACCTCCTTTAATATGAACTTAATGCTGCAACTTCACGATGTATCCCTCACACACAAAATAGGCAAAGGGAACCTAGTGTTAATACACATATTCCGCCACAATTCTGGAGGTATTACGTGTAAGGTGGCGGAACTGAACTCCGCGTTTTGCCTCGACACCAGAGCGAAATAATAAAATATATTATTATTTTCATTCTTTCGAGTCATACTCGAATCCACAACCTATCGCATTCACAGTCACATATGCCTATATACACCACCACTACAGCTTTTTCCTAAAATAATCTGAATCACCGTCAATTACTACGAAACCAGTTCAATAAATCAGCCAACTATATTTTAAATGGACATAATACGTATAAATATTTGCGTTGGTAATCGATTTGCTCGATCACCTTGCTGCCTAAACGGCGTTTTAGCCAGTTTAGATTTGTTTGACGATATCTAATAGATGTTGATTGGATGTTTGATATTAGAATTCATTTATATGGAAAATATTTATTTTCTGAATTAACTAGTATATTTTGTTTAGTTATGAATAAGTAATTAGAAAAGTTTGGTTCAACTTTTTGTTTTATACCTACTTACTTTTATAATATTGATTTTTGATTAAAGAATATATACCAAGTATCAAAGATAATGGAGAAAGGTCACATAAAAGGTATGAGGACCTTCCGGAGGGCATGTATGAAGAGGTTGATCATTGGTGACAGTGGACGAAGCGAAAGATGTATGTAGAGGTGTGTAGAGTAGTAGCGTTTGTCCGTTGAGTATAAAAGTTCGGGGCAAAAGTATATTCGTATTTTGAATGTATTATTAGTAATCAAACCTCTTTGGCTGTACTGAATGTAACTGGCTGGTTATTAAATGTGCCATTCTGAAGATGCAATAAATAAAAAAAAATTGTTCCCGCCATTTTTCAATTGTTTTTCAAACAAGCAAAATTAAGGTATGTGACGAAGAAATTCGGTATATTTTAAAGTTTTACTACAAAAAAGGTAAAAATACGACGAACGCCACGAATAAAATTTGTGCGGTTTACGGACTTAATGCGATATCAATAAGAGTAGCATAAATGTGGTTCAAGCGTTTCAAGTCTGAAAGATGAGGTTCGCTCTGGATAAAATCAGTGCCATCTTTGAGAAAATGGAGCAAGATCGACATATTAGTAGCTACTACATTGCTGAAGAAGTAGATCTTGATCATAAAACAGTTTTACGTCACAAGAAAAAGAAAAAGCTTGACATTTGGGTACCATGATCTCACTGAAATCCAATGTGTTTCCATTTGCGATTCTTTGTTGAAACGTAACAGTTCCGAACCATTTCTTAAACAGTTGAATACGGGCGATGATAAATGGGTGACTTACGATAGGAATGTTCGAAAAAGATCATGGTCGAAGCACGGACAAGCCCCACAGACCGTGGCAAAGCCCAGCTTGACTCGGAACAATGTGATTCTAGGTGTATGGTGGGATTAGAAAGGAATCGTCCACTATGAGCTTTTGCCACCGGGTAAAATATCGATTCCGACTTCTGTCAGGAACTGATGAGGTTAAAAAAAGATATTGAGAAAAACTGGCTGAAGCTGGTCAATGGGATAGGGCGTAATGTTCCACGCAGCAAAAATTGAGAGAGCTTGGCTGGGATGTGTTGATGCATCCTCCGTATAGCCCTGACCTTGCTTCATCAGATTTCCACCTGTTTCGGTCACTGCAGAACTCTTTAGGAACCATAAAGCGAATCTCAAAAGAACACTATGAACACAGATTTTTTAAAACAAGTTTCTACAGGAATGGGATCATGGCACTAACCCATAAGATGACAACAAGTCATCGATCAAAACGGCACATACATATTATAAATAAATAAAAATTTATATCTAAAAAAATATTTTCCTTTGTATGAACAATACGTTAATTTTTTTTTTGCATAACCACCGCCCTATTTTTAAGGTAAACATCTATATATTTTATTCAAAAATATTAACTAAAAACAATCCTTTGAAGATTTTGTGTAGCAAATTAAAAATATCTTCTAGATTTCTCTGATATGTTGATGGACTTGTTAAAACAAGTGTAAATTGTTTCTAAAAAATCGAATTAATTTACCAATAACGTTGAAGCTATCTAAACTTAATCGATTCTGTCAATCGATTTTCGAAGACTTCAAGCCTTCGTCCATACTATGTTTTTTTTTTATTTATTGCGGTAAACAACAGATATCTAAAGTATTTCAATATTAATTAAATATATTGGTTTCTTCGGCTATATTCGTACGTGCAATGAACATCGATCTCGATATTCGACCGTTGTGGTTGAGAACTGGCTGTATTCCACACAGGCTGGTGTTTTATTAACTGACAGGATAATAGACGGTATGTATATATTTGGGAACGTTTGAAACAATCTTCAATACGTTTAAAAGTTGATATATTTCTTTATTTTTAGGGCGTGTTTATAAAATACTTAGTTTATCGATTATTTTTAGTAGGTAGGTAAATTAAAATATTTTTATTATTTATTATATGTTTTTTACATATCAGAAAAGCTTATAAGCTTATATAAGGCTTATCCTTATATAAGCTTATAAGCAAAGCCAAGAAGTTATAAAATTATTTATTAATTAATAACTAATTAGAACTGTTCTGAGCTGTACGTCCCAGTCGTAGCAGAACATAAATAAATTTATTTTATTTAATAAAAAAACCAGCTTCAATCTATGTCCCGCATATATACACAGGGCAGACAGAAGAAACCTAGTGTTAAGACACTCCGTTCTCTACTTTCCACCGAATTTTAGAGACATTGCATCTTAGTGACATAGTATCAAAATATAAATACAACAGAGTATCAAAATATAAATAAATATAAATATAAATAAATAATTCATTTCCTCGAGTGGCAATCGAATCCACAACCGTCGCGTTACAGTCACACCCTTGTGCCACGGCACCACGACGGTCTCAATTCATTTTAATACATATTATTACTCTATAAATTGTTGTGTAAACTGCAACTGGGTACTGGTTTCAAATGTTATAAGATCTACACCCCACGCTAAGGCGACGAACATGTTGTACAAATGGCGCGCACACCCCTTTACTCTTCATTATTGAGAATCACTGGCTTAATTTATAAGTATTTCAATTAGAAGGAGAAAATATTGAACGGAACCCCTTTCAAAATTTATGTTAATAATTTTGAAATTAAAATTTTAATAAAAATCTTTAGGTGATGATGCGTGATTTTGAATATATATTTTTTTTATTAAAATTATTACTTTATAACAATATATCGATATTAATACGAAATCAGTTCACACGATCCTAGTTTTAAGTTATGGTACCTAAGTACACTATTAATTAAATGGTATAATACAAAAATTGTTCAAAATTGTTCAAAATTAAAATAAATTCTGGAGATATTTTAAAGTATTATCTGTTTGTCTAGTTTTGTAACTATATAAAGTCTAAAAGTATATTAAAAAAAAAGTATCTCAAGAAAATATCATCTAACTTAAAACACAAAAGGGCAGAAACGTCCATTAATGCCCACATTTGCACATAAGAAAGTAAAATAAAAATATCTATATACATAAAAGGACATGTACCTGACGGACTGAGGTAAGACACACGCATAGCCGTAACTGCTGATGGTAGAAACGTGAAATTTGGACAGATGTTTATTTTCATAATCTAAACATCCACTAAGGAGGGATTTTGAAAACTATTAACCCTAAAAGGATGAAATAAGGGTTGAAAGTTTGTATGGATTTTTTTTAAATCAGCACCGATTTTTATAAAATTTGAAATTATGACTCTTAAAAATATTTAATTGAACACGTGTTTGATGGTTTTTTAGAATTCACCCCCTAAGGGTTAGGAGGAATAAGGAGTTGAAAGTTTATATGGAAAAATCGTTAAATAGCCACCGTTTTTTATAAAAACATAATTTCAGACTGTTAAAATTATTTTATTGAACATGTGTTTCGTGGTTTTTTTAGAATTCACTCCTGAGGGTGCAAATACGCGGGCAAAGCTGCGCGCGCCCACTAGTATGTTACAAATTTATAAATAAGAAGCAAAGTACCTGTACTTTGAAATTTTATACATACACCTATGTAAAATGTCTTGTAAAATTACATAGTACATGAAAATTGTTTGTATGACACCCATTTATCTACAGTTTGCCACAAGATGGCGCTACTGTGTAGACACACAGTACATTCTTAGTTGGCATACGGATAATAAAACTGTTTTTATGAGATTAACCTGCGTTTTATTCGTTATAAAAGAATAATATTAAAAGTTAAATACGTAGCGCCTTAACAATAGGTTCTCTCTGCCAACTGCCAACTGCTATATGCGAAATATCGAACTCTTAAAGCAACCAGTCTATACTTTTAAAGTTGTTCTGATTTCCGTAACTTACATTTAAGTTTTGGTTTATGTAAATATAATATAAAAATATAGGATTTTTCGATGACTAACTCAAAAAACGAAATTATTGTTGCAATTGTTAAAAATGAATTTTAAAATCATTCTACAATTAAAAAGTATTTAAGTAAAGAATATTGTAATATGTATATATAATATTTGGTGCCGCCGTGGTCCAAGAGCATAAGGGTGTGACTACAATGCGACAGTTGTGGGTTCGATCCCCATAATTCAATGAATTATTTATTATGTATAAATATTTTCATTTCTTCGCTCTGGCACCAAGGCAAAAGCCCGGCGTAGTTCTTCCACGAAACACGCAATGCCTCGAAAAATTCAGAGGAAGGTGGAGAACGGAGTGTCTTAACACTAGGTTTCCTCTACCCTGCTGTGTGCGGAATTTTATATTGATTTTTATACTGGAATTTGAATTTGAACCGAAATAGGAGCAAGGCATCTTTATACAAGAGAATAAGGAAGTTTTCTATTTCAATCAGAAATGAAACTTATCATTTTAATTGTTGTATACATTTATTACAATTAATTAAAAAATATCATAAGGAATGAATTTAAAAATTAAAAAATATTTTAGCACTTTGGCCGTCAGGTTTGCTCCTCATAATGCCTCAAAGTTCAGGGGCCAAGTATGATGCTGAGCTGAGAGTTCTTTGGGAAGAACATGTTCAAAATGTTTTACAGGTTCTGACGGTGTCTTGTCTCTTGACTAATGGGACCGTTCGAATATTACGTAAGCAGTTTTTACGCAATTATTGACACCCCCCCCCCTTCCCCTCCCTTCCCTATGCCAACAAAAATAAGCAATTCTCTTAAAAATATTTTATTAATAATTTATTTATAATGCCTTTTTCATAATATATAAATATATTTTTTTTGTAAAAATCCATTTACATTTTACAAGATACTTTTATCTTAAATTTATTTATTATATTACAATGTAGTTAATAATATCGCTATTTAATAATACAAATGACATTTATTGTTATTCTAATACTATGATTAGTTTCGTTGGTTCATTTGATTTAATTCGTTAATAATTTTTAAATGGTGATCTGTCTTCATTTTAAATGGTACTTTTTTCCTTTAATATAATTAAGTTATAAGAAAAGCAATACAAATATTTTATACTAACAATATCTTAAAAGATTTTAAAATGAACTATTTTATATCACGTTTAGTTTTGATACAATTCTTAAGATAAATGTAAAGATTTATTGAATACATCGAAGGCATCTTAGTACCCTGAACTCTATAATAAAATTGTCATTATATGTGATTTAAACGAGAATATGAATGTCTATAAGAAATCATCATGTTAGATATTATAGAAATGACAAAACAAAAGAACAATTAACATAACAATTGTTATTTTTTTTAAATTGTTATTTACACACAGAATAAAGAAAAATATTAAGAAACTGTCAAACAATAACAAACCTTAAAGGTCTTTATTTCATTTTTTTTTCTTTATGATTGCCATCTTAGGTCAATTTCGTTTTCAGGGTAAAAAGGGTGTATGAAAAATCCAATTTATCATTTTATCTATATAAACTATATAAACCAAAAACTTTATACCATTTTTTAAAGAAAATTGTGAGGACGGAGGATGAAATTTGGCACAGTTATATAGAGAAGTTGATATAAAAAATGCATAAAAAAATAACTCTCGCTACCAAATTTGATAATATGCACTTTTATATAGTGACATACACGTTGCTGAGTTGCTATGGCAACGCTTTTTTTATACAATAATTTGTTGCCTAGAAATCATAATCATATTACATAAATAATATATCAATTTTAGTACCATTTATGGATCATTTTAACTATTATATTTTAACTTCCATTCTTAAAATGGTTAAAAAAAACACTTAATAAATTTAATAAGTGCATATATAATATTATATTTTATTAGTATTAACTTTTTTAATACTACTACCTTTAACGTACAAAGTCATTAAAACATTATTAATATATAATAAAATTGGTAAAATAAAAATTGAATGAACATATGTAATTTTATTTCTTATAAAATATAATTAAAAATTAGCGCCATTTCGATTTACTAATAAAAAACATAGAATAAACAGTACAATATTCATTTTAATATGCAATCGTCAAAAATCATTTATTGTGTAAAAATTAACTTATTATTTAAAAAAATCATATTACTCCAAAAGAGAACAAATAACTCATAAAAATGTTTCTTTCGTGAATTGTCAGTAAGCTTTATAGTAACAAACTTGTCTTAAAACTAAGAATATAATTATGGAATATTTACTACGACCTCGTAGTTGCCTAAAAAGCTAGTATTCTACTGATGTTTTTTAAATTAACAATTTAATACATTAAACTGAATGAAATTTACATTTTTACGTAAAATAAATGAAAAATATTATAAGATACTGTCACGTATATGATTTAAAATATTATGCACTCCATAACATGTATATAATGTCACTATATAATGAAACGAAACTATTTAAAGGAAGTGTCGGAATCCCACTAATTTAGTCAGTTAAGTTTAATAAAAAAATCAGGTTCACGCTGTATCTCGCACTCAGCAGGGTAGGCAGAGGGAACCCAGTGTTAAGACACTCCGTTCCCCACTTTCTGCCGAATTCTGGAGGCATTGCGTTTTGAGTGGCAGAACTCTACTCCGCGCTTAACCTCGACACCAGAGCGAAGAAATGGAAATATAAATTTAAGTAAATATTTCGTCTAATCGAGTGGGGATCGAACACACAACCAGTCGATTTTACAGTCACACCTTGTGCCCCTGCGCCACGGCTGGCCTTAAGTTTGATATCAATACAATATTATATCGTCACGACAAAAATAGGTATAATTTTTTCCCTCTATTTAAACATCCACTATCTGAAACACCACACATTATATAGTGTCAATGTAAATAGTGATTAATTTCTTTATTTATATATGGGCCGTCGTAGCGCAAGGGTGTAATTGTAACGCGACGGTTGTGGGTTCGATCCCCATTCGAAGAAAAGAACGATTATTTCTTAATATTTTCATTTCTTCGCTATGACACCAAAGCAAAAAGTTGAGTTGAGTTCTGCCACTCAACACGAAATGCCTCGAATAGTTCGGCGGAAAATGAGGAACGAGGTGTCTTAACACTAGGTTCCCTTTACCTACTTTGCTGCATACGGGATACAGCGTGAAGCTGATTTATTTTATTTTTAGATTTTTTAAACCCAGATAATTAATTTAAATATACAATAAATGTCTAGCTATTTTTTAATACATCATTAATAGCTTATACAATAAATAATTGTTTATTATAATAATTAGGCAAGTTAGTACTGACACCTATTTCTAACTATGTATTTCTTTCCACCATACTTATAAACATTATTTTTATGAAATTTTATATTTTTATCGATAACGATATCTAATATTCAGCACAAAGGCACCATCAATGTTTGTACTCGAGCATTGAGCTACATTACAATAATACATTTCAACTTTAGAAGCCATTCTTTAATACTAAAATATTTTCAATATACACTTAGTATATAAAAAGTTACTACAAAATATAAATCTACCGAGTAAATATTTAGAATTTCATAAAGCGTTTTCTCTAAGCCTAATATCGTTCATTTTTTGTAAATATGACAGAATTGCACCTATTTAAAAAACACATGTTAAATATACGGTAAGACTATTAAAAACTTCGATTGCGTCAAACGAAAATGAGAGCCGTATGCAAATATTTTGAAGATCCAATATACAGTATAGTCGACGTGTAGTTATTGCTTTGTAGTTACGCAGTTTTGATTTTAGGATTTATTTTACCTACTTTTAATTATTTTGTTACCGACTGAACAATTCCGAATCCGAAACAATTCGATCGCAAGAGTTCCGAACCTATGTACAGGGCGACCACGACTCGTCGACTTTACTGTATCATATTCTAATAAAAAAAAAACCTATATATATAGATCTCGATATTGATATGTTGCATTGAATATAATTAAAATAACCATTCCCATTTTACTTATCACGGTCACTTATTTAATATAATTATTGTCGTATATTAAAAAATAGCCACTTTTTTTTTTCAAAATATACAACAACATATTTGATTCTACACTTTAGTTTTGTTCCCAACCCAACGACCTCTCGACGGCCATTTTCCACTGTTTATATCTCATATCGCGGTCATCTTCGCTCATTTTGGGCTGATAGGTGATTCCAGCTGACATAGCAATAGTTGTTCCTTGTTTGCTCTTATCCAATCCCCAAAAAGCCACCATGGCGGCACCCAAGGCGGTGCTCTCCGTAAATCCCGCTTTTATAACGTCAATGCCTATTAAATCAGCTTGCATTTGCATCACTAGTGCATTTGATGTCATACCACCGTCTACCTATAACAGAGTATTAATGATTGAGTCTATAAGATTATTCATATACTATTTTTTTTTGTTATTTTTTTATTTAGGCAAAGAGCAGCATTCAATTCCACCACTCAATCAATACCCAATACCTCAAAAATACGGCGAAAAGTGGGAAGCAGAAGTGTCTTAACACTAAAGCTGACAATGTCCATTTTTGTCTTACAGCCGATCTTATGCTGATAAATTACAATAAACTAACAATTAAGTCCCTCATTTATGGGATAAAAACCATATATAAAAATAATTAACTGTGTGATAGTATAATTTTCTATGATACATCAATCCATCAATCAAAAATACTTAATATTTTTATTTAGAGTTTTATATTTTTTACTAGTCTTAGATATGCATATTGTAATTTAAAAAATATAAAATATATTAAACAGTAATTAAATAATTATATTTTAAATAATCCATCCAACATACTTTTAACAATTGAAGTGGAATACCGCAATCCTCGTTCATGGCGTCCAATATATCTCTTACTTGAAAACAAACTGCTTCCAAAGCAGCTTTGACAATGTGATTTGAGTTAGTATCCTCTGTAATGCCGCAAATTACTCTGTGGAAAAAATATTATAAGAAAAAATATAATAATAAATAGTTTTAAAACCACATAAATCTATTTATTGACTAGTTGTAGCGTTGTTAATTTTATTATTATTTATAAAAAAAGTATATAATTATCAACAAAGTGAAAAGAGATTATAAGTAGCACGATGTGTATAAAAGTGAGCGACGCAGTGTTTTATAATGAAACACAAATTAAATAATTCATATTATGTATATTGTCTACTTCTTGTTAGAAAATTGACAAAGAAAACTGATGTTTTCGAACAGATTCACGCTTTGCCACTTGGTGAACAGAGAAAATTTTATGACAAAATTGCTACAAAAAAACTGTTTTATTGATGCGGCTGAAACTTAAGTTTTTAATATACATATTGTTTTTAAAATTATTATAACATAAAGCACAAAAGTAATTAAGAGTATTAAAAAAGTATTGAGGCCGTGGTTGCGCAGAGGCAAAAGCCTGCGACTGTAAGAGCGACGATTATGGGTTTGATTAACACTCAGCGGATGAAATATTTAATATTTTAATTTCTTCACTCTGGTAACAAGGTAAAGCATGGCATTGAGTTCCGCCACTCAACAGGCAATACTTCGACATTATATTATCAATCATTCGGTGGTAAGCGGAGAACGAAACTGCTTTAATGAGAACTGAGTGGCATAACACTAGGTTCCCAGGTTCCCTCTGCCTACCCTACTATACGCGGGATACAATGTAAAATAAAAAGAAAAAAGCAATTGTGTAGTTGAAGCCACAAGCCCCTAGTATAGTAATAAAATAGCCACCATAGTAACAATCCCTGTCGAAGCTCAAATCTGATATTACTAGGATTATTTAAAAAGACGAACAATACATATTATAAACAAAAGTTAAATATAATTATGCATACCCTCGTGCATCTTGTCTCCAATATGGTGCATAAAGACCACTAAAAGCTGGTACAAATACAACGCTGCCATTTTCTGTAGCTTTTTCAGCTATATCTTGTGAATCTTTTGCGTTTTCTATTAATCCTATGTTGTCTCGGAGCCAGCCGAGAGCCGCACCAGCTATGGCCACCTGAATATATAGAAAATATATTTATAAGTAATAAATAAAAATAGAGCGCCACTGTAATCGCGACTGTTGTGGGTTTGATTCCCATTCGTGGGAATGACATTTTTAAAATTTTCGCTTCTTCGCTCTGATAACAAGGCAAAGCACCACGTTGAATTCCTCCACTCAACACGTAGTGGCTCAAGAATTTGGTGGCGAAGTGGGGAACGGAAGTGTCTCAATCGGGGAACGGAGTGTTTTAACACTAGGTTGCCATGTTCCCTCTGTCTATGTGCGGATTATAGCGTGAAGATAAAAAAAATATTAGTAACAATTTTTCTTATTAATTATGATAGTTATATTTAGTAGATAATTTTATTTGGCCTGTTATTGTTTCTATCTAATGTTTTTCTGTTTCTATGTGTTTTTTGCTTTACTAAGAAATATCAATAATAAAAAATATTTATAATCTATCTAGAATGTTCTGGAGTAGTTTTGTTGATAGCTACAAACTACATAGTTTGTAGTAAGTTGTAAGAAATTAAGGCATATATTTAATTTATTATATGTGAAAATAACATTTATTTGAAAATAACAATACCTGGCGAAAATCACTTGTTTTAGTTAAGTGTATTTATTTATAGATTTCATTAGATATTGCTATTAAAATATTTCTTTATATTTAGTAGATTGGCTAAGTATATTTGGAATATTTTTAAAACATCTAAAATAATATGAAAGTAAAAATATATTTTACTAACAGATATATCCATTAAATAAATCTAATAAAAATGTTCAAAATAACATCTACTATTCTGTATGTCGGGCTATATTTATGCAACATACATACATTTATCAATCTAGAACAAAAAAAGGAAATCTTATACAATTTATTAAAAAAAAAAAAACTCACCGATCCTTCTAAAGCATAACACGGCGCGTTATCACTGCCCAACTGATAAGCCACAGTGGTCAATAAGCCCCTGGAGGAGCTAACTCTTATATCTCCAGTATTATATAGGACAAAGCAACCAGTCCCATAAGTGGCCTTGGCCTGGCCTTTGGAGAGACACATTTGACCGACCAAGGCCGCTTGCTGATCACCGAGACACCCCGATATTGGTATACCGGTTAGTGGGCCGTTTGATATGTAACCATACGTCTGGAATTAGAAATGTCCATATTTTTTAAATTTGCGATTTTCAAGGGACTAAAAAAGGAAAAACAAAAAAAAACAGCTTCACGCTGTATCCCGCACACAGCAGGGTAGGCAGAGGGAACCTAGTGTTAAGACACTCCGTTCCCCACTTTCTGCTTTCTAGGGACTAGTGTCGAAATAATCTATTCACTAATTTCCCCCATAATTCGAGACATTGTGTGCTGAATAGCGGAGCTCAACGCTGCATTTTTTTTCTCACGAAAAATGAAATTATTTTTTTTTTATTCCCGTTCATGGTAATCGAATTCAAATCCGTCGTTATATGCTTTGTTTGGCTTACAAAGGTTGAACTGTTTTACTTTCACGCTACAATCCGCACATAGCACGGCAGGTAGAAGGAACCTAGTGTTAAAACACTCTGTTTCCACTAACACACTTCCGTTTCCGCCATATTTTTGAGATATTGCGTGTTAATGAATTTCGACAACGCGATCATGAATGTATCAACTATTAATTATTTTATCATGCATCTTCCTTATAAACATGAAGCGTACAGCTTTTTCAGTTTTATTTTGTTAAGCCAACATACAACATAATAAATGGATGATATCTTAAAAACCTTTAAAAAAACCTATAACACTTTTTTTTTCTTTATTGTTGAGATTAGTAAGTAATAGCCATACAGCCTGTCACCAATGCTAGAAAAAAAATCAGCTTCACGCTGTATCCCGCACACAGTAGCGTAGGCAGAGGGAACTAGTGTTAAGACACTCTGTTCCCCATTTTCCGCCAAATTCTGGAGGCACTGCGTGCGTGCGTGCAGTGGCGGAACTCAAGACCGCGTTTTGCCTCTACACCAGAGCGAAGAAATGGAAATATAAAATGTAAATAAATATTTCATTTTCTCGAGTACGGATCGAACCCACAACCAGTCGCGTTTACAGTCACACTTTGTGCCCCTGCGCCACGACCGGCCTCATGTCAATGACCAATGCTAGAATAGTTGATATATTCATTTAAATATTATATTTACTTACTTCGGAGCTAGATTTAATTTCAGGGAGCACAGATTGTGGTATTTCAAAAAACTTCATTAGTAAAGAATCCCATTTCAAATTCTCAATGTTCATAAGCATCGTGCGTGAAGCGTTCGTTACGTCGGTGACATGTTTACCGCCATTCACACCACCTGAAGAATAAATAAATTTGGTATAAATTGCAGCTTTTACAATATATTATTTTGTATTTTCGCATTTTTATATAGAAATAAACACATAAAATAATCACATGCCTCAAAATACGAAAGTATATTACAATAAATACTTCTGCAATTTTAATATTATTAAATAATATATATAAAACATAAATAATTCATTTTTTTTTTACTTTTTCTTATATTTAAATTCAGCAACATATTACTATTATATGTCGTAAAATTCAAATTTAGGCATGTCTTTATTACCTGACTGCAATTGAATATAATATATACGTAGTGTTACGTAATATAGCTGTGGTTGTGCAGTAAGATAGCGTCTTTTTGTAAACGCGACAGTTATAGATTTGATTCCCACGCGGAAAATGTATTATTAAATATTACTATTTTCATTTCTTAGCTCTGCTAACGTGACAATGCGCGGCGTTGAGTTACGCCACTCAACACGCAATGCCTCGAAAATTCGAAGAGTGCGGAACAGAGTGTTATAACACTCGGTTCCCTTTCTCTACACTGCCATATGCGGGTAACAGCGTGAAGCTGAAAAAATAAATAAATAGACAAAGCGTCGCGTTTCACAGTGAGGAAATGAAAAAAAAAAAAAAAATCTAACTCTCCAGCATCCACAACCAACAACCTTAACATTTACAAGGACGTTAACCACGCGACAGCCTCGATGACAGCACAAACGAATGATTTTTTAATAGTTTTAAAATAATTTAAATATTTTACCAGTTAAATTCCACATAATCCACGTGTCGACAGTGCCGAAGCAACAAGTGCCTTTTTTCATGGCTTGCTTTACAGAATCAACATTGTCACTGAGCCATCGGAGCTTAACCGCACTGAAGTATGGTGACAGAGGGAGACCACATAATGGCTGAAATGTAAAAGTAAATAGCAGAAATTAATTATATTACACTTTTAACTGCCATCGAAAAGGAAGAATTAAACGCTTTATTTTAAAAGACAGATTTTTGGTTTATTTAAGTTACAACAAAGAACTTGTATTTTTGTTCCTTTTAAAATTGTAAGGCATCCTTTCAGCATTGGACCGTAGGTCAGCCAAGAAAAAACACATTATAAGATCTTTGATTTTCGCGATTATTACCATTAAACATTAAAATAAAACTATTTAACAAAATTAATATGCATATATAAGTATTATACATTTGTGGAAACATTCTACAGTAGTCCGTGGTAATAGGTAGACTGAGGTTGCATTTGCCTATAATTATTATATCAATTTTGCACAGACTGCCTTACCTTCTTGCTGATTGAGCTGACTGGCCCTGGCCCTATAGTGAAATGGATTAAAAGATTCTATGAGGTGGTATAAAATATCTAACCATCTTGTCTACTGAAATTAGGTTTCCAAAAATGTATAATACTAAATGTATAGGTGTATACAAACTAGATTGTGACTGTGGCTTACATTGGTCAAACAAAGAAAAGCATCGGTGGTAGAGTGAAGGAACACATCTCCGATATCAAGAATGGTCATGTATCAAAGCTCAGCTGTGTGTGAGAATACTGTGGATAAACCCAGCCACTACATTAGGTTTGATAAATCCCAAATCCTGGCTAAGGAAAAATGTTTCGCAAGACTATACAAGTACAAAAACATTCTAATTTCAATAGAGACAATGGCTGAAAACTTTCTACCACCTTTGATCCACTCATAAAATCATTGAAGTCTCAAACCCACCATACCAGAGGGCAAGAAACTCAACTCATTTTGCAGGAATCCAGGGCAGTATGCGAGGCAATTGAGAAATTGTTGGCAGTAGTTTGATATATAGTCCATGCATTATGCATGGACTACTGCAAAGTGTTTGAAATGTAAGATTTCCAAAATGTATAATCTAAAATATACGCAATTAATATGGTTAAAATAGTTTCATTTGAAATGTGTAATAATCGTGAAAATCAAAGAACTTATTATAATGCTAAATATACTTAATTAATAAGGTTAAATAGTTTAATTTAAAAAACACATTAAATCAATTTTGCATTGCAACAATAATTCCATATTTGCAAATTGTTACTATTACAAACATAAATAACAAAAAAATATATGTTTCTATGTACAATTTATGTAGGTAATAGTGTAAAAATAAATTAAAAAACAAAACAAACAAAACATTGTAATAGTTGGATAACAACACATAATTTTGGCACTGATGCAAAATAAATATTTATATAACATCTCTATGGGTTTCATAACTTTTGATGTTACTGACTATACTCAATAATTATCACAATTTATACTTACAAATATTCATTTTTTTGTATCCTTCAAAGATTTGAATTGTAAATTTAAATTACACAATATAAGTAATGATTTGTTGTTCAAAACATACAATAGACTGTATGTATAATAGACATTAAAAAATTTTTTTTTTTTTTGATTGATTATAGCACTTTGTATTGAAATACTGAAAACACTTTAGACAATCAGTCTATAATTTTGTTCCCTTCTTTTCATTTTAAATTTATGATATATTCATCATTTGTCATAACACAGTGGCACCAGTTTGTGACTCTAGAGCCAATGGTTGATTTGAAATGCACAAGAGTGTGTGTTTAGAGATATTTAGTTTTATTGTAAAAAAACATATTTAATGTATTTTATGTAACATAATTTTAAAAGTTTCTCACTTGTGTTTTGTACTTATGTATCAAGCCTAATATTTTCAGAAATATAAAATTAATATATATATTTTTATGGTTTACGGTTCTTTAATTATGGCATTCCGAGCGTGCCAGTAGAGCACATATCACTTCGCCAATGTCAGGTTGTATGGAGAATATATATATTTTTAGTAACCATGTTATGATTGAAATATGTCAACAGAAATGATAATCCTACCTTCAAATAATTTTTATTCCTTGTCTTATTAGGGACCATATCAAGCAATTTGTCAATAGTAGAGGATGTCCTCATATCGAGCCATACTATAGCATTGTGAAGGGGCTTTCCTGTAATTTTATCCCATACTATTGTAGTTTCTCTCTGGTTGGTAACTCCCACAGCTATGATGTCCTGGAATTAATTATAATTACATAATGTAATATAAGAAACTATCATGGACCAGTCACAGCCACATACTTAGTGTAGACATATACACACTTGTAGACACCACAGTTATGGATTTGATTCCCACTCAGGGTAATGGATATCATTTCCTGGCTCTAGTTACAACACAAACGCAGCATTGAGTTCCTCACTCATCAACAGGAACTGTCTCATAAATTGAACAGAAAGCAGTCAGCAAGAAAATTCCTATATGTGGGATACATGAAGCTAAAAAATAACACAATAGCCGAGTTGGCAGAGAGAAACTAATATCACACACTCTCAGTACTCCACTTTGCCCAAATTCAAGACATTGCATATTGACAATCATTGCTGTATTTCTCTATGTTATCCTAGATTGATTATATAATTTTTATTTATTATAATATATGAATTTATTAAGATATCTAGTTAAAGTGTTTTGTTTTATATTCTATAATCATATTAGAAAATTGATCACTTTGTACTATTTAATAATAATAATAAATATAAAAAAATTAAAAAAAATATATATTTTTAGAAATAAACATTTGGAAATTAAAAAGTTAATAATCAATAACTAACCTTCGGGGAACCACCTAAAGACACTAATTGTTCCACAGCACTTGTTATGCAAGTTGTCACTACGTCTAATATTGCGATAGGATCCTGTTCCACCCATCCTTCTTGAGGAAAATATTGTTCTAATTCTTTCTGATGCACCGCTACGACTTCACAGGAATTGGCTTTAAATATAATAAAGCGAGCACTCGATGTTCCCTCATCTATAGCCCCTACCAGCGGTCCGAATTTGCCATAAGCAGACATAATTAAAGCGTACGAAAACAAAAAAAATAAAATTTATATATTTTGCCTATCTAATTGCACTTTGAACCCTGATACTTGTTTAACTAAACAGCATAATTAAATGCTTATCGTTATCTGGATTTTCACAGCCGACATTTAAACTTAGAGGTTTTCCTGAATGTTTTGATTTTGACACTTGTACACTTGACATTTGACAAGTGTTAAAAAATTTTCAGTTGTCATTTTTGCAATTTGAAATTTGATTATCTATAGCAACTACATAGCTTATATTAAGATGATTTAACTAACTCTTTAAAAATTGATTAAATCATAAACCTATGTCTTAACGGCACACAATGTAGAGAATATAATATACAGTACGATATTGTAGTAAAATAAATTTTATAAAATTATCAGAAAATAAAAAATCTTTTGTGTTTCCCCTGACCAATGAATAATCTAAAACAAATAAATAATGAAAAATAATCAATTTGTAATTTTAAGCAGTTCTCAAACATAATATATATATTTTTTAAATTATGCTATAATTTTGTTTTTAATTTTGTTTTTTAATTTTCAAAAATAAGGAAAAAAATCACCTCTCAGTCTTATTATAAGATACGAATTACCATTACAAAAACCTTATAATTCTAACAGCCTACATTAAGATACAATCCTCAAACATTACTATACAATTTATTATTTTACAGCAGGTGGCGCTGTTTATGATTAATTTTAAATCTCATTATGGTTTTTTTTTAAATAACACACAAGCACAAAATACAAATTATTATATAAAAATATATCTTATTATTAAAATCAGTTAAACGACAGACGAAAGGGAAAAATACTTTTAAATTGTGGTATAATTTTTTAAGTAAGTCGATTTTATAATAAGAAATATAATTTGTTGTGGGATTCACTTATATAACTATAGGCTTATAAGGCCTGCTAATATATTGATAATATTATGATACTTATAAGAACTTCCTGTTTGAAATATACTACAATTTGATTTGTTTCCTACGCGTGTAAGATTCTAATCAGAGAGTGTAATTAAACTCTTTGAAATCGGAAGTATAATTTGCCAAACATAATTATTATAAAATTAATCGTTAAAAGCCTATAAATATAAAAAGAAGCGTTTTAATTTATATTATTTAAGGCTTACTTTTACTTCAACAGATGGTGTTGAATGTTTTTAAATCGCGCTAGCGTTTAGTTTGGTTAAAAATATATTACTATTTCTCTTCTTAATTTCAGAACTCCTGACAATCCCTATATAAATTTGTACAATTTTTGAAAACGAGACTGATAATTCTGTCTCGTTGCAAATGCTAATAAATAAGATAATGGCTTTAATTACGTTGGTTTCATTAAAATTCAAAGACCTTAAAATTAAGGCATAGGGGAAATACGGATAAAATAGTAATAGGAGTTTTGTTCATGAGTGATGTTTATTTATTGTAAATATAATAGCTCCCATTTTACTACATCGTAACCACCCTCCACCGGACCTGGAACAGGTAGACAAAAGTTGGTCCTAGTGTGTGCAAAAAAATATATTTAATTTTTTCCAGTTGCTTTTCCCTACGTCCATGTTTTATATTCTTGTTGAAAGAAAAATCTATTTATTTCATAGTAAGCTTCTGTACAGACACGAAAAGACGTGTTTCTAAAAATTTTAAATATTCAACTTATCAATTTCAGTTGAAAATGTTTTCTTTTATCTACCCAAACCTTTGAGCGTCTTTTGATTTGAATGTCGTATAAAAGTTGCCTGAAGAATACCAAAATTTTCACAGCTAATTATTATCCCATTATTTGCTGACACGATTCAATAGACTAAAGTCAAGTATTCTTGTCTACAAGATATAAGAAAAGTTTTTCTTTGTGATTACTGGGCAAACCACCTAAAATTATATAATAACATAATAAAAGTATAATCATAATATACTAGATGACTGACAACTGAAACTATAATTGAAATATACTGAAAGTATAATTGTGGACAAAATTGCATATTATGTCATTATGTCCAGTATAAAAGTATGTTATTTTGTCCAAATGACATACTTTTATACTGGACAATGTCAAAACATTAAAATATATATTTTATTCTATGATCTAAAATTCGTAAGAAATTACATCAACATATAGAAAATGTACAGCAGGTCAGGCAGGATCTCTGCCAGGCACCCTTAAGGCGTAGAAGTACATATGTAAATAGGTAGGCGGCTTACTTGCTCTATATTCTTAAACATATATAAATGTACACACGCATACATACATAAATATAATAATATTATATTGTATAAAATATTTGATTATCATAAAATATAATCTAATAGCTATTAATATATATATAAATACGGACATGTTAATTCGTAAAGAAAAGAGAGTTTTCCAGCATAATTTTCGGAAGGAAGAAAATTTTGCAGTCTACAAAGAGAAGCCACTCCAAAAATCGGTCAGCTAATTTCGTTTACCTGCCAGGATGTTTATCTATGTAATGTAATGGCAATTTTTTAACTTTTTTTGCGTAAAGAATTGACGTCCCATCAAGTTGGACGGTATTCGGAGAAGGAAGACGGATTGAGTTTTACCAGTAACCTTCATTTTCACAAATATGAATAAAAATACAATTTTTACCCCCATTTAATCTTCATACAGTTAATATATTTATTAGATATTTGATTTCCAAAAATGGCATTTTTTTTTTATTTTACTTTCATTTTTTTTACCTGTATACTTTCTTTCACACCTTTTTTAAATCATTATATTTACCGTAAATTGTTGTAGAATAAAGAACCTCTGTCATAAAAAAAGTCGGCTAAAAATATTGCTACAGGTACGTCATAGTGTTATCTTCTGTATTTAAATTATGGAAATCACACTTATTGCAAGTTAATTTATTATTTTTTAGCTTCATGGTATATTCCGCAAATAGGAGGATAGGCATAGGTAGCCTGGGAACCTAGTGTTAAGACACTTTTATTCCTCACTTCCCGCCGATTTCTGGAGACAATGCGTATTAAGTGGCGAAATTCAACGCCGCGCTTTGCCTTTCATACCAGAGCGAGATTGGTCCCAAATTTTATTTGTAAAAGTTTTTTTCCAACTCTACTTTTTATGATCACATCTACTGCCATCTATATTTTGACTTACAATTGTTTCTTCAAATCTTGTTTCTTTACAAGTATTTCATATTTTCAATAGATAATAATAGATGGCGTACAATTGGCGCAATTTCTAAAATTCTTTACCTTTAAAAGATACATTTGAACAAAATTTCGTTTAATAAAATGTGATGTGAATGGTAAATAAACCAACTACTTGAAAACAAAAATATATATATACACGCTACTCAGCTGTTATAGCCATACTATTTGAAATAAGGCATACTATCGAAATTATTTCTAGAGTAGTCTAAAGATTATGTGATAGGTGGTGCTATAAAAAATAAAATTTACCATAATTTAAGTTTTTCTATAATTTATACGAATATGGTACTCGAGACAAACCTTCGTGATTTTTTTGTAGTACCTTATCATTGTAATATTTGTATGGATATTTGATAATAATAAATACAAAAAAAGTAAAACTTACTTTTTAATTTGTAATACTGTTGTTGATATATATATTTGATGGTAGGTATTTATTAATCATAAACTTGTATATATAAATAATCGTTTTTATTTTGCTCGTACAAGATTTTTACTTTGAAAAAATCGTACTTATTATTTTTGATATAATTAATGTGAAAGTTGGTAAGGATGACGTTAAACCACGACGATGACCCACTATCACGTCAGAACTTATGTAAAGATATTGTATATTTTTGTCATACACACATACTGTCTGTGCCGCAATCAGGGCCAAGCCGCTGATCCGATTGTGATAAAAATTCATATAGAGTTGCTTGAGGGTCTTCTAAGAGGTCGCCCAAGATGGCCTTCCTGAACGCTTACATGGCGTGCGCTGACTCAACCTTGTGAAACACATAAAAACAATGCTCTACAAACAAAAATATTGTTCTTTAAAAAATCTATAAAAAAATCCGTGATGGTATGTTTATCTCTGAATGTTGAGCCACAATAAATAGAACAAAAAAAAACTGGTTATTGTTAATGTATTTTCAATAATTTAATATTCATCCTTATCAAAATAAATATCATAGTCACCTTTAGCATTTTACCTAGATCGAAATTATACTTTACTGTTCATCATTTTAATAAATACTTTAGGAGATGTCACTGTTTCAAAATGACCTAGCCTACGAACCGCACGGTATGACCGACCCGAACGGGCAGACAGCGTTGACAATTTTGTAAATTTTTATACATTTTAGAACTACTAATGTTTATACGTCTATTTGCTGTTTATTATTAATTCATATTTTTCTTTGGTTCTCTTCGCTTATTCGAATAGTAGATTAGTTAGATTTTTTTTTATTTCTTGGTTTGGTTAAATATTGTTGTATTCTCATATTATTTTACATGTTACTTTTAATTTTAATAATTTTAAACATTTATTTTACGTTGATAATGTTGATAATATAGCTGATTTAATTCAGCTTTTGTATAAATAATTTCCTTTAGTTATGTTTATGGATGGCGATGTGGTGGCGGTGTCCTAGGGTTTTTTTTATTATTTTTAATATTAAGAATTTCTTTCAGTTAGTTACTTTTACTTATTTTGTTAATTAATTTCAATTAATCAGGTATATTTTCTAATATCTATTAAGAAGCCGCGTGGATCCGCTTGTATACATTCGAAATAAGTGTTGATTTGTTTTGTAGCGACATCTTACGGTTTATACTATAATCGCAAAGTTCTTTACAAACAAGTAGAGTATGTTACTACACAGTAATTGGGAACACACCAAGAGGTGGCAATCATCTCATTTATATTTCATGTCACAAATAAGTTTATGGTTTTTTCAAAAACTCCATATTCAACTGCATATTATGGAAGTCATTTAAAGCTCATTTATATAGAATTGAATATAAAATGCCTCGAAACTAAAATATACTTTTTCCTTTGAAAAAGTTGAAAATGGACGATTTGAATTTGAGCCTCTGAAACGTAATATACAATTATATCTAAAGCTCCTTCCACTGAACTTCTGCGAATTTTACCAGATATTTTTTTAAGTATAATATTCTTTTAAGTAACAAACTACAATTTTTTCTATTGTGTGATGTATTAAATTGTGTTAATTTGAGACTCAAATTATTATAGATAGTGCAATATACACTATCTATATTAAAGAATATATATATTTTTTTTTTATTTTCTAACTTGTCTAAGTAAAAATAATGGCTTTATGTTATATACCAACCCTTAATAGCATAAAATTTCAAATTTTATAGTTTATTTTAATTTTCTTGTATGTGTTATCTACACTGCGTTTCTGATCGTATATCGTTCATGTGATCACTGATGTTGGGTCTACAATTATTAACTTTGTAACTATACCTTAGATCTAAGACTTATTGTAAATCTGTTTTGTGATCCTTTTGATTCTAAATAAAAAAAAAAAAAAATCTATAGATGTCTTATTTAAAATAAAAAAATAAATAAAAGCCTATTAAAAGTATGATTTTACATATTCTCGTATATAATAACAATAACTTTCATTAATATTATTGTAGCTAAATAGTTTCTTATATACACGCTACAGGTATTTTGGGAACGATCGTATCAATAGCCTAAAAGCACATTGTCTTGAGGCCGTTTTGGTGCAGTGGCACCAGCGTGTGACTCTAAACGCGAGAGTCTCTCTCTCTCGATCCCCACTCGAAGTAATGAATTATTATTTATTAATATTTTCATTACTTGGCTTCAGTAAGAAGGCAAAGCGCGTTGTTGAGTTCCACCACTCAACACGCAATGCCTAGATTTAGGCGGAAAATGGGGAACGGAGTGTCTTAACACTAGGTTTCCCACGCCCAACCTGCAATATGAAATAAAAAGATATTAAGTAAAAAAAAAACATTGAAAAATAATAAAATACAATATAAAAAAATATGTTCAATTTTTTATTTCTATCTAATTTAGTTTTATTAATAAATATATTGCTTACTCTATATCTCGGAAATCAAGTAAACTAGACAGCTACTTGTTGTAAGAAGTCTAATCTAGTCGTATTTCTCTGTAAATAATTATCCTCCACCGGATGTAGCTTAATGTTTGTTACACGTATTTTTTTTTCATGGAAAAGACAAGGGAAACGAATGTTCGCATCACCTGATGCTAAGTGATCACCGCTGCCCACGACCCCGTGCAACACCAGAGGAACTACAGGTGCGTTGTCGACCTTTAAGGTGGATATAGACGCCCTTTTTGAAGGTACTCATGTCATATCGACCTGAAACACTTACGTATGTGGGCCATTTCACAGTATTCATTGGGTTTTTAGTGGTAAAAATAATAAATAATAAAAATATTATTTAGTTTGTCACATAAGAACTAGTAAGCCTAATGTCAAAATACCCCGTTCTCTAATGGACTGGACTTCGATTTGAACTTATTCTTAGTGATGGAGCTTAACAGTTAAACATTGTTGCATTGCGCCCCTATGGCCACTTAAAAATAGACTATTAATTATTATTAGATATTTCTCCGTTATCTATAAGTACATATAATAAAACTGTAACTCATCGCTATCTGTACATTCAAGATATGAAAAAATCTGTCATTAGGGTCATTTATTAACGTAACAGAATCCAAAACAATAAACTGAACTGAAGACAACAAAAAGGCTGTTTGTCAGTGCGTTTGTTCACGCTAATCTCAGAAACGGCTTAAGCGTTTTAAGTGCATTATATATTATACTTCCACTAACATTAAGTATTAGATTTATTTCAATCTGTTCATAAAAAAAATATGTCATTGAAAGAATTGCATTGACAAAATAAGTGTTTTATTGAATTGCCTGAAACTTTAGCTATCAATGTATCGATATTGTATTTAAAATAATTATGTTAATAGATCACGAAAGTAATTCAGATGAGAAAATAAATAATTGTGCAGTAAACGCTGGCAAAGCCGCGACAGGGTCGCTAATATGGAATGTAATGCTTACTTACTCACATAGCGTTGTTTACCATATTGACTCAAGTTAATATATCGTTTTGCTGTTTGTCTGTCTGTTTTGCATGAACAGGGTTAGAATAGATTATTCAGTTACTGTTATATTTAGTGAGGCCAGTCGCAGGGGCACAAAGTGTGACTGTAAAACCGACTGGTTGTGGGTTCGATCCCCACTCGAGGAGATGAAATATTTACTTAAATATATATTTCCATTTCTTCGCTCTGGTGTCGAGGTAAAACGCGGCTTTGAGTTCTGCCACTAATAACGGAATGCCTCCAGTATTCGGCAGAAAGTGGGGAACGGAGTTACTTAACACTAGGATCCCTCTGCCTACCCTGCTGTGTGCGGGATACAGCGTGAAGCTGATTTTTATTTTATGTCATATTTAATATATAATACTTAGGAGTCTTAGATTTCAAAGTAAAGAATATAATATCAAAGTTAGTACACATTTTTTATTTATTAAAAAAAATAATCAAATCAGTTTCATAATGTATGCCGCATACAGCAGGATGTGTTGCCCACTTTCCGCCGAATTTTTCAAGGCTTTGCATTATTAATAAATAATAAATTATTCCCTCGAGTTGGCTTCGAACCCACAACCGTCACGTTACGGTCACACCCTTGTGCCCCTGGACCATGACGATCTCAGGTTCTTTTATAAAGGGACAATAATAAAAATATTTTGCTCCTGAAGCTTGTGGGTTCAACTCAAGTAAAAACATTACTCTGTTTGTACAGCTTCAATTAGCGTTAATGCAATTTCTCGGATAACTCAACGTCTACGGTTTTTCATTTCTACTTCGTATTTACGGTGAATTAAAAAATATTTTAAAGCAAGCTTAGCTTATAAATATGTTGTTTTATTTGTAAAAACTTTGTAATAACATTTATATTAATTTCTATTGCTACATTAAAATGAGCTTTTCTGCTTTATCTACGTAACAAAACACAAAAAATAAGAAAACAGATTTCAAAGCTTTGTGCTTAGCGCGCTCCTTACAACGGCATTTGCTTTTTAAAAAATAATATCAGAAATAATATATTTACGACAGCGAACCAATCTATGTAGAAAATGCATTTCGTTCAGGTATAAGGACCAATCAGTATTCCGCGGAAATGGGGGACGGAAGTGTCTAAGTGGGAACGGAGTGTCTTAACTCAACCTTTTCTGCTTTATTCGGGATACGGCGTGATTCTAAAAAAATATGTATAATTCACAACCAATAGTGTCATTGGCATAGTTTAAGTCTTATAAGAAATATAAAATCTCTTAACTCTTAATTTCCACCATCAGTCCGATCGTCCACGTATCAATAGCTAAAAGGTGTTAAATGCAAATCCGATTGAAGTTTCGGTTGACGAGGCCGATTAATTGAGTTTGGCGACGCAGTGGATGCAAAGCTTCAGTTTATAGAGGACAGGCGAACCGTGAATGCAGTACTCACACCATAGTAATGTCGAAATATTCTAGTTGTATTTTCATATAATTATGATAAAAAACTGTATTTTAATAATAAGAAGAAAAAAATATATTATTTATCCAGGCTTAAGACTGATCTTAGTAAATATAGAGCATACGCTAGGCTTTTCACTAGTATCAAAATAATATTCATACTCGTGGTCCGAAAACCAGCCATTGTATCGGAAATATTCTGCTACGAATTCTCGGCTTCAAAATCCACACAGTGAAATGTCATATTTCAAAATAGAAATGGCGTTCCATTCTCATAGAGTCAATATTTAATTACTCAGCAAGCCTTTGTATCACATTGTTGTTATTAAATTCTCTGTTTGCAATGCAAGTACGGGAGCGGCGAAAAAACTAAAAAATACCCATCAAAAATCGATGAGCGAAAACCTTTTGTGAGAGGCCGGTAGCTGTGCTGGGCAAAAATCTGTTTTACAGATGAGGCGAGCGAGGTACGGGTGTATTAATTTATTAAAACTAAAACAGGCCGCGGATTCACTTCGCTTGCAGTGTTAAAACAATACAATGGACTCCCCCTGGGAAAATTATTTTTGTATTTTTCCAACAGCTAATAAAAATAGAAAACTTCCGGTCACTTTGGATCTTGGATTTCCAACTCCATATATAGTAGAAGTTGAAATATTTACTTTGTTTATCAAAACTATAAAAAAAATGTCGTTTTTAGAAGAAATAAAAATATTTTATGTACAAAAATAAATCTATACATAAAACATTGCACCTTAAAAATATACAATAATGAAAGTTTTTTCACAATAAAAAATAATAATTCGGCAACAGTGGGCAAAATTGAAATGAAAGCTTAACATTGTACGAGTATATCCGGTTGTACGTAGCCAGGGCGACAAAGGAAAAGTTAAACATTGGATTACCGTAGCACTCGCGCGATTGACTCTTTTGACACCACGTACTTACAAAAGCTACTAAATACCTTTTTGATTTTTTAAATAGGGTTCCCATTTCACCATATTGTGTTCACGAGTGGAAACGTTCCGGGAAATATTTTAGCTCACCTGGCGCAATCTCCATTACGTGGAAATAGACTTTTGTTCGGAATATACGTATTTCACTTTTAGCTAGAATAATGTGTGTGAGTTTATTTTATGTGTAAAATATTGTTTGAGACTTAATTAATCAGTGCCTGTATATAAATATATACGAAAAATGTCCATTGTAAAGATGTCATGTTTTTACCAGGTTATATTTAGCTTGCAATGTCAGTTCGTTCGGGTGGATTGTTGAAATTTAATTTTGAAACAGATATCGTCATCTAACTGAAATGATGTATACACGTTTACTTTGAATGATAATGCATGGCTATGTGATGTGACGTCGTTCTAAATCCAAGGTGGCGGACTAAGTTTTTTTAACTAAATCTAACATGAAGGAACACTCAAGATGGTAGACTAACATTTTTTTTAATACAACCTTACAATATGGGTGTCAAATGCTTGTGTCATTTCACAATTTATATGATTTAAAAGCAGGTCACGCGATGTACATACGTAGATAAACAAGTAAATTTAGTAACAATTTGATCTGAAACTAAGTTGATGGTAGAAGTTTTAAAGGAAAAGTTTATGTTATATGTTTTAATATAACATTTTTAAATATTTTTTTTTATTTTATTTTTGTAAATTTAATACGTAGATAAAATAAGATTGTTTTTTTAAAGATTTAGACTAACAAAGTTTCACATAAAAATAAACATATTTCTCTAAAAGATTATATTTTAAAAATACTTAAGCCTTTAATTTTAACTTTATCTCTATAAAATCTTTTTATGCAACCTTCGTTATAGCAATGCTAATACGGCTTACTATATTGGCTTCTTTTTATATTCCTAAGCCTTCATCGTGAAGGTGAAAGAAAAATTATATTATTAATCTATAATATACCAAAAATAAATAATTCACGCTTTATCCCGCATACAACAGGGTAGGCACTAGGCAGAGGGAACCTATTTGAGGGAAGGTGTTGAGGGAAGTGTTAGCCTTAGCGCTCTACATTCCCCACTTTTCGCCGAATTCCAGACATTACCTGTTGAGCAGCAGATACGGCCCCATAGAAGCTAGATTTTTTCTATGCTCCTAAAATCAACCTTTTAAAACGAAAAATCTTGATTTTTTCTGACTTAGAGTCTAAATCAACGTAATCAAAAGAAAATTTGTGCATCGTATTTACTGCATTATGTGTGAAATTCGCCGCGTAAACAAAGCGGTATAACTGTATTATGGAATTTGGTACGAAGTGAAGCTTACAATACAAATAAAGGGAAAATCTGAAATTTATTGAAAATTTATTGGTGTTTTATAAAAAAAAATATACAAAGTTTTATATGCCATAAACTAAGAACTGAACTGAAATTACAAAAAAATTGGTACGGAATCCTCGGTGGGCGAGTTCAACTCGCACTTGACCAGTTTTTTTTGTATAAGACCATAATTTTAAAGAAAAAATCACTTGATTGTCTCTCAAAATTTTATGGGTGGTCCATGGTCCACATAATAATAAATTAATATATTAACATATCCTGGAAGCATATTTGAAGAATGTTCTTCGTATTGAATCTTGAAATTTGCGTTCCTTTGTATGGTTGATGGGTTGAAATATACACCTCTTGGGATACAGGATATTGTCTGAGAACATCCGCAGTGTAGCTCACCTAAACAAAAGGTGATGCTAATACTTCATATTGAATTGAATTTGATGAAATCGTGCCTTCTAGTATATTACTTATATATTCTAGTATATATTTATCCGTCAAAACGGGGAAATCCTCGTTCTGATGGATAAAGCGCGGCGTTCACTTCCACCGCTTAAAACGCAATGTCTCGACAACGCAAACGCAAATTGGATCGGAGTATTTTAACACTATTTTCCCTTTGTCTACTCTGCTATGCGGGAATTTAGCATTCTCTACTTTCTGTTTCGGAATCAAAAAATAGATTTAAATGGTGAAACCCAACGCCACATTTAATCTTACCAGAATGATAAATGAAGATACAATCGTTAAAAATCGTTGCCTTTATAATTTTATAAAAATAAAATAAATCAGCTTCACGCTGTATCCCGCATACTGCAGGGTAGGCGGAGTTAAAACAATCCGTTCCCCACTTTCTGCCGAATCTGGAGTGGCAGAACTCAACGCCGCGCTTGTCCTCGACACCAGAGCGAAGAAATGGAAATATAAATTTAAGTACATATTTCATCTCCTCGAGTGGGAATCGAACCCGCAACTAGTCGGTTTTACAATCACACTTTGTGCCACTGCGCCACGACTGGCCTCAATAAACATTGATAATGTTTATAATTTTTTAAATATATGAAACAACGTAAGTACATTTATTTCACAGATTTTTTTCAAGCTCAGTTCAGTCATTACTGCAGATATTAGAAATGTATCGTTTAATTTAAGTTTCTTAATGTCATTTTATAAAAATTCTGTTACTGAAAACATTCAAAAAGTAATTGTAATTTAAACATAAATAATTATAAATCAAATATGTAATGTTAACAATCATAACACAAATATTTACAACTATAAATAACATTTTGATAAAATATAGAATAAATAATTTTCATAATTTACTTTTTAAACCATAAACTTTCTAATTCACAGTCTCTCATATTATAACGTTTAGCTGACTATCAACACTAATAAAATCAATATAATTTCGGTTTCGGTGCAACAAGCATTTCAACAAGTCCAGACGAGTGGGAGGGCAGGTGGGGGTCGCTCGTGGGTGGTCACGCCGAAACTTCCTGCCTCAAACGTCAGTTTCAGGTCCACAATATTCACAGAATCATATCGTAGTCGAATGCATTCTTTTCTACTCTTTGACTGCGTACTCACCTTTTGACGTCTGAACCAGACAGATTTTATTGCATAAATAAGCTTTGAGCTGTGTAGAAGGGGTTGAAAATGAACCAACCTATTTCCACTAACGAAAAAAACAATTAGTAACCAATTTCCACCAATGGAAAAAAATCGTACAATATTATATATTTTTTTACTATACTATTTAGAATCTATTAAATTTAATCTCTTTCCACAATGCTGAAAACTTTTCTCTCTGGTTATTTTCATTTTGTTAGTTTTGTGCAAAACGGGAGTTGTTGGTACTGACTTCTAAAATTAAGAACAAAGTACCTGAGCACTAGGTTCTCTTTTCTCATCTCGCTAAATGCAAGAGATGGATCAAAATATATTATCTTATTTCTAACTATTTTCATTAATTTCGAAAGGATTTACATACCACGTATTTTAGATTTCACGATTATAAAATGAATGCTGTATTTCACTAGAATTTTGAACTAAAATATTACTAGTCTTAGGATAAGTACTTGTATTTTAATTAATATTTTTATGAGTAAAGATAGATTTGTCCAGTCTTTTAAAGGTAAAGTTTCGTTCGTAATTATATGTATGTTGGATTGCTGAATTTCGATATATGAGATAACTTTAAAACTATATATTTGATTTTTTAATTTGAGAAGTTAGTGTCAAGACACTTTGTTAACCGCCGAGTTCTGGAGGCATTGCTTGTAGAATGGCGAAACTCAACGTCACACTTTATCTCGACATCAGGGCGAAGAAATGAAAATATAAATTTATATAAATATTTAATTTCTTCAAGTGAAGATCGAACCCACGACCAGTCGTGTTTACAGCCACGCTTTGTGGCCCTCCGCCACGACAGGTAAATCGAACGACACTTCAATCGCAGGAACTACAAGTTCATAAAATAAATAAATGTTTGTATCTCACAACTTCTAGGGCTCATTTCCTGTAGGCATGCTTATTTCCTTTCGCGTATAACGAATAGAAATAAATGTTCAATCTATTTTCTACATTTCAAATCAGCCTGTTGAACTTCCTATTAGAAGGTGAGTGAAGTCATCGAGTGAGACGTAATATAAGATAAGATAATCATAATATGATTACAATCTCGTGGCGCAGCGGCACAAAGTGTGACTGTAAAACCGACTGGTTGTGAGTTCGATCCCCACTCGAGCATATGAAATATTTACTTAAATCTATATTTCCATTTCTTCGCTCTGGTGTCGAGGTTAAGCGCGGCGTTGAATTCTGCCACTCAATACGCAATGCCTCCAGAAATCAGCAGAAAGTGGGGAACGGAGCGTCTTAACACTAGGTTCCCTCCCTCTGCCTACCCTGCTGTGTGCGGGATACAGCGAAAAGCTGATTTAATTTGATTTTGATTACATTTCAATCTCGTGAATAGCCGAAAAAGAAAATTTATGTAAATATTTTGACCTAGCCCATGTTATTACCGTCATGTAGAAAGTCAATGAGACTAATAGTTTAATAGCGAAAAGCCTCGACGAACATCTTAAGAGGTTCTCGCTCTCGTCGAGGCAAAGCGCGGCATTGAGTTCCGCCACTAGGTTCCCTCTGATACAGCGCGAAGCTGATTTTAGCTACTTGTACAATTCAGAAGTATTTCTGTAATAAGTATTGCCTTTGTATGCATAATTCATATAATATATTTCAATTTCACATAAATGCGATACGTTCAAGTTATTTAAATTACCTACTAAAAATATTTTTATATTATATCTCACATAATATGATTATTTTAGTTTTATATACATTTAAAACTATTTATATATTTAAATTTGAACCTGAGTCTTTTAATATAATAATTTCGTTTAAGATCATCTAGCCTAGACTAAGTACATACCTTCTATATAACAGTATTGAAATTTTAGGTTTCCAAAAATCAAACTTTTCGAAAAATTGGTTTTATTTCACAAAAAAAAATATTACGTAGAAATCATAAGAACGAAAATTAAAGTATGCACCTACTCCATTACCGGATGGCAATATTTATTCTAATTTAATAACTAATATACATCTAAGTAAAACGAGAAGCTAATTTCAAATAATTACAGAAATGATTTTGTTTAACATTCATAATTTTATTGCTGAAGCAATTTTCTATGGGGTAGAAGTTTTCCTATACTTATAAGGCCTTCCTTACGGCTCAAAGGAATGCAATCACATCTTTCTTATCATGTTCAAGGCAGTGAAATGTACCTAATAATAAATAATCCTTTTTATTATGAAAACACATTTTCATAATATTTTATTAGAAACTTAGAAGACTAGAAGTAACGTGATCAATGTTTAAAGTCTATCAAGAATAAATAGTATTCTCAATTAAAAGGAATCGTTCCAAGAAAATTCTATTTTATTTTGTTACAAGATTTGTGCTTAAGTGGATTTTCTTGCCTTATCTTCTGACTTAGTAGTTCGTCTAGTATATATAGTTTATTTAATAATAATCAGCTTCACGCTGTATCTCGCACACAGAAGGGTAGGCAGAGGGAACCTAGTGTTAAGACACTTCGTTCCCCACTTTCTGCCGAGTTATGGAGGCATTGCGTGTTGAGTGGCAGAACTCAACGCCGTGCTTAACCTCGACACCAGAGCGAAGAAATGGAAATATAAATTTAAGTAAATATTTCATCTCCTCGAGAGGGAATCGAACCCACAACCAGTCGGGTTTACAGTCACACCTCGTGCCGCTGCGCCACGACTGGCCTCAATAGTTTATTTAATTATATTATAATAATTATTAATATATATAATAGATTTTTTACATATTTAATAATTATTATAATTATTATAATATATTAATAATAAATATTATATTATAATAATTATAACAATTATTAAATATGTAAAAAATCTATGTTTTTTAATTATTAATTACTTAAATAATTAAAGCCAGTTGTGGTGCAGAGGCACAAGCATGTGACTGTAAACGCGACAAGATAATGAGGCATAACGCGGCGTTGAGTTCCGCCACTCAACATGGAATGCCTCCTGAACTCGGTAGATAATGAGGAACGGAAGTGTCTTAATGGGAACGGAGTATCTTAACACAAGGTTCTCTCTGACTACACTGCTATGTGCAGGGTACTCGTATAGCGTGAAGCTAAAAAAAAACTACTATGTACCGCTCACGGATTTGCTCGCATCGACCACACGATTTGGTATGGATATTCCGTTTTCCCGTTAGGCAAATGTAAATTATCTTAATGCGTAGAAAACATGCATATTATTATTATATCGAAAGATAAATATTACATGTCAATTAATAATGGAGGTACAAATAGCACCTTGTTTTCAATATCTGATCCAGGTACAGAAACAAGACAGTCTAAATAATATTTAACAATTTAATGCACACCTACTATTTTATTGAGGCCAGTCGTGGCGCAGCGGCACGAGGTGTGACTATAAAACCGACTGGTTGTGGTTTCGATCCCCACTCGAGGAGATGAAATATTTACTTAAATTTATATTTCCATTTCTTCGCTCTGGTGTCGAGGTTAAGCGTAGCGTTGAGTTCTGCCACTCAACACGTAATGCCTCCAGAATTCGGCAGCCACTGGGGAACGGAGTGTCTTAACACTAGGTTCCCTCTGCCCTGCTGTGTGCGGGATACAGCGTGAAGCTGATTTATTTTATTTTATTTCACCATTTTGTATATATAATGTTTAATGTCTTTTTTGTTCGATGTCCAATTTCCCAGGCCGCTATTAGTACTGACACTAGTTCTACAGTGTAGTTTAGTCAACGTAGAGTAGTCTGGTTGACCGCTGACCCGCCCTCCGACGGTTGTCCTGCGAGGGACCTACATTACCCTACCCAGCCCATAGATGACAACAGCACCTCAATATGAAGACGAATATATGTAGAGGTCGATTTTTGATATATTTTATACGTTTCATTTGATAAAAAATAACACTGAATTAGCTATATTTTTTAGGATACGCAGTATCATTAAGATTCTATAAGTTTTAAACAAGAAGCAATCTTATATATAAAAAAAATTCCAGCTTCACGCTTAATATCGTATGCAGTAGATTAGGCAGAGGGAGTGTTAAGCTTTCTGCCGAATTCTAAAGACAATGTGTGTTGATTAGCGGAACTCAACGCCGTGATTTGCCTCGACACCAGACCACACCTTGAGTGGGGGACCCAAAACCAGTCCCGTTTACAGTCACACACCTGTGCCCCTGCGCCACGACTGGCCTCAACAACAACTTTCAGCATAATATCATAAAAAGTATATAATATAAAAAAACCTACACGTGTTGAGCTGTGCGCCCGTGGCCTTTCTCGATGGAAATGGGAAATTATCAAGGACGAACTATAGGCGACTGCATTAAAGTTGAATTTCATACAGATATTTCATATATATTGATTTGGGATTTGCTAAAGTAATTGAAATTTCGTTATGTTTTTAAAGGAATTATTGATACAAAATAATATGAAATGTTGTATTTGATACTAAAGCTTAAATAATAATATATTTGTCGTATTTGGTTCATGTCTTAACATAATATCGGGATAATTATGGGTTCAAGTTGCACATTTTGTTAGCTTCATACTGTATCCTGTATCAAGCAGGGTAGGCAGAGGGAACTTAGTGTTAAAACATTTCGTATCCCACTTTCCGATTGTTGAGTGGTGGAACTTAACGCCGCACTTTGCCTTGTTACCAGTGCGAGGAAATGAAAATATTAAATAATTAATTCCCCTGAGTGGAATCAAACCCACAACCATTGCGATTATATGCTAACGCTTGTTCCACATAGACGAATATTTAGAAGAATGATGTTTGTTTGGGTAATATGTAATACAATAATCTTCTACTATATTGTGTCTGTTTGAGTTCATTAATTAAAAAACATACGCGACTGACTATTTATAACCAATTCAATTCCAAACCGATATTGCAATTTGAATGCAATAATCTAGGAAAAAGGAATTTAATAAACAAAATTTTCTATACAGCGAAGCGAAGCGAAAAAGGGAAGCCTCCTCTAGAGGGACAACATACAAAGTTTCATACAAATAAAATAGTTATATGATTAAACAATAAATTATTTCAACTCGAAATAGAAGCTCGCGTTTGACGTTCTCGGAAAATGCGTAGGCTTGAAATTGAGTTATGAAGTAATGCACTTTAGTGGGTGGTAGTTAGGTCACGTTAGATAATCTCTTTACCTGCTGCAGCTTTCCGGTAGTTTTTAATTTTGCTTAATATTGGCTATAAAAAGCAAGTAAATATAAATAATTTTTTAAACATTTTTTGAAGTGTTATTCCACACTTAGGAAAGAAAAATACTTATTTAGAAAACGTATAAACATTCTAAATAAGTATTTTTCTTTCCTAAGTGTGGAATAACACTTTAAAAAATGTTTAAAAATATTTAAAAAATAGTATTCTCTCTTGCCAAAGTAACTATCTTTGGGTAGCGGAAATTTGTAAAAATCTTCCTACAGAGATACTAACAACATAATAAGTTGTAACAAGCGTATGAAAATTTCGACGCAGCTTGATGAGAACGTATGGCTTAGTGGTCAGAGCGCCTGGTCGGTTTTAAGAGGCGCGGGTTCGAGTCCTGCTGTTAAAATTTTTATACGTTTTCTAAATAAGTATAAATCTAAATAAGTTGAAAATGTTTTTATACATATTGTTAATATTGCATTTTGTTACAAATAATTTGTTTGGCTCGGGTCCTATCAAAGTGTGGGTTCAAATTCCGCTACGTTCAAATTTTTTGCATGATTTCTCAAAAAAAAATATAGATAGATTACCTGGTAATGTTTTTTTGGTTACCCAGTAATAATGTGGTCCGGAATGAAATCCGTCGATGAGAACACAACACTGTATATCAATATACAGTGTACTGTGTGACGTATAACCAAATGAAAGGACGTCGATCACGAGGGGAAAAAATGTAAATTTAATTTATGTTTTTGTGTTGTTATTGACAGCAAGGGTGGTGTTAGAGGAGTCGTCCTCGGTTTATAATTAAAATAGTGCAAGTGGGTGTATTGGTATTAAAGATACTGTAAATGAATTGGAAAACAAATTAAACTTTCACGCTGTATTCCGCACACAATAAGGTTAGGCAGAGGGAACCTGGAAACATAGTGTTAAGACACTCCGTTCCCATTAAAACGCTTCCGTTCCCCGCTTTCCGCTGAATTCTGAAGGCATTGTGTGTTGAGTGGCTCAACTCAATGCCGTACATTCAGTCGTTATCAGAGTGAAAAAATGAAAATTATTAAATATTTCATATACCCGATTGGGAATTGTATCCATAACCTGTTGCATTTACAGTCGCGCGTTTCTGCTCCTGTGCCACGACTAACATAAGTAAGAATATCTACATGCAATTATTAATTTGACTTAACGCAAGTCTTCAAAGGTTATTATTAACAGCTGTCTAAATATAATATGAACTCGTCACGATATATGTGTATATTTTTGTAATTGAAATATAGAGAATTTTCTATCGAAGCAGGACTCCTTATGACGTCTTCATCTTCAGTAAAAATAGATTTCATAAGCAATATTAAAATGTAGATTATTAAGTTATTATTAAGCTTCATTTATATTCTTATTTTTAAAGCCTTTCTTTCATTAGTTTGTTTATAGTTATTACTAAAAATTTTCTGCTTCACGCTTCATTCCGCATCAGCGTAGGTAGAGGGAGCCTAGCCAATTTCCGGCCAATTCTGCAATCATAGAGTGGCGGAACTCAACGCCGCGCTTTCCCACTACACAGAGTAAAGAAATAAAAAAATCTAAAGCACCATGTTACCATATAAATCTACAGTTCAATGTGTGGACCAGTGAAAAAATATACTATGTTGTTAGTTTTACCTATTAAAGTATAATGTAAACATTGTATTGTACACTTACAATGTTTATTGACAGTCGCGCTCATTGGCGTATCTAGAGATATTTTTTGGAGGGGGCTTGGACTTTAGCTTTGAACAGATATGTTCGTGTAAACATTGTTTTTTTTAGTTTTTCGGGGCAAATTTTGTTGTAAATAAAATTTCCAGGGTGGGCACCAGACTATTCTGGGGTGGGCACGGCCCACCCGGGTAGCCCCCTTCTTAAGCCCATTGTCGCGATCAATGAAACTTTCTTAGGTTACAAGCTTTAAACAAAATAATTTATATATAGCCATCGCTCTAAATCAGGGGTTCCCAACCTTTTCTTGATCAAGGACCACTTGTACGTATAATATGATAATTAAACAGAAACTTCGCCTCACCATCCCCAGTCAAAAAATTAAAATTGTTCGCGGACCATATTTAGACTTCTGCGGACCACAGGTGGTCCGCGGACCACTGATTGGGAACCACTGCTCTAAATAGTCATCACAATTATTGTACGTAGATTACCTTATAGCAAAAAAATATATATGGCTTATGACGGATTTGGATGAAACTTAACTGTAATTATAGCTTATGTATCGGAATAACACATCGGAACACACACAAAGATTTTTTAATTACTACACTTTAAAAACAATTTTAAGCGGGCGAAGCCGCGTTTGTGTCGCTAGTATTTTATATGTGTGATTAATAATTGTCAACGTAATCATTCATTATTTTATATTGGTGTTTAGTTTCAGAGTTATATGGATTTGAAACCGTGAGTGACTGATCCAATTTTAAAATGTATCCAATATAAGTAAAATAGTGGAATTAAGGCCGTTGTGGGGCAGATGTATAAAAATGTGACTGTAAACACGACGGTTGGTTTATTCTCTATCGAGGAAATGAAATATTTAATATTTTCATTTTCAGCTTCACGCTGTATCCCACACACAGCAGAGTAGGCAGAGGGAATCTAGTGTTAAGACACTCCGTTCTCCACATTTTCATTTTCATTGCGGCGTTGAGTTTCGACACCCAATGTTTCGAAAATTGGCGGTGCGTTTGTAAAGGATGTCTTAACACTGGGTTCTCTCTGCCTACCCTGCTGCGCGGGATAGGTACAGCTATAAACAAGTAGTGGAATAAAGGACTTTTTAATAAAATTATTAGTTGAATAAAATTAATTTATTTTTCATACAAATACACCGATTTTTACAAATTTGGACTTTTTTTAGTATAATTTGTATAACTAATACTAAGTAGATAATCCTTACAAAGTTCTATATTGGTAGAAGTGGTTTAGAAACTACGTCGGTTACAGGGATGAGGCGCGGTGGCCATTTGCACAATTTCCTCTCGCCTCCCCGCCATCGGCACCAGCCTTTAATTCAGTTAAATGTCAATGAAATAAATATTATATTTTTGTATGAGAAATAAGAAAAAAGCTCAGAATGTAACTAAATTTAACAAAAAATTTAAAACATAGT
Organism: Heliconius himera; assembly: GCA_021202915.1. Classification (NCBI taxonomy): domain Eukaryota; kingdom Metazoa; phylum Arthropoda; class Insecta; order Lepidoptera; family Nymphalidae; genus Heliconius; species Heliconius himera. Next base: position 717,901 of record JAJHJA010000098.1, read on the forward strand.
TTCTCAATATAACATTTTGATGATTGCAATTAAATAGCAATCTAACCACCTTCAAACGTTTAAATCAAATCAGCTTCACGCTGTATCCCGCACACAGCAGGGTAGGCAGAGGGAACCTAGTGTTAAGACACTCCGTTCCCCACTTTCTGCCGAATTCTGGAGGCATTGCGTGTTGAGTGGCAGAACTCAACGCCGCGCTTAACCTCGACACCAGAGCGAAGAAATGGAAATATAAATTTAAGTAAATATTTCATCTCCTCGAGGAGTTCGAAGCCACACCAGTCGGTTTTACAGTCACACCTCGTGCCACTGCGCCACGACTGGCCTCAACGTTTAAATAATCTTTATTTTACAACTTATGAGGGCCCCATATAAAACTGACCTGTTAAAATATAACAACATATCGGAAACCTTAATTTTTCTTACCTGCCGCATCGTGTGCAGTGACCCATATGTAATACATCATATTTATTATACGATAAGTAACGTCAATATTCCCTATTTACTCACTATACTTCAAAATGAATGTGTTAGATACACTTATAAAATCAGCTTCACGCTGTATCCAGCACACAGCAGTGTAGGCGGAGGGAACCTAGTGTTACGACACACCGTTCCCCACTTTCCGCCGTGTTCTAGAGGGATTGTGTTGAGTGGTGGAACTAAACGCCGCGCTTTGCCTCGACACCAGAGCGAGGGAACGAAAATATAAATATAGAAGTAAATATTTAATTTCCTCGCATGGGAATCGAACCCACAACTAGATGATTTTACAGACACACTTTGTGCCCCTGCGCCACGACTGACCTCAACATTAGATACACTCAGCTATAATTAATTAGCTAATACTTAGGTCGATTATCCGAGATATTTTCTCTTCAACTATAAAAGATTTTTATTAAAGACGGCACTAATCTACTGGAAAGGCAAAGCGCAAATACACAGCTCCTTGCAATTAATTATTGCTATCAGACAAAACTATATTATTTTTTAACAATAATAAAATTATATTTATTACACGACAGGTTGTGGGTTCGACCCCACTCTAGGAAAATGAAATATTTCATATTTTCATTTCTTCGCAGTGGTGTCGAGGCAAAGTGCAGCGTTGAGTTCCGTCACTCAACACACAATGCCTCTTTAATTCGGGGGGAAATGGGGAACGGGGTATATTAACACTCAATGCTGGTTCCCTCTGTATACCCCTCCCGTGAAGTTAAAAAAATCATTCATTTATATCTCTTAAATACTACTAGTAAGTTACGAGTATACTATAATTAATAAAAAAACAAATAAGTTCAAATTGAATTTGTTTAACCATAACTAGAGGCCAGTCGTGGCGCAGCGGCACTAGGTGTGACTGTAAAACCGACTGGTTGTGGGTTCGATCCCCACTCGAGGAGATGAAATATTTACTTAAATTTATATTTCCATTTCTTCGCTCTGGTGTCGAGGTTGAGCGCGGCGTTGAGTTCTGTCACTCAACACGCAATGCCTCCAGAATTCGGCAGAAAGTGGGGGACGGGGTGTCTTTCACTAGGTTCCCTCTGCCTACCCTGCTGTGTGCGGGATACAGCGTGAAGCTGATTTATTTAACCACAACAAGAATCTCAAATACGCTAATGTGGTTCAGGTACCAACTGTATTGATCACGCGCCGTATCCGGAATTTACGTCTGTAGGGGTGACAGTTAATTGAAGTTGACTTTTAATTAAAAACACAAGTACATTTGTAGTTGTTCATGTATTTTACTTATTACATTGTGGCTTATTGTTTGAATATCGTGTATCGTGACTTAGTGGAACAGGCTTGCGATAGTTATAGGTTCAAGTTCTTTTTAGGGCTATCTTTATATCTATATTTCTAAAGATCAACATTTTAATATACCATTTTAATATACTTGTTTTTATAACACTCCTGCTCACCATGGAGTGCTCCTGCGATTTTATACAGACGACACAACGGTTTGTCGATTATATTATTGTATATTATAATAGTATGTATCTAAAATAATATTTAAATCATACATAAATATAATAATATTAATAATATAATATATGTATACATTTATAATGTATGTATACATTTTATTTATGTTATTGTGTTATTAAAATCTTTAAGTGTGCTAAAACTGTGCGATACAAATTTAATAAATTCTTTGAATCAATTGCCGTGGCGCAGCGGCACAGTGTGACTGTAAAACCCATTGGTTGTGGGTTCGATCCCCACTCGAGGAGATGAAGTAATTATTCAAATTTAGATTTCCATTTCTTCACTCTGGTGTCGAGGCTAAGCGCGGCGTTGAGTTCTGCCACTCAACACGCAATGCCTCCAGAATTTGGCAGAAAGTGGGGAACTTAACACTAGGTTCCCTCTGTCTATCCTGCTGTGTGCGATTTTAGATTTTTTTAAATTGTCGTTATATAATAATCAATTTTGACGTATCTGTTAGATAATGGCGAATAATTGAATGTCAAACGTAACTTGTTCAAATGTTTACATTGTAGAGTTTCTCACACGAGCTAGCCACACCTGCGGCTTAGTGGTTTGGATTTGTGTTTTACATAGTGTAGTCGAGTGTGAACGTTACTTTGAGATCTTACTGCTCTTGGGCTTTGTAAAGGGATTTATCTTTATAAATGTATGCATTTGCTCGCCACTCTAAAAATAGGAATGGATATTCCATTGTAACGTGGAAATTATTCATTTTTCATCAGTTTATTATAAATTTAATATAATACAAAACATATTTTGAATATATTATTTTCTCATTTTCCAGTAGCTATTGGGTGTATTGCTCCTTATCTTTAAGTACTACATTATTTTTAACTGCATTTGGCTTAATCCATACCTATATTATAAATTCGAAAGTAACTCTGTCTGTGTCCGTCTGTCTGTCTGTATTTTACGCAATCAGGGCCAAACCGCTAATTCAATTGTGATAAAATACTCATACAGAGATACTTGAGGGTCTTCGGATGAACATAGGTTACTTTTTTTTCTCATATTTGTAATATTGTCGATATATAGTAATATATTAAAATATTTTTTAGTTTGACAGGCAATTTATTCTGCCATGTTAATAACAACCGACCGTTGCTAAGCAACGGTTTGCAAAATTTGTTTGCTGCTTTAAGAAAACGTCACCCAAAATGAACAGAAAAGAATACATGGCGCGCGCCGACTCAACCTTATGAGATACATAAAAACAATGTTTAACAAAAATATTGTTCTTTAAATAATGTTTAAAACAGTCCGCGATGGTATATGTTTATCTCTGAAGGTTGGGCAAAAGTAACCATTTTAATTAATTTACTTTATGTTTATCGGGTTTTTGTTGTATTTATTTTCTATAATTTTATATTGATCTTATGAAAATGAATATAATAGTCACTTTTAGCATTTCATCTAGATTGAAATTATAGTTTACTGTATAACATTCTAATAAATAATTAAGGAGATGTCACTGATTCGAAATAACCCTAGCCTTCGGACGGCATAGTATGACCGACGCGAACGGGCAGATGACTTGGAAGGTTTTGTAAATTTACATTTTCGAACTACTGTTAATTTTTATGTAATTATTTGCTGTTTATAATTAATTTATACTTTTCTTTAGTTCTTCGCTTATTCGAGTAGTAGATTAGTTAGATTTTCATAAATTTCTTGGTGTGGTGTAAGTTGCGGCCCTGCGCGGCATCGGCATAATATTATTTAAGTATTTATTATTTAAGGAAATAATTGTTGGTTATTTCATCTCGGTTGGATGGTTATCTATAACGTTGTTATACACTTAATAAATTATAGTTTTAGTTTTTTGGGATTTTATTTGATATTGTTCGCAAAACTTATCATATTTAATGTAGAAAGGACTTTAGTTAGGTATTTCATATAGTATCTATGTACGCGCGCAAGGAAAACGTGTAAATAGATTTTTCCCGGGTAAATCAGTAAAATCGATCACTGAAAGTCCAATAAAAACCAGTTCAGTTATTCTGGACATTAGCTCGGGGAAATAGAAAGACAGACAGACACAAAAAATATAATATTTTTTTATTGTATTTGAGTATTATGTAAATAACCACATGCACTTGCAAAAACATAGTAACACATTTAGTTTTAATTCTTTTAAATATTTATTTTACTTTAATAATGTAGCTGGTTTTGTCTAGTTTTTTTTATTAATATTTTAATATGATTATGTTTACTTATAATTTCTTTCATTTAAATTAGTTAGATATTTTCAAAAACAATTTCATAAATATATCTAATAAGCGGGCGAAGCCGCGTCCGGGTCCGCTAGTTTTACTATATATACAAAAGCTTAATTTTACTACATACATTGTAGAAAAGTAAATAATTGACATATACATCTGATTACTATTTCGTATATTTTAATTATTAGTTTACAAGAATAAAAAAAAATATTTATATTATTAATTACCTAAGCATATTTTTTTCTACTAGCAACAGTTGTTACATTTATTTCCTTATTCTTATCATATAGGATGATCTCATTATGTATTCCTCTGAAAGTGGTCCTAATGCTCGAAAATCTTGTTTAAATAGGTTTAAGTGTGGTGCATCGGACGTATTTGCAAAAATAAATGTAGAAAATTAAAAGGATATTTTTTCCATCCTCACGCTTTTAAAATCCAATACCGTACTGACAGGTGTAGTAGATGAAATGAAAATACTGGCACATTTATATATATATATATATATATATATTTTTCTGGCATTTTTTTAAGCACTCGGTGTACTGACGGTGTCAATTATATGTCTTTATCAACTTGCAAATACTCGAAACTCCTGATTAACTCTGATTAATTTTGTTGATTCAAATTCATATTACGTTTTTCCCGCGTACCTTGTATGTATGTAACTCTTCTTACCTGACCGGACCTCCTATATTAATATATAGAAGTATCCTTAGTACGTCTTCGTCTCTCTTTTTTGACTATCTTGGCTTATCATGAGGCTTCTAAAATGATATGCTATGACAATATTTATATAATTATAAATATACGTTATTTAGGCCAGTCATGGCGTAGAGACACAAAGTGTGACTGTAAAACCGACTGGTTGTGGGTTCGATCCCCATTCGAGGAAATGAAATATTTATGTACATTTATATTTTCGTTTCTTCGCTCTGGTGTCAAGGCAAAGCACTGCGTTGAGTTCCGCCACTCAACACGCAATACCTCCAGAACTCGGAGTGTCTTAAAACTAGGTTCCCTCTGTCCACTCTGTTACGTATAAAATATACTTATCAAAAAATTAGGTATCCACACAACTGTGTTAATAAAAATACTTTAAGCTATAAAGCCAGTTGGCCCACGTAAAGTGAAGTGAAGTCGATTTCATTGCCGATTGGTTAAAGAAGAATGCAGCTACCGATCAGTCCGTGTCTTGTTTAAATCATCTAAGATTAATGATGGCCTGAGGCAAGATGATGCGATCTCTTATCTTCTTTTTAATATTGTGTTTGACAAATGTACACTTAGACTCAAAGATTGAAACTGCTGGTAACATATTCTTCAAGCCAGTCCAAGCGTTAGTATATGCGGAAGACCTGGATTTAGTAGGGAGAAGTCTGCCTGCAGTGCAGCGTACCATGCTCTGGAAAAGTCATCTGAGGAAGCTGGATTTCAAGTAAATTGAAGCAAAACAAAATATCTGAAAGAGTCTAAACTAATTGCATGCATAACCATCCGAAATAATCATTGGCAGTAGCACGTTTGACTCGATCTATGAATTATATAACTTGGTTCGTTACTAATGCGGAATAACAGTGCACCTTCAGAAATAAACAGGAGAATTATAACGGCCAATAAGTGCTTTTTTGGATTGCTAAGTTACTTTCGTTCCAAAACACTTTCAAGAGGCAAATAACTACAAGACCAAGAAATCGGGTGAGATTAAAGCTCTAAAGATGTTTGGATGGAGATATGACCTGAGAACTCTTAGCATAGTTAATTGGAAAAAGAAAGCCAGGAAAAGGGAATTCTTGAAAAATATTTTGGCCTTCGATCATAATAAAGTATCTACTGGTTGTCTAGAGTTTTAGAAATCGATATAATGAAAAAAAAAGAAAAAACCGCACCCGAAAGTTTTTCATTATTTAATATTTAAGTGGTCAAAAATCATAAAAGTTAAGATTTGATCTCTCTATGAATTGAACCCAGGACGTTATCATTGCATTCTAGTCATAGGTGTAATATGCATTTATATCTAACTATGTACCCAAATTATTAAAAGTAAAAAAAAAGTATGAACGGAATGTTTTGACAAAATTTTCAGCCTGCCTGCTATGCCAGAGTAAGCGTGATACTGAAAAAGAAATAACTTATAAATAAATACCCCTATATTGAGTAAACGCAGCAGGAGCGTATGTCTGTAAACGTAACGGTTGTGGGTTAGATTCTCAGTCAGGGGAATGAATCTATTTGTATAAAATAGAAAGGTCACACACTCACTCATCACGAAATCTCAGAAACTACAAGTGCTAGGCGTTTAAAATTTTGCACGGAGGTTATTTATAGGACGTAGGAGCTCGCTAAGACGGAAATAAGGGGTTGATTTCGGGGTTGGTAGTTTGTATGAAACTTCGCTATACAAGTCTATCGTATCGTACAAGTTGTTATAATAGTCTATACAAGTCCTAGGACTTTCAAATTTTACATGGGCGTTATTTATAGGACGATAATACTGTTAACGCTAATATGACGATAATAGTGTTTGTGTTAAATAATTTAACAGTAATGCATAACTTTACATTTCCGCGGAAGAAGTCGCGCGCAACTGCTAGATATATTAATATTTTCATTTCTTTGCTTCTTTTGTTAAGGCAAAGCACGCCACGGAACACGCAATGCCTCGAAAATTTGCCGGGATACAGCGTGAAGCTGAGAAAAAAAATAGAATAAACAATATTAAAATGGCTATAGAAGCTTTAATTAAAGTACTCGCATTGGCAACGCTTATAAAATACTAGGTGTAACTTATGAATGTTTACATATTTTATATTGAGTGCCAGTTATTGATGTAAGCAATGCTCTATCAAAGTAGTACATTGGTGTAGTGTTAATAACTTACTATTCAACAAAAAATTAAATCAGCTTCACGCCGCTCCCCACTTTCCGCCGAATTCTGGATTTATTGCGTGTTGAGTAGCGGAACTCAGAAATGAAAATATAAATTTAAATAAATATTTTATTTCCTCGAGTGTTGATCGAATCCACAACCAGTCGCGCTTACATCCACACTGTGCCCCTGCGCAACGATTGATCTCAGCTTACTATTGAATACTAAAAAAAGTAAATGTATAATTTTCAGCTCTTGAATGATGCAGGCGTGGATCGTGTTGATTCTATGGTATTTCTTGGTATCACCGTGGATCCCAAATTACAATGGAGACTCAGTTGCTGTTGCGGTAAGCAAAAATTAGACTATTAACTGACGTGGAAACGGCTCGCCTTGTTTACTTTAGTTACTTTAATATGGCATTCTACTTTGGAGTAATGCAGTTGGTATTAAACCAGTTTTTGTCTTGCTGAAGCGAGCTTTTGACAGTTGCATCTCAATACATTTTTGAATTTTTTACGTATGTTAAGAAAAATGTTCATAATTTTATCAATATCAATACATAATATTAATATTAGAAATAGGCGAAAATTAAGGCAAACGATAACCCGATTGCATCGAGTTCAAAATTCTTTTATGGGACAATGTGTACGGTTTTATAATAGGATCCCAGTAAACGTCCGAGAATGGTATGTATCACAATTTAAAAGATTTGTGGAAAGATGTTTGTGTGTTAAAAGTTATACCAAATTAATGATTTTATAAATAATAACATGCCTAGGGAATAAAATGTCCAGTCTATTTCAAAGGTATCATTGTAACTAATAAGTAAGGGTGAACCTGAAAACAAGTGATTTAAAAAAAGTCCCACAGAGTTACTTGCGCTGGTTCAACTCGGGTCTTAAGCAGTAACTTTAGTGCACCTGCACCTGGTTAATTAATTGACTTTGACTGTTGATCTATAACAATAAGAACTTACTAGTATTTATTAATAATATACATTTTTCCTATTGCTATTTTGTATTGAAAGGAAATGGACTTGCATTTTCTCTTTGTGTTACAATATTGATTCGCTCTAATAATGTAATACGCTTTCCTTTAAAACAAATGTACAGTAGTAAGTTTTATATTTGTTTTTAAATGGTTCTATCAAAATAGATTGACTTAAATACCTTGTTTCTGATTTAAAGTATACTACTATAAATAAAATGAAAGAAATATTTTTTGTAGACCTATGAAAGTTAATATTAACCACCACTAAAGTGCTATATGCAGTCATATATGTAACTTGTTTTTAATGTTAAATTCAGATTTTGAGATGAATTTGGGCAATTTAGTTCTATTCATACCGTTTCATATCGTAAATTGTTAATGAAACAACTTCACGTTGTATCCCGCATTTAGTAAGTAGGCAGAGGGAACCTAGTGTTAAGACATTTCGTTCCCCGCTATCTGCGGATTTTTTCAAGACATTGCGTGTTGAGTGGCGGAGCTCAATGCCGGGCTTTTGCCTTGGTGCCAGAGCTAAGAAATGAAAAAGTTAAGAAATAATAATAACTCACTCCCTCGAATGAGGATCGCGTTACCGTCACAATCTTGTGCGCCTGCGCCACGAGGGCCTTAACGTTAATGAAACAATTTAACATTTTAAATTGCATTCTGTGTACGACGTTACTGAAGTGAATTTCTATTTTGTTTGCAACCATATAAAAGCTATTTCAATGTATATATGAGTATAGACATTAGACTGTACAGGAATCTAATAGTGTATGTTAATATTACAATCAAAATATTCAAATTATGCAATCAGAAACTAAATTATGTTTAATTAATCGTTTTCAATTTAGAAACAAACAATCTACGTCTGTGGTTACTAAAGCTTAATGTTGCGAGAATAATCAGAAATCAATGAAAATAATATTGTACGTCCAAATAATTCAGTAATATTCAATCGAAACTGGAATAAGATCAATTAAAATAAGTATCAGAATTTAGTATTCAAGACGTATGTTGTAATTTTTCACTTGGTCATTTGACCACGTTAAGTTGCTTGTAACTTAACGCTGTTTCCACTCAGTCACTCTATTCCCTAGTAAAAAAATAAAATAAATCAGCTTCACACTGTATCCCGCACACAGCAGGGTAGGCAGAGGGAACCCAGTGAAAGACACTCCATTCCCCACTTTCTGCCGAATTCTGGAAGCTTTGCGTGTTAAGTGGCAGAACTCAACGCCGCGCTTTGCCTCGACACCAGCGCGAAGAAATGGAAATATAAATTTAAGTAAATATTTCATCTTATCGAGTGGGGATCGAACCCACAACCAGTCGGTTTACAGTCACACTTAGTGCCGCTGCACCAAAACCGGCCTCCCTAGTAACAGCCTTTTCGAGTTGCAGATCTTAACACTGGGTTCTGTCTACCGGAGGTAAAATTATTATACCAATATTGAGACTGTCGTGGCGCAGGGGCTCAAGTGTAACCGTACCGAACTTACAAACAAGGCGATGCTCGCCGTTGAATTCCACCACTCCACACTGTGTGTGACCTTTGACGGAAAGTGGGGATCAGTGGGAACGGATTGTCATAACACTAGGTTTCCAGGATTCTTCTGTATATCATGTAAAGACAAAAAAAATCACCATTACCCATCACGTTTACGACGACGGCCACTTATTTGCTTATTTATCCAGACATAAAAGAAAAATATATATCTTTTATGCCTTCGATTTATCTGAATACTTTGCAGGATGTTGAATGGGAATAAATAAACGTTAGTAATATCAATTTTTATAATAAATAATTGTCAAAAGCAAGAAAAAAAATACTATTAATAGAATTAAGTTGTAAACCGGAAATCTCATAATTATTGATTTAATAATAAGCTGAAGGTTGGCGGATGCAGTAAATACTTTTCTGAAGACTTTTGCAAAATTGCCTTTTCTGAGAAATACTGCTATACCATCTCCAAGTTTAGATGATTCTTTTTCATCATTGTACTTGTATTACTGCGGGTATCGATATCAAAAAAGTGAATCAGCTTCACGCTGTATCTCGCACACAGCAAAGGGTAGACAGAGGGAACCTAGTGTTAAGATACTCTGTTCCCCACCTTCTGCCGAATTCTGGAGGCATTGCGTGTTGTGGCAGAACCAGAGCGAAGAAATGGAAATATAAATTTAAGTAAATATTTCATCTCCTCGAGTGAGGATCGAACCCACAACCAGCCGATTTGACACACATACTTTGTGCCCCTGCGCCACGACTGGCCTCAAAACAGTAAAATAGGACTAAAATTTAAAATCAATAAAATGATATGCTATGCGATAAACACCGATATGTTTAATAATTAATAATTCATATTAATTATCAAACACCGATTACTCTACTATTTACTATTTTATCCTTTGATTATAATTAAAATAATCAGATAAGTAAAAAATAATCAGATAAGTAACTAAATAAATAAACACAGCTTAACATAAAGAAACAGTATTCATATATTGTATTAAATGGAGAAATTAATCCTATTAAATTAGATAATTAAAAATAAATATTTCACATATCTTCTTTCTTGATTTTTTGTTATGTATAAGATTTGTTTTCCAGCTTTACTCTGTATCCTGCATGTAGCAGGGTAAGCAGAGGAAAACTAATGTTGAGACACGCCGTCACTTTTCGCCGAATTCTCGAGTCATTGTGGGTTGAGTGGCGAAACTCAACGCCACGTTTTGCCTAGAAACGCAAAACCAGAGCAAAGAAACGAAAATATTAAATATTTCATTTCCTCGAGTGGGTATCGAACCAACACCTTGTCGCATTTACACGCTTTTGTCCCCGCACCACAAATGATTGTATGGCGAAACTCAACTCTAGGCTTTTTTGCTTTAAGACCAGAGCGAGGATATGAAATATTAGTAAATAATAATCGAACCCACAACCGTCACGTTATAGTCACACTCTTGTGTCTGCGCCACAACGGCCTCTACTCCGCATAAGAGCACAATATGAGACAGCCTTATAAAATAGAAGTAAATTTGTGCTCTTGTAAAAGTCTGCTTCTCAGAAGAGAGTATTTACCCAATTTGACAGAGTGAAGTGCAGTTGTGGCTGATTTCCAGCTCGAATATCACGAAATCAACGGAAATTGAAGAACTTCTTCTTTGAAAAATTTTCAATATAGGTCTACTGAAGTCCCTCTCAGCTCTCCAGTACTGAGAAACTTCTGTGATTAAACATTTAGTTTTCGTTTGACTAGTTATATGAGATTGAGATATTCTTTAGTTATATGTCAAATTTTGGTTTAACTCAACTTCTAATCCATTCAATAGTAACTGAGGTCGTAAAGCTGTTTCTAAATATCTACATATATGTATATATATATTAATAAGCAATTAATAAGCAATTATTACTTATATTGTCCCGCATAAAATATTAATAAGCAATTATTACTTATATTGTCCCGAGCGAGGATCGAACTCACAACGATTGCGTCAGTCACACGCTTGTGCCAATATATATATATATATATATATATATATATATATATATATATATATATATATATATATATATAAGTAATAATTGCTTATTAATATTTTAATTTCTTCGCTCTGGCACCAAGGCGAAAGGGCGGCGTTGTATTCTGCCACTCAACATGCAACGCTTCTAAAATTCGGCAGAAAATGGTGACCGAAGTTTTTTAACACTAGGTTCGAATTAATTTCTTTTAATAGAAAAAAAATATAGGGGTGACATTTATTGTTAAAAGTCCTTATTAAAATAGACGAAAGAAATGAACTCTTTATTATATGGTGTTCGATGCTGTCTTTTTCTGTTGTCCTACGACTCGTTGTGTGATAAGTACATAGGAGTGCGATACTATTTTACGTCTCAGCTCCAGAGTATGTAGTGGTTTCCGCCTGTCTTATACGGGTGTATGGTCCTTTTTTTGTGTCCTGGAATACTGGTGTATGTACTAGTGCTCGCCTATTTATCTGATACCCTGTACGAACTGCTGGGTACGTGCCTTTATTTAACACATCGGCCACATTTCTTCGCTCTGGCACCAAGGCGAAAGGGCGGCGTTGTATTCTGCCACTCAACATGCAACGCTTCTAAAATTCGGCAGAAAATGGTGACCGAAGTTTTTTTAACACTAGGTTCGAATTAATTTCTTTTAATAGAAAAAAAATATAGGGGTGACATTTATTGTTAAAAGTCCTTATTAAAATAGACGAAAGAAATGAACTCTTTATTATATGGTGTTCGATGCTGTCTTTTTCTGTTGTCCTACGACTCGTTGTGTGATAAGTACATAGGAGTGCGATACTATTTTACGTCTCAGCTCCAGAGTATGTAGTGGTTTCCGCCTGTCTTATACGGGTGTATGGTCCTTTTTTTGTGTCCTGGAATACTGGTGTATGTACTAGTGCTCGCCTATTTATCTGATACCCTGTACGAACTGCTGGGTACGTGCCTTTATTTAACACATCGGCCACTTTGCGGTAGTCCGGTCGAGCCAACGTCTTACAAATCAATCGACATCGCGTATCAACAAGCTTAAAATAATATTAATATAAACAAGCGTAACTAGTACCTTCAGGAATATCACACACAAACGTCCCAGAGGGTTCAATGATGACTGTCGCAGCCACGGTCTGGTCGAATTTTACGTGTAGGGTTGGTTCTTTTGTGCTTTCTTCCTTTACTTAATGGCTAGCCGCAGTGGTCAGTTATAATGGAGAGAAAGATAGGACGCGCTCTTGGCTATTCTTTCTAACAATTATTAATTATATAAATGTCCAGGTTTCATTTACCAAATAACCTTGAATATAAAATATGTTGCAAATTTAACTTTCTTAACACTGTTACTTCCGAAACTCTATGCGATTTTGGGTTCCATCCATAAGGCACATTGGGAGTCAAAAAAATATTCGATAATTATATATTTTAAAGACGTTCGGGGAAATAGTTACAGTGTGTTCTCCACACAACGTGCCATTGACGAAGTAATTACTGCACAACTGGTAGAGTCGGTATACCATAAACTATGCCAGAACAGATATTTCTTGTAATTTTTAAAATGATATTATGAGAATTAAGAAAATTACCTTATTTAATGTAAGTGAAATTCTATGGATATTAATAAATTTTATTTTTCTTTGTCTGACGAGTTCCATTCTTGTATATTATTCTATCAAATTTTTTTTTCAGTTTCCCGCTCAATGCAGTATATTCAGCAGCAGGATTCGCAAAAAATACCTAGTGTTTAGACCAGTGATTCTCAACCACTGTGCCGCGGCACTTTTGTGTGCCGCCAAATTTCAAAAGTGTGCCGCCAAATTTTGCCAATATATAATAATGTTAATATAAATAAATTATATCATTTAAAAAGAAAATTTTTTTTAACATGAATATATATTTAAATGCACAAAAAATAAATTCGTATATTTAAAATTTTTGTCATAAACTATTTATGCAGTGTGTTGTAGAAAATAATTTCTCTTTGTGTGCCGCCAAATTTTAAAATCATTAAATATGTGCCGCAACAAAAAAAAGGTTGAGAATCACTGCTTTAGACACTACGTTTTACTTGTCAACTGTGCCACTATGGTCTCAATATAATAATACTATTATGCTTCTTTTATTTTGGTTGTGAGGCCAGTCGTGGCGCAAGCAGTCTCTTGAGGAGATGAAATATTAACTTGAATTTATATTTCCTTTTCTCGGTCTGGTGTCGAGGCTAAGCGCGGCGTTGAATTCTGCCACTCAACACGCAATGCCTCCAGAATTCGGCAGAAAGTGGGGAACGGAGTGTTTTAACACCAAGTTCCCTCTGCCTACCCTGCTCTGTGCGGGATACAGCGTTAAGCTGATTTATTATGTTTTTATTAACATTGTACCACACCTCATCACTCGATCGAATAGAAATCGACGTAAGAGCGAAGGCTATTCATAAAAAGTTTTCACCGTAAAACAGATTTATCAGGAATTCATTTTTGTACGTAACAAATTTATAATTATATCATAATATTCTATCTTACGTTTATCACATACGTGATTATTGGAAATATTCTATAACCGATATTAATTAATTATTCTTAAAAGAAAATCATGCGATGCCCTATATAACGATAACTTGGAAATGGGAGCACTAACACGAATGAAAGAAGACGAAAGAAAAACCTTATATTTCTACGACAGTGCAATTACCATAGCATACCTACAATAATATTACTTAGAAAATATCTTTCAATAAGAATATACCTTTCAATAAGAATATACTTTAACTATTAACATAAATCTCTTTCAACTATTTATTAATATCTGAAACCCTTGCAAGGCTTTGAAGTTCTTAATTGCCTTCTATCATAAGAAGAGCTAGGAATCATAGAGGCATAAATATTTTTCAATTAACGTTCTGAAGCTTAAGAAAGTCAGATTCTGTCTTTCTTAACTTCCCAACGTCAAACTTTCTCTTAGGAGTTTAGTAAATTCCTACAAATTAAAGTTATGATAATGGTGTTTAGACAGGTGAGAACGTGAAATCTGCGAAATATATTAAAAAAATATATTTAAAAAATATAGTCACATATAATTCTAATCCTAGTAATATTATAAATGTGTAGTTCGACATTCACGCAAAAGCTACTAAACGGATTTATATAAATAAAATTCAGCTTCACGCTGTATCCCGCACACAGCAGGGTAGGCAGAGGGAACCTAGTGTTAAGATACTCCATTCCCCACTTTCTGTCGAATTCTGGAGTCATTGCGTGTTGAGTGGCAGAACTCAACGCCGCGCTTAGCCTCGACACCGTAGCGAAGAAATGAAAATATAAATTTAAGTAAATATTTCATTTCCTCGAGTGGGGATCGAACTCACAACCAGTCGGTTTTACAGTCACACTTTGTGCCGCTGCGCCTCTGACTGGATTTAGATAAACTTACCAGTAATACAGCTTATACATTAGAATAACATAAAGGCTATAATTTATGCATTATGTTATATAATTTGGTTATAATATATTAATAAATTTAAGATGGCGAAGATACGTTTAATATATTAGTATATAATAAATACATTTATATGTTAGAGTGTTGTGTACAACACATTCAATAGGTCAGCGTGCAGTCGATAACTTACTCGGAAGTGAAGAACCCGTTCAATTGTGAATTCGCTCTCAAGCCCCCAAGAGGGCAGAGGGGCAATGGTTCCAGGTATGTGCTCTCTGACCATAGTCTTATATCTCCATCCATTAATATATTATTATCTGTGTCCTTAGAGTTGGGCCTAGGCCCTGTGGAAGTATTCGGTTAGAAAATGGAGAAGGGCTTAGTGAGAGATGAAGGGATGAGCTAGAGCTGCCTGGGCGGTCAGTCCAGTCGGTTGAGTTCCTTGGTAGTCTAAGGGAGGCCCAGCTCAGACGACCAGCTCAGCAACCCCCCCCCCCCCCACACGGTTGTGGGTTCGATCCCCACTCGAGGAGAAGAAATATTTGCTTAAATTTATATATCCATTTCTTCGCTCTGGTGTCGAGGCAAACTGCGGCGTTGAGTTCTGCCACTCAACACGCAATGCCTCCAGAATTCGGCAGAAAGTGGGGAACGGAGTGTCTTAACCCTCTGCTTACCCTGCTGTGTGCGGGATACAGCGAGAAGCTGATTTTATTTATTTTTTATATAATTTTGATAAAATAAGTGCAGTTATCTGTATTGGAATTACTTGACGATTATCTGGAAGTTGGCGTTAATGGCTGCAACATAGTTTCGAACTAAAGCAGCTATTATCGCTCTTAACTATCATGTGTAACTTTTGTCTGTTCCAATAAAAGATTTTTATTTTTATTTACTTTTTTTCTATTTATATCGATAACAAGTAACCTACTTAGTTTTTTTTGTCTAACAGTCTGTCAGTCAGTTTGTCCGTATGTCTTAGTTTTTTTAGAAATTACACAAAAACTAATGGACAGAAACGAATAAGTTGGTATGGCAATTGAAATTATAATAGTTTAGTTAACCATACCAAAATAAATAATATTTTCTTCCTAAGTACACTTAAATTTTTTTAAATAAATGTGCGTAAAATTCAAGCGGGTGAATGGATTATTTTACTTTATTTTGCTTGCAAAAAAAATGTGCTATTTCATATTTATTAGGGAAAGTATGCGCGCACGACAAGCGCGAGTTTTCCTCTAAATTTCAGTGTTAGTCCCATAAAAATAGGTTAAGCTGTTCTAGAGATTAACCCGAACAAACAGAAAGGCAGACACACAGACAACATTTTTACAATTGCATATTTGGGTTTTGGTATCATATAAATAACTGATGTGTGAAGAATGTACTGAAAAAAAACCTATTATTTTGTAATGTCGCTTCTTGCGCTTGCGCTTCCGAAGCGTAAGTGATGCTAGTATGACGTTGAACATAGATGTAAAGGCTTCTACTCTTCTTCTACGACTCGGTATAAGGAGATGTGTGATGCTATTTTATCCCAGCAGTCCCAGCTCCGGTGTATATAGTAGTGCCCACCTATGTGTCTGATAGCTTGGTCGAACGTAGGAAAACACATAAGACGCCACTGAGAGGCATGTGCTGTGCTTTTACGTAAATCGACTTATAGGTATAAGTCGATCAATATTGATCTCACAAATAAATCAATATCACTAATCATCAAACTAATATAATCTTAATATAAACAAGCGTAACAAGTGACTTTAGGAAGAACACACATAATTGTCCCGGAAGATTCAATGATCCAGGTAGGAGCCGCGGTCTGATCGGAACTCACGGGGTACGGGTGTGGTGGCTCTTTTGTTTTATATCTTTTCTAATAATTAATGACAATTGATGATTATAGTGGAGGAGAAGATTGTCGTTTCTTTGGAATAGATATGAGTTGTAATAAGGCAAGGTTGTCGAGACTTCAGTTACTGGGTTTTGATGGCCAATATCTAATTGGAAAACCTTCTAACGGTTTAATATAAATATCACGCGAATAAGACAATCCAATTCAATGCATGTTAAGTGGCGGAACACGTTATAAGAGCGAGGAAAATGAAAATTTTTAATATTTCATTTCCTCGAATCGGAATCGAACCCATAACGTGTCTCGTTAATAATCGCACGGTATTTTGTGTCCATGCATCGCTGGCCTGGACTGTTATTAATTTTAAAGTAGTGACGATGTAACAAAAAAAAATTAGCCATATTTTTTATTAAAAATGAAAATATTTATAGAAATTGCAATATATAATCCAAAGGGTATTAAAAATTTCATATGAAAATTCATATTAGAAAAAACACGGTTCAGTATCTATATATATAAAAGGACTTGTGCTGACTGACTGAGGTAAGACGCACGCAGAGCCGTAACCGCTGATGGTAGAAACGTGAAATTTGGGCAGATGTTTATTTTCATATTCTGGACATCCACTAAGAAGGGAATTTGAAAAATTTTAACCCTAAAGGGACGAAAAAGCGGTTGAAAGTTTGTATGGAAAAAAAATGAAATCTGTACCGATTTTTATAAAATTTGAAATTCAGACTCTTAAAAATATTTAATTGAACACGTGTTTCATGGTTTTTAAGAATTCACCCCCTAAGGGTTCAAATAAGGGGTTGAAAGTTTGTATGGAAAAATCTTTAAATTGCCACCGATTTTTATAAAAATTTAAATTCAGACTGTTAAAAATATTTTATTGAACACGTGTTTCGTGGTTTTTTTTAGAATTCACTCCTAATAAGCGGGCGAAGCCGCGCGCGCCCTCTAGTATTAAATAAATAACTGCTTCTCTAGTGGTATAATATAAATAGTTACAAATAATAGTTTTTCATAGATTTCATAGATATCAAAATGCATTTATATTTTAATAAAATACCGAACGGTAGGTACTATAAAGCTTTTAGAGAGGACTAATGGGAGCGTTGCATTAAATTTTCCATTCGATGTAAACTTTAACGTTCATCAATACTATCCATACAGGAAAAAAATAAAAACTCTTGTATAAAGGATTTTTATTTAAGTTAAAAAATAAACAAATTAGCTTCACGCTGTATAACGCATATAGCAGGGAGGCAGAGGGAACCTACTTTTAAGATAATTGTTTTCAAAATTATTTTAACGTAATAGCTGCTCACATTTCTTAAAATGAGCTTTTAATATTTGTAGAGTATATAACTAGGATGCAGCTATTATATTATTACTTTTATTAAAAGATGAGAAAGGTTTTTTTCTGTTTAATTTATAATTGATCTATGTAAAATTACATTCTACAGTATATTCTCACATTTCCAACATTCGTTTACATTATTTTAATTCGCATAGAATTATACACAGGAAATATAGATTGTATTTTAGCTTTATGCTTCGAATATCGAGTATTAATTGAGTATATATTATAGTACAGTATGTACGAGAGAGATAAGATAGAGTCAAAACGCTCCATTTCCCGCTTTCTATTCGAATTTAAGACATTTGTTGAGTATCGGAACTTAAGTTAATGTTTTAACTAAACCAGGAAAGATAAAATTGGAAATTTATATAATTAAAATAAAACTTAAAGTAATTCTAGTGATATAACATTCCGTCTTCAGTTATTGCTATATAGCAGAAATGTTCCCCATACTCTATGACGAATAGTCTATGACGTGTTGCAATTGTGTTCACCGCGCTATCTGCATGCGGGAGCACATACTGTAGCGTGGTTAACGTTTGCTTGTTGCCGTTTAATATACATTTGATTTTCATACATTAAATTGATAGAAAAATAAATTTTGAAAGTAAGACTTGTCTCGATTGTGGTTTTTTTTATTTTTTTTCAATTAGAAAAAAATTGAACCACAGGTAAATGAAACCAAAGAAATAAAACCATTTGTATTTACTTTTTTTTAGCTTCAAGCTGTATCGAATCCGGCACATAGCAGGGTTGGTAGAGAGAACCTGAGTACCGTTCCGATTAAGACGCTTCCTTTCCACATTGTCTGTTGACTGGCGGAACACAACGCCGTGTTTTGCTTCGTTACCAGATCGAAGTAATTAAAATATGAAAAGTTTAACTTCCTCGAGTGGAAATCGAGTCTGTCACACTTGCAACCACACGCTTGTGCTCCTGCGCCTCTTTTACTTACTTTATTAAACCTTCAATCAGATGTGATTCTAAAATAAAAAAAAAACAGTAACAAAAGTAACATTTAAATTGCGGAGTTTCCAAGAAATGTACTAGAAATTAAATAAAATGCTTTATTACTCACTGGCAAAGGCAAGAAATAATAACAATAGACAATCCCGTAAGGAATTAATTTTACTTGTAGAAGCTAAGTTAATTCATTTTCATATTTGTTAAAGTGAGTAAGTGCGATGGCAGTGCGGTGCAAAACATTTTTTTTCATTTCTTTTTGCACACAGTCTCTCAGAGAGAACCTATAAGTAATTTTTCAATTTCCGCCCAAATATATTTCATGTTAATTTTTTATTAATTTTGTAAAACAATTTCAAGACATTGTGCCCAACGCTCCCATATATCTAACCAGCCAGACTAAATGAAACCAATAACATATATGCATACGAGTATATATATACAGTCGTGTCGCAGAGGTACAAAGTGTGACTGTAAAAGCGACTGGTTGTGGGTTCGATCCCCACTCGAGGAAATGAGATATTTATTTAATTTTATATTTCCGTTTCTTCGCTCTACGGTCAAGGCAAAGCGCGGCGTTGAGTACCGCCACTCAACACGCAATGCCTCCAGAATTCGGCTGAAAGTGGGGAACGGTGTGTCTTAACACTAGGTTCCCTATGCCTATCCTGCTGTTTAAAGAATACAGCGTGAAGCTGATTTATTTATTCCCACGAGCGGAGACCGAATCCACAGCCATCCTACAGTATGGCACTGTCACAATATGCAACGATGGCATTACAAACAAATTCAGTAATTAGTAATTTCATTACTTTATTTAAAATGAAGTTAAAATAAAAAAATCTGACCATACTTTCCTGTCCTGAAAATTATTCCTTTTTTTGTTTAAAGCAATGTGGTTCTCGAAAGTATCGAGCAAAATCAAATATATCTGACTCTGGAACCGGGGGCGAGGAGGCGGGAGCGAGGAGGGGTGCAGCAATGAAGGCCAATAACAGAACCTCTCCAGGTCCCGACGCGAACGAGCGTGCTGGTGGACGCTCCGCGAGATCCCCTTGAAACTTCGCGCCGCGCGTTACTCTTTCATAACGGTTTTGACTGAAAAGTTTTTGTAAGTATATTATAAAATTATTTTCTTATTTAAAATTTCAATAAATTTTTGCGAGGATTTTTGAATTTATTTAATATCAATATATTTAATATCAATAATTTTAAATCTTTAGAAAATCAATTTTTTTTTATTAAAGTTTGCCCTGTAAAGATTTTATAGCATAAAAATAATACCTATAAGTAACAATTTCTAATTAATAATAAATTACAGGTAAGTAGTATAAGTAGTATTTATCAGTATTTGAATAATTTAAAGAATATGAATAATAATAAAATAAAAACAAAAAAATCAAAAGAAATTCTACCAATAAAACACAAGTAAAAAGTATAATATCAAAAAAAATATGAGGCCAGCCAGGCCCATCGCAGGGGTACAAGCGTGCGACTTTAAACGCAACAGGTTGAGGATTCGATTCCTGCTAAAGGAAATTAAATATTTAATATTTTTATTTTATTGCTCTGGTAACGAAGCAAAGCGTGGTGTTAAGATCCACCAATTCAAATTGCATTGCATCAAGAATTCTTCGAAAAATAGGGAATGGAAGAATTTTATCGGTAACGAAATGTTTTAACATGAGGTACCCAAGTTCCCTCTTCCTGCCCTGCTATATGCCTGCATACAGCGTGAAGCGTAAAAAAATATGAGAAGTTTTAAAATATTAATGTCCATACTATTTAATATTTTCTCACACTCGCGCTGAAGCTCAGACTAAAGCTTATGCTCACGCTCACGTTCTTGCTCACGATCACACATCGTGATCAAATAATCAAGTTCATGCTCACGCTCACGATCACGCTCATGTTCAAGCTCACGCTCACGCTCACCCTCACGCTCACGCTCACGCTCACGCTCACGCTCACGCTCACGCTCACGCTCACGCTCACGCTCACGCTCACGCTCACGCTCACGCTCACGCTCACGCTCACGCTCACGCTCACGCTCACGCTCACGCTCACGCTCACGCTCACGCTCACGCTCACGCTCACGCTCACGCTCACGCTCACGCTCACGCTCACGCTCACGCTCACGCTCACGCTCACGCTCACGCTCACGCTCACGCTCACGCTCACGCTCACGCTCACGCTCACGCTCAAGCTCACGCTCAAGCTCATGCTCAGTCTCATGCTCAAGCTCAAGCTCATGCTCAAGCTCATGCTCAAGCTCATGCTCAAGCTCACCTCATATTCACATCTAAGCTCACGCTCACTTTCACGCTCATGCATACACAAACAACTTACAAAACCACACTCATATATGATCTCCGCACTAAAATGTGTGTCAGTTATACATATATTAAGTTTAATTTCTAGCATATAAATCCATTCATAAGAAGTGAACAGATATACTGCCGCACAGACGCACTGGCGCACAGACTCACTCTTACAAGCATACCCACGCACAGTCATCCACAGACGAACACAACGGCACACACACAAACAGGAAGCAATTGCATTCTGAATACCTCGTATTAAATATGACGAAATGAATGTCATAACTTTTTCTGTCACAAATAGTACACTACGAGGTCATATAAGAAGTATTCTCCACCAGACAATATTTATGTTCGTAAAGCACATTTTATAACTAAATAGAAAAATACAATCTTTTTTGTAAAATATTGTAATTTAAAAAGAACGGATTTAAAAAAAAAATCAACCGGATCTCGTAATCAGAACCTAACCAAACTTTCATCAAACTACCCTTGAATTATTAAATTGTATCCTATAAAGAAGATGAATCATCGGAATCGGTTGGAGGATATTGAGTTGTTTGTCCATTTGTCGCGCGCATACTTAACGCAAATTTAAAACTTATGGGATTTTCTGAATTAAAAATGCACCATAAGAGAAGCACCAGCTTTCAAATAAAAATAATCTGCAAATCGGTTCACCGAGTTAAAAGTTCTGAGGTTACAAATATAAAAAAAGAAAAAATAAATAATACAGACGAATTGATAACCTTCTTTTCTTACAGAAGTCGCTTTAATAGGGTAACAGATTCAGGTTTTTCCTGCATAGCAATGGTGTACTGTCAAGACATTCCGTTCCCCAATTTCCGCTCAATTTAAGGGGCATTGCGTGGTGGATGGTCTTCTTCTGCAGCTTTTGCCTTTCTCATATTGTTACCCTTTTGGCCCATCGCTCGTCTTTCAGTGTCTCTTCTATATATTATTTTTATTATTAAAATGATGAATTATTAATATTATAAAAAAATAATTTATCTTTAATATATATAAGAATTGTTTAATTTTATAAGACAGTGCTCGAGATTCTATTCTCCCACTCAACATGCAATACGGAGCGGAAAATAGAAAAATTGCTCAAGATATTTTTCTACATCCTAATCCTGCTTAAGAACGCCCTCGTATTCGACGATATAACGATACTGATGCGATAAATAGGATTAATTCGACTTTTTCATGTACTTTTTATTTATAATAAATCATAAATTAAAGTCGCCGTGGCTCAGTGCCACGTCAAGTGACTTTAAAGGCAACGGTTGTGGGTTTGATTCCGACTCGGGGTAATGAATTGTTTAAAATATTTTTTTTCGTTTTGGTAACAAGACAAAACGCGGCGTTAAGTTCCGCCACTCTACATGTAATATGTCGAAAGTACCAGCGGAAAGTGGAAACAGAGTATCTTAACACTAAGTTCCCTCTGCCTATCCTGCTACACGCAGGATACAGCGTGAACCAAAAAAATATGATAATAAAAAGAACCTCTGTCTATAATTTTCTATACATTAAAAAAATATTAAATATAATTATTTCTTTTCAGATCTTGCTTATACAACATGTGCTTCCCATGTTGCATGCTCTGTAAGTATGATTTTTTTTATTATTTAGTAAATAATATGTTTTTATATGATTTTTCACTAGGATTCGTCACATGCTGTGCACGGCTGGTAGATCTGAGCGGAGCTATGTTGCGTAAGGTTTTGCGAAATTTTTGGAAAACTTTTGCGAAATTTTCGGTTTTGTCCACACGCGCTGGGTTAGGTTAGTGGGTGTATTTAAAACGTTTCACAGTTCAACTCTATGGGACACATTTTGACCATTTACTCAAAATCACTCGTTTGTAATTGTAGAATTACAAATATCACCAAACTACTTGAACTCCTTCACTGGGATCACCGTGTCGTCCACAACGTTCCTGCAAATTCAAAATTGTAGGTTTTACGGTCTAGAAGCATTACAACGGAACACACTTGTGACTTTTTTTTGAGCTCAATAAATATGTACACATAATATTATGATTGCTTTAAAAATAATCAATCAATTAATATAATATAATCAATTGAGGCCAGTCGTGGCTCCGGTGCACAAGCTGTGACTGTAAACGTGACTCGGTGTGGGTTCGATTCCCACTCGAGGAAATTAAATATTTATTTAAATTTATATTTCCGTTTCTTCACTCTGACAAAGCGTGGCGTTGAGTTTCGCCACTCAACACACAATGCCTCCAGAAATCGATGGAAAGTGGGGAACGGAATATCTTAGCACTAGGTTCCCTCTACTTACCCTGCGGTGTGCGGAAAAAAATTTAAGACTTTAATATAATATTAAGCATTGACATAACGTTTTGATATAATAATACAATAACTTCAATTTTTTTTGCTTTGCTTGTGATTGAGTTCACAATTTCAGAGATTATAGAAAAAAATGTTTATATTTATAGTGATTCGTATTTAATTAGTATGTACATATAAATCTATAACAGTTTTAAAATCTTGTGAAGTTTAATATTTTAAAGTATTATGTCATAGATTTTCAAACTTCACTTAATTTAATTGATCTATGCACGGTTGAGTTACTATTTGATCTGCATGTGCTCTAGCAATTTCGTACACATAGTCTTTTTTATTTTTTTAAAGTTTTTGTTTCATTGTAATCTTTTTAAAAGTAATTATTTAAAAAAAATCACGCTATATCCTGCACACAGCAGGGTAGGTAGAGGGAACCTAGTGTTAAGACACTCCGTTCTCGACTTTCCGCCGAATTTTTCGAGGCATTGCCTGTTGAGTGCTGGAACTTAACGCCGGGGTTTTGCCTTGGTGCCAGAGCGAAGAAGTGAAAATATTAAGAAATAATAATTTGTGGCCAGTCGTGGTGCAGGGGCACAAAGTGTGACTGTAAATCCGACTGGTTGTGGGTTCAATCTCCATTCGAGGAGATGAAATATTTACTTAAATTTATATTTCCATTACCTCGCGCTGGTGTCGATTACAAGCACGGCGTTGAGTTCTGCCACTCAACACGCAATGCCTCCAGATTCGGCAGAAAGTGGGGAACGGAGTGTCTTAACACTAGGTTCCCTCTGCCTACCCTGCGCCACGACTGGCCTCATTATTATATTATAAAAAAATACTTTGAAAAATAATATAAGTGGTAAATATAGTTTGCAATGTATTTATAGGTAAAACGTTATAAATATACAAAAAAATCTATGATTGTATTAAATCTAAAATCAATGAAAACGAAATTATTTTCCACTTTAAAATTTACAGATTCATATTAGGTTATTTTAGCTAACTTCGCAACTTCTATATTTAATAGGTAATTAATTAGCTCCTTACACACCTGCTTGTACATAAGAACACTTAAGTCCTCGTATGTTTTTTCTATTACAACATCATATCAAAGAAATAAGGTCGATATACAAAGATATATAAATAAATGATTCCATTCATTTCTTTAAATTATATATTTGTTCTAGTTAATTCATGTTAGTTATTATTCTCAATATTATCAATGATCATAATAAAAAAGGGTAAGAAAAGGATATAAGAAGTCTAGTTACGCCCAATATTAATAACCTATCTCCAACGTCAATCTTCGATTGTTCCATATATCTATCCAATCTAGAGATTCTATCAATCTAGAGAATCTAGAGATTGGATAGATATATGGAACAATCGAAGATTGACGTAGGAGATAGATTAATAATATTGGGCGTTAGCTGATCAAAGAAGAGATACACAGAATAGCAGATACTAGCGAGGATGTCACGTTAAGAATGAAGAAGAACGTGCTCAGCTGGTTTGATGAAAGAATAGCAAAAAAGATTATGACGGAAAAATGAGCAATAAGAGAGGTAGGGGGAGACTTCGTTTGATCTTCGAAAACACAGTATCAAAGATACTAGGATACTACTACGTAAAAAATATGAAGACCCCCCCGGAGGTCATGTATGAAGAGGTTGATGACAGTGAACGAGGCGAAAGAGGTATGCAGAGATCGTAACATTTGCCGCTCCGCTTTCTCTGACTACCTTGTTAAAGATACAGCGTGGAGCTAGATCAAATCTTTCTAGATCTTTTAATTAAGAATTAAATAAAACAATATATAGGTTATAAAACATTAATTTTAAAATTGAAAGTGTATATTTCATTTTAAATATAAGTAGATAAAATAAAAATATTTGAATGAATCGACATAACTTCCACATCGATGTTTGTTTTACTATCAGCATTAGAACAATCACATCGTTCGTTTATCAGAGAAAACAGAAACAAATACTGAAAAACAGAAAGCTCTCTAATATAAAATATATAAAAGTTATCTATTTTCACTATTGTATTTTGTTAAACTTCCAACATGTAGTATTAGTTTTATTTCAGTCGGTTCATTAACAAAAGATTGATAACAGTTGTAATACAACTATCCTTTAGCTGAAGTTTTAGTTACAACGTATAGATAGATATTGTATGTAAAATAATAATTTGTGTAATGATAAAATAAGACAACAAATTATTTCCAATATTTTGAAACAAAAGAAGTAAGAACAGCGCAGGCTAGGGTTATAGTTTTAAAGGTACAAACTATAAATCTATAGCCCTGCCTAATCGTTAATTTCAAAAAAAGACCCTGTGCCTGTTTTGTTTTGAGTCCCGCAAAGCCCGTGGATCCCGCACCTATAATCCAGCAATACGCGAATCTGAAAAATGATGGGAGATCCCGCAATTTTGAGATCTCGGTACACCGAGATTGAAGGTCCTACCAGACTAGCCGTTTATTTTATATGGAGTAACAAGACGTAACTATTTACTTAATGTGGTCTATAATAGTCACAAAAATAAATGGCGGAGACCGTCACTGGTAACTATGTTTATCCACATCCACATTATCAGCATTGATCATTTGATGATAATGGTCGAACTATCACAACGAAAGCGAAAAAAAAAAAGATTTTGTGGTCACAAGAGCTAGAATGTTCTATATTAGCCACTAATTTCCAAATCGTTCAAGACACAATGCAATGCTAAGCATTTCAGTTAAGTTCATCTAATAAATGTTTAGATATGTGACGACAAACGATAAATCTCCAATACAAACGATGAAATTTGGTCTGGAATTACGTTTCTACTGTATTACAATTAGAAAATGGTCTCGAATTTGGTTAGTAACGCTATCCGGTTAGTCAATATGTGACAAGTATAGATATGTGACATATATTCTCATTTCCTGTATTGTATTTGACGGTAAATCTGGAGAATAGTCAATGAGTATATATCACCACTGTTATCGGTGTTCAAGGCTTACTAGAACACCTGCAGAGACAGCATTGACCAGTTTTTTGTTCAACCTTTAACCCCGAAAGCAAGATGATATAGTGCCTGGTTATCTGGATACGCGTTCTACTGATACTTTTGTTCGAAACTATACAGTATCCAAACGATAAATGCTTCTATTTGCGGTTGATGCTGGAAAATGTACGTGGGATGTCATATGGATCGCTATGTAAAGTATGATACATACTATGTGTCCAACATTTAGTGATAGCTATCAACAACTCAATTTGCTAGAAAACGATATTCATATTGTAACAATTATCTCTGCATCTCTAAGCAGGATGGGAATATAAACATGGTCACGATGAAATAAACTTAGTAATTTAAACAAAGCAGTATGTTAATACCCTAAAAGAAGGCAGTCTGATATATCAATAAAGACAATTGAAGATAGAAATCGGAATTTATTTTTCTTGGGTCATCACATTTTTAGAAGAAATAAGGCTAATTTAACACTAAAATTGCCGTTAAACCTTCAAATTATTGAACAACCAACAAGTAATATTGAAAAACAGTCCGCAATGGTCAAAATTTTGAAGTATTGAACATCATCATTAAGGACAAATGCACCATATAACATATATGTACGTACTTTGGAAGCACTTCGCCAAAAAAATAAAGATTTAAACAATGACTCGAGATGTTTGTTTGTAAGGAAAATGATTTTACTATCTGGCAATGTCCACTAAAAACGTTGTCAGTAATACAAAGGTCAAATCTAGTTGATGAAGTAGTAGTAGACGCTTGCCTCAAATCAACAATTCTATGGAGATTTGTAAAGAAACTTCAGATGACAACAAAGATTTGTTATCTAACAGTTGCTCTGTTGAACGACACATCTGCTATATACATGGTAATGATCGACGAATAGAGCGGTTTGATTCATTTGCCCCAAATTTTTATAATTTTGGATAAATTGGTTTCGTTGAATGTTTTTGGTCTGAATCTAGAAAATTCAGCTTTTTTATGGTCAAATAAACGTGGTACATTAAAGGATCGAAAAGCGATCTGCTCTATTTGTTCTTTCACCTGGTAACAAACGAAAAATGTCGTAAATTACTTACTTCACTGTGCTTATGTACCAATCCATGGCTAAAAATTTAAATAACTTGCTGGCATGTCATCAAAATACTGGTTTTCTTATATTTTTTAATCTTGATAAAATAATTACATTAATAAATTAGATTAAATAAAAAGTTTCTAAGTCTGCTAATTCATATAAATAAACTAATCGGGTGTTTAATATAAAAGTATATGTATAGAGATACAAAATAATGTAAAGAAACAAAAAGAAAAATGGTTGAAACCATTTAAATGTTTTAATGTAAAAGAGCTAGCTGAGGTAGCTTACGAGAATCCTAACGCACTGGCACTTAAGTAAAGGCCGCACAGACAAAGAATTCGAAAATTTATTTATTTATTATGTTAGTATGCAAATCCAACAAGATGTAAAAAAAGGAACAGATTGAAAAGAGCACACTCTATTTAAGAGTAACAATTAAAATTAATCTTCTTTTTAAAGATTATATAAGAAATAAAAAATGATTAAATATATAAATTATTTACACACCAATAGCAGATATTTAATTTATTTAAAAAAAACAGAAAATTTAAATGCAAAACTACTATTGAGTTTTAAATGATCGTAAATTAAAGCAAAGGGGCAAATGTGTGTGACTGTAAACGTGGCTGGTTGCGAGTTCGATCTCCATTTGAGGAACTGAAATATTTATATTTTAATTTCTTCGCTCTGGTGTCGAGGCAAAGCGCGGTGTTGAGTTCCGCCACTCAACACGCCACGTTTTCAAGAATTCGGCGGAAAGTGGGGAACGAGGAGTGTCATAGCACTAGGTCCACTAGGTCCCCTGCTGTATGCGTGATAGAGCGTTTAACAAGTCAAGGTCAAGATAATAATGTTACTAGTATGTTTTCGGCCTAGATATTAAGAATGTTAAAAAGATCGTATAAATTGTGATCGTATTGTAGAAAATAGTTTAAATGTCTTAATTATTTATACGTAATCAAAACACAATCAAATATGCAAACATAATACTGTGTTACACTGACAACTATCCTCAAATAAATGTAATACTAAAAGATAAAATATATTAATCTTAAAAAACTAAACGAGACGTATTCTTTTCTATTAAACAGCCTATCAACTAAGTTATGAATATAATTACAAGACAAAATAACTTAAAACGCAATATATATTAGACGAGAAAGCGTGTCGAAGCAAACTGAAATACGGGGCCACTTAAGTCGCACTCGGAGGGGGTGTGGTGATGATCACAAAGCCAGAAGCTCCCCCGGCTCGGGCCTAAGCCGACGCGCCGAAAAGCGCCGCGTTATTTCTTACTAAACTTAGTGACGTGCGTGCTTCGGAAATAAGTGGTGATTTGAAAACTAAAAAAAAATATGGTGATTTATATCGTTGGTTTCTAATTAATATATAGGAGAAACGTAGTGTCTTATACTTTTATTTTATATTGGAAACTTGAAATATTGTATAAATGATGTCGGTTGTAATGTGTACGGTTCATCGGAAATGCAAATTCTAAAAAATATATGGTGATGTCTTTGATTTTATTGGATTATTACAACGATAACTTCAGAAATTCAAGTAAAGTTTTTAGCTAATTTTATTTTATTCATCTTAACGTTTATTCTGGAATAATTTGGATCCTAAGCATTACTAACAAAAAATAAACGTACCTACTTAAGTATTACGTTGAAAAACCTTCTGTACTTTTGTGATGTTTATATATTGTTATGCCTAATTAAAAATGTTAGACAAATTTCTACGAAATATATGTGATCGTAAATAAATATTCAAATAGATAATATTGTATTGAGTCTTTCCTAATAATTCAAAAATATAGTAGTTATTTTTTGTAAAAAAATGTTATTTTGGTAAAATTCATTTTCCATATTATCGTGCAGTAATTTTGTACAAGTTTTTATCTTCTTTGGCGTACCTATCCCATAAAAAATCGTGATCGATTATTCTAAGTACATATGTATCTATCTATCTTTAGTCACAAAGAATATATTTTAAAATAAATAAATAGAAATTTTAGCGAGTGATGTTTTGACAATATACGGGGTTGGTAATTCGACGTATGCCCGTAAAGGAGATATAAATTAAAATAAATTATGTTTCAGAAAAAAAAAGAAATTAAAATTTAAATATATCAGGTGCGTTACATTTCTGCATAAGATAGTTTAGGACCAAATCTGTTCGTAATGACCATATCTTCATCCCCTTGACCAGATTCTGATGAAGGGGATGAAAACATGATAGTGTCTAATCTTGTATAATATATGATTATTATTAGAAAATAATTTCTGATAAAATTAGGTGCAGCATTTAATATTTCTAAAGTGGAGAATGAAATAACTTAACACTACGTTCTTTCAGTCTACACTATAATATTGGATAAAAACGGAAAGCTCAAAATAAAAAAAGTCCATTTAGAAAAGTTGCATTTTATAATACTCAAAAGAAAATGGCTCGCATTTGCGTATTACCTGATCTATTGAGTTTTAAACCACCCTCGAGTAATGCTACAAGTTAGTAAACTATTCTCTCAATATAGTTTTTACTTCTGCATTAAATTATTTTACTACAATAAGTTAATAAAAAAAATATAAAAGAAAAACTAAAAAAATTACAAACGCCGTTACAATTAAGCCCTAAGATTAGATAGGTAATTAGTGAGATTGAGACCTAGAAACATAATATCACTAATACCTATTAACGTAATTGCTTCACATGGAAAAAGAGAAACAGAGAGCTTTAATAAATAGATTGTCCAATATATGGTTGATAATTATTTATTAACATTTTCATTTCTTCGCTCTGGTAGCAAGCGAAAGCGCGGCGTTGAGTTACACCACTCAACACGTAATGACTCGAAAATTCGGCAAAAAGTGTGGAACGGACTGTCTTAATACTAGGTTCCCTCTGCCTACCCTGTTATATGCGAGATACAGCGTGAAGCTGAAAAAAAAACTCGAACCATTTTACTATAATCATCCATCTTTGTATTCCTAAACGAATGCCAGTAAATACTTACATAATTGCCACAGTTCTGTCTCTGGCAGAAAGAATTGACGGTGCAATTAATGGAAATTACCTCAGTTGGAGTCACTCTGATAGTTTTCCAATTTAGGTATATAGAGACCTACTGTTAGCCTACTTTTCTGTAATACACAACTAATATTAGTCGTAGTCGTAGTGACTGTAAAGCGACTGGTTATGGGTTCAATCCACCCGAGGAAAGGAAATATTTATTAAAATTTATATTTTAATTTTGCTTTGGAGTCGAGGCAAAGCGCGGCGTTGAGTTTGGTCGAGTAGTCAACACGCAATGCCTTCAAAATTTGGCGTAAAGTTAGGAATCCTACCCTGGTGTGTGTGGGATACAGTGTGAAGTTTCTAGTTTGTTGTTTAGAATAAAAAAACCGAGTCGGGCTCGCCCACCGGGAGTGCCGTACAAAAATTAGAAGTCTCGAGCTTTTTCGGAAATTCAAGTTTAACTTAGCCAGAGTCCTTTTTATCTGATACTTTACTTGAACTAGCTGCTTTAATACCAAATTTTGAAAGTACGGAACCCTAAAACTAACGAAGTGTTCAACATTAGCATAATTTATTTATTTATATATATTTATGAAGCATGCTTATAAGAAAATTTATAGATTAATAGATTAAGAAATTGACGAGGAAACCCACCCAGTTCGTAGTATTTTTTTCTTTAATCGAAAGTTAATGGACGTAGAATTCTTTTTTTTATTTAAAAATAAATTAGCTTCACGCTGTATCCCGCACACAGCAGGGTAGGCAGAGGGAACCTAGTGTTAAGACACTCCGTTCCCCACTTTCTGCCGATTTCTGGAGGCATTGCGTTTTGCGTGGCAGAACTCAAAGCCGCGCTTAACCTCGACACCAGAGCGAAGAAAATGGAAATATAAATTTAAGTAAATATTTCATCTCCTCGAGTGGGGATCGAACCCACAACCAGTCGGTTTTACAGTCACACCTCGTGCCACTGCGCCACCACTGGCCTCAAATTTTATTTAAAAAATACCAAATATAAAAAATATCTTTAAATTACATAGAATAGAATATCCGGAAATACACTTCACAAATTTAACTTAATCTTTAACTTAAAATTACTTAATCATTCATAAAAACTGTAGTAAAAAATTATGTACAAAAAATTAAGTAACTCAATCAAAATCAATGTCTGAATCAAACTGGAAACGGAATATAAAAATAGATTGCCATTGTAATGCGACACAACCAGCCGAAATGGTAAAAGGTGCTTTATATTCTACGTGAACTTTAAACTTGTACCTTCAATAATGATTAACTGAAAATAAAAATTCTGTTTCGATATAAAAAAAAATTATAAATATCTATAAATGAATGAACATCTATTGAGGCCAGTTGTGGCGCAGCGGCACAAAGTGTGACTGTAAAACCGCCTGGTTGTGGGTTGGATTCCCACTCGAGGAGATGAAATATTTACTTAAATTTATATTTCTATTTCTTCGCTGTGGTGTCGAGGCAAAGCGCGGTGTTGAGTTCTGCCACTTAACACGCAATGTCTCCAGAATGCCCACTTTCTGCCGGAAAATGGGGAACGGAGTGTGTTACACTAGGTTCCCTCTGCCAACCCTGCTGTGTGAGGGATACAACGTGAAGCTGATCTATAAATTAATGAAATATAAAGAGAATTGAGACTAAATTCACTTCGCTTGTCTTGATAATTTGGATATAATATAAAAACGAAAAATAAATCAGTTTCACGCTGTATCCCGCACACTGCAGGGTAGGAAGAATAAACCTGTAGTGTTGATGGAGATGAACAAAAAGTCTACTCACGGTTTACACTGAGTATATTCAACACCACTTCAAAGTACATATAGTTTGAACACAAATAGTAAACTACGACACAGTTCATACAAAAGTCAACCACAAACATATATATAAAACAGAACACGATAAATACTGATTTGGAAAGAAATAATAAAGAAAACAATGGAACGTATAGAAAGCGCATCGAGTGGCAAGCATCGACTATTATATATGAAATATGCCGTCGACAAGTGGGTAGGCGTAAATGTTATAACGCCTTACCGGTTCGGTCGACGGCAGTGAGCGCTTTTATATAAATATACTAAATACGAATACTTACTACAAAATATATAAATCCTATTAAATGTATGTATGATTTTATGAATGTGTATAAATTATAAATAAATAAATTACAATATTGAAATATATAAATAACACATATTAAATAAACTATAAATGTAAATAATAGTTCCCTACAAACCTAAACCTAGCCTGCTTTGCCTCCACACCAGAGTGAAGAAATGGAAATGTAAATTTAAATAAATATTCCATTTTCTCGAGTGGGGATCGAACCCACAACCAATTGCATTTACAGGCATACTTTGTGCACTTGCACCAGGAATGATCGTAATAAAAAGTGTATAGCTAAAGAAAATTAAAATATTTTATTGGTATAGGTTTTCGTGAATTGTTTTAATATAGAAATTATTTTCCTTACATTAAGTAAAAAATTAAATAAATCAATCTTATCTTACCTTACATTAAATTATAATAATAAATAATTTAACAGACTTATAGACTGACACTACTGACATTTTTATGTACCTAGATTCTTACAATTTAATATTAAACATTATTATTTACCATCTATTTATTTTAAGCTAAACTTATGTAAAAATATTTAAATTATGAATGCTAATTTAAAAGTATAATTCATAGTGTATACAAAATGTACCAATCAACAGCCTCTACAGGTGGCCACACCTGTTGATTCTACACTGTCAAACTCCCATACAAAACATATAGATTGCTTTCCGTATAAAAATATTACTGTATATACTTTCTCAAAAATACTACTATATTTTCTAGTAGCCAAGTAATACAATAAAACAAAAAAATATTTATAAAAAACAAAAACTACAAAACCCAATAGTTTATTAGAATTAATTATCGTGACCCATTTCAATTTTAGAGGGTAGGGAGATTTAATTGTTCATAGAATGGTTCCGTATATATATATGTATATACATACACATACAAACACATACAACCGAATTTCTTACATCGAATTCCCATTGTTATCTATATAAAAGATCTTTTGCAAGGCAACAGCTTTGTAAGAGTTAAATAAGGGAAGTTAAATTATGTTCTACTAGCGGCCCGCCCACGGCTTCGCCCGCTTAAAATACATGATTATTGATTTAAGCAGAATTGATTGACAACTATAATAAAATAAAATAAATAAATAAATCAGCTTCACGCTGTATCCCGGCACACGGCAGGGTAGGCAGAGGGAACCTAGTGTTCTAAAATAACTGTAATGTTTGCATATTAACTCCTGTTTGCATATTATTAGATAAATGAATAATTGGTAAATATGTAGTTATTACAGAGTACACGTAGAAAGGATGTTTTTAGGCATTTTTATAGAGTTATTTCAAACGAACGAACGAACCAAAAAATCTATGTATTTACTTGATATTTCTTTGAAGATCAAATCGTTCTTTATCTCTGTGTTGAATTAATTACGATTTAAACTTTACTGTTATGATTTATGAAGGTAATCTCTACTAACAATTCAATTTTGTTTACTTAAAATAAATAAATCAGCTTCACGCTGTATCCCGCACATAGCAGGGTAGGCAGAGGGAACCTAGTGTTAAGACACTCCGTTCCCCACTTTCTGCCGAATTCTGGAGGCATTGCTTGTTGAGTGGCAGAACTCAACGCCGCGCTTAACCTCGCCACCAGAACGAAGAAATGGAAATATAAATTTAAGTTAATATTTCATCTCCTCGAGTGGGGATCGAACCCACAACCAGTTGGTTTTACAGTCACACTTCTTGCCGCTGCGCCACGACTGGCCTTGTTTACTTTATTGTATAAAATATTGTATAATAGTGCTTCAAAAATATATATTTTTATCAACAGTCATATAATCAAGACGTTTCGAATGTCATTCTTTAGCCAGGGTCATACCAGCGCGATTTCTATATAACATTCGCTGGCAACCTAATGCCTTGAGTTCATTCAAATGACGATAACTTTTTTTTTAATGAACCGATTTTGATGAACCAAACTTTAGAACCTTAATTGAGTTAAAACAAAGCAATTGGTGAAATTTCCAAGTAAATCGGTTCAGTAGTTTCAGAGAAAAATGCGGACAACAATATGTCGACAGACAGACAGACAGACAGACAGACAGACAGACAGACAGACAGACAGACAGACAGACAGACAAGAAATTCAAAAAAAATCTTTTTGCTTTCTATTAGTCTTTTTAAGTGTCCCTCTATCCATTTCAGTCAAAATTACTAAATGTACAGACAAAATATTTTTACTGTCTTATTATATATAGAGATTAGATACGACAAGTTTGATATGAATTAATTTGTGCCGTTTTAGGTAAAATTCGATTATTGTAATGTTTTAGTATATTTCATCCCCATAAAACATAGGACTTATAACAATTTATAATTTATATTACATACATAAATATTTGCATATATTTTATATATAAATAGAATATTCGCGGCGTTGAGGTCTGCCACTCAACGCCTCCAGAATTCAGCGGTAAATGTGAAACGGAGTATCTTAGCACTAGGTTCCCTATGCCTTCTCTGCTAAATTAGTTATAATATTTTATAATAATATTTTCATCAGATTCGGCTTTTTCTTCATTTCAATGTGGGTAATGGCTATATACATGAAATAATAAGTATAAAAGACGTCTTATACTTAATCTAAACCCAATTTGTTAGATGAATTAATATTTTAAATTTATTTTTATTTGTAAATAGATATTTTACTAGATATTATTTTATGAATTTTCGTAGTTGTTAGTATAAATAGTATAATGAAATTGACCAATTATTCTATAAAAGAACTGACGCAAATAAGTTGTGAATAAATCAAAGAAAAATACAGTTTTACGCTTATTTTCTCACTTAACAGATTATTATTTTCCACGTCTTTCGTGGCTTAGGTAAGTATGAAAATAATATGATATCCTTCAAGCGGAAAATACTGTAAGAGGATGTAAATTTATTTATAAAAAATATGTTTCCACTATCGAGTTAGACAATGTAGCACTAAGGCTACAAGGCCTACGACTTATTGAAAATGAAACGATGTATAACTTTTACTCCCCTAACCATGTACCCTACGAAATCTGAAGCATCCCTGTATGTTTAACAATTACAATTCACACAATTGCTTGAATTAAAATAGCAACTGGCACATTTTATACATAGTTGTATGCTTGTTAGGGTTCCGTACCTCAAAAGGAAAAAACGGAATCGTTATAGGATCATTTTGTTGTCCGTCTGACCGTCTGTCAAGACCATATTTGTCTCGAGAATGCATGGAGGTCAAGCTCAAATAAATATTAAATATTCAAGTCTACGGTCCCTTGGAATACAGAAAAATCAAGCTTCTAAGTGAAGCATTAAGTGTTGAGTGGCAGAACTCAATGACGCGCTTTGCTTCGAGACCAGAGCGAAGAAATGGAAATATAAATTTAAGTAAATATTTCATCTCCTCGAGTGGGGATCGAACTCACAACCAGTTGGTTTTACAGTCACACTTTGTGCCCCTGCGCCAC
Source organism: Heliconius himera (assembly GCA_021202915.1). Classification (NCBI taxonomy): domain Eukaryota; kingdom Metazoa; phylum Arthropoda; class Insecta; order Lepidoptera; family Nymphalidae; genus Heliconius; species Heliconius himera. The sequence continues at coordinate 754,495 of JAJHJA010000098.1, forward strand.
AACTGGCCTCACTTTTTTTTTTCTCAAAACTTACAGGGTACTTTCCGTGGACCTACAGTTATGAAATGTGACACAAAGAGAGAACTTACAACCTATTTCATAATAAAATGTGTACCTACGGCTGCAAAATAAATTTACAGCACGATTACGATGAAACGCTCCTCTATGAAAATGAAAAATATTGTAATTTAGGAAAGTCTTTTTTTTCTTTAGCTTTTGATTTCTCTTCAAGTATATTAGGGAGTTTTAAATGATTAGGGGATGTTAAATAAATATTATGTAGTAAGTTGAAGCTTGAATAAATTTAATTTTGATATTTGAGGCCAGTCGTGGCGCAGCGGCACGAAATGTGACTGCAAAACCGACTGGTTGTGGGTTCGATCCCCACTCAAGGAGATGAAATATTTACTTAAATTTATATTTCCATTTCTTCGCTCTGGTGTCGAGGTTAAGCGCGGCGTTGAGTTCTGCCACTCAACACGCAATGCCTCCAGAATTCGGCAGAAAGTGGGGAACGGAGTGTCTTAACACTAGGTTCCCTCTGCCTACCCTGCTGTGTGCGGGATATACCATGAAGCTGATTTATTATTTACTATTTTGATATTTCTCTACATAGAATTGCATTGTAGAAACATGAGCTTTGAAGAGCTTGCTGCTGTAAATTTTACTTTCAGTATGAAATAAATTGTATGAATTTCCGGAATATAAAAACAATTTACAAACACTCATGCAGTGCAATCTTTCACAGGATTTCAAATTTTACACTCAGTCCTGTTTTGCCAACAACTGAACTTCGTTATAGATGCATTTTGAACATTTCCTGGAAAGGTACTGCAATATCGATCCAAAAAGTACTGTGAGAAAACTTATATATAACCCACATATATTACCCCAATTTTAGTTGTTTTATTGAATTTATTTTATCACATGTTATAAAATATATTTTTTATTATATTTTATTCATGTTATTGAAGCTTGACATTTTTTGCAAAAAAAAAGACATGGCCCCCTAAGCATTTTGAAAGTAGTAAAAGTTTATTTTTGTAAATATTTATTTTATAATTGCAGAATTGTATAAATTCAGCCTTATATGAAAATTTTATACTTCAATGAAAGAATTTAGTTATTGTTTTAAAATTTCCGGGTGTGGTCGTGTCCACATAATAAACACACTTCGAGGTAGTAGCTTCGAACAATCTCGTAAATTGAATTGTTTGTCAATTTCTATTGTGGAGACAATATAATAAAGGTAATGTTACATTGACATTATCTATAATTATTCCCCCAAGTGAAGATTGAAGTCACATCCACCCCCGTTAAAAGTTAGACGCTGTCCCACGATGCCACGAAGGCCTGATTTTCAATGATTTTTGTGATGGCTCTTAAACATATGTTCCAAGTGTTCTGATGACATTTCCTTACTTTTTGCAGTTTAGTTGGTCCACTACGGTTCTAATCTAACATTTTTGAGGCCAGTCATGGCGCAACGGTACAAGCGTGTAACTGTAAATGGGACAGGTTGTGGGTTCGATTCAGGAGGAGGAGGAATGGCGTTGAGCTCTGCCACTCAACAATATCTCCAGAATTTGGCTGAATAGAGCAAAACGGAAGTGTCCTAAAATTACGTTCCCTCTGCCTTCGAAAATACCACTGCATTATTTTCATACCTCATCGTCTAAGTAAAAACAACGACGTGTGAGGAAAACCGTTGACTTCAGACCGCTTTTTGTGGAAAAGCACAATTATAATTTGATAGATATATATTTTACCTAAGTATTCAATTTCCAAATTTCAATTGTTGTTATTTTGACAGTTGAGATAAACTCTATAAACAGGTAGAGTTATCGACTCGTCGTCGATTTTATCAGCCACGGTTGAAATGAATGATATCAACACTCATACAATTATCTCATCTGTTTGTACTACTCTTTTACTATCATATTTTTATTGGATTTTTGTAAGCCCGTATGAAATTTAAGGCCAAAATATTTTGTACTAAAAATAATAAAAATAATGAGCTTCACGCTGTATCCTGCATACATATATACACAGCAGTGTACGCAGAGGCAATCTTGTGTTAAGACACTCCGTCTGCCACTTTCAATTTTCCCAGGCATTGCGTGCTGTGTGGCGGAACCCAACGTCAAAAATTAAATTATTAATAAATAATAATTCTTTCCCTCAAATGGGGTTCGAACTTATAATCATCGAGTTACATTCACATCCCTGTGCCCCTGCACCAACACCAACTAATATTAGTTATAATAAATTATTATGAAAACTGCGTTCTTAAATGTTCAAATCAACAATTACATTGTAAATTTTGATGCAGATTCAAAATAAGTACAAACTCTGACTTTATTCATTTTGTAGCTTCAAGATGTATTGTTACTGATTTCCCGAACACCTTTAAAATTATTAATTAATGAATAATGTTTTAACTCGTGATGTGTCTAGTGGTTAGAACCTATTACCGTTGTGATCGAGAATAATTCTGAATCTTAAGAAAGTTATATATACAACACATGAGTTTTATATAATGCCATCAGAAATTTATCTAAATAACTGTAACTGGACGATATTAGTTTGTCATAACTCGAAGCTCTTCCGCCCACCCCGCCCCTACACTGTGAATTCCTACCAGACTGCAACAGTCTTTACTAAACAATCTGGGACATTTGTGTGTGATCTTTCTGAAGATACTTGTTATTATTTATATTAAGATTAGAAAGGTGTTTCGTGATGTTGATTGATTTGTAAGATCAATCAATATAAATCCATGTATCGAGCGCGCTACCGCAAAGTTATATGTTAGTAAAACGCACGGCACACACCCGCCGCTGCGCCTCGAGTGTTTTCTACGTTCCAGCAAAGTATAAGAACCATAAGCGGATACTACTACACATCTACTAATCATATACCAAGTCATAGAACCGCACACACATACAACATGTCGACGATCGACGCTATACAAGCGAGCGCACTGCTAGACGCCACCAGTCACCACATACTTAATTAATGGCGCGATAACAGTTCGCATAAGCCCATCACGTCAGCATCCGCGACGACAAGAAAAATTCTATATTGTAATATTGGTCTAAGTTCACTTTGATCCACAATATATGTGGCCTTTACACATATTTTGCCTTTATAAGAAATTCAATCTTAAAATATCTTGCCATTATAGGCTTCGAATTATTATATTATATTTATTAAATATTTGATACGAGTCTTTCAGTGCACCATATTTATTTGTACTTAAGAGTTTGACTCGACCACTGCTTTCTGTCAGCACTATATGATAGGTGAACATTTATATAAAATGGCGGTTGCGACACTCGGGACGTCTATACATGAACTACTTTAGATTAATGTTTTGAAAAATATGTAGACTGTAGTAACAAATTAATACATAATGAACTATGCTATTCATGTATATTGCCATTCATATGATTATTATTACTTATTTATTTTGTTTAATTCAATTACGAGTACTTCATCTTACCCAAGGTACATACTATTACATTACCTCGCAAGCGCTCTGTTTGAATGGTTGAGTAGCGGAACTTAACGCTGCACTTTACAGGCAGAGAGAAGAAATGAAAATATTTAAATGTAATTTCCTTGCGTAAAAATTGAACCCACAACCTGTCGCGTTCACAGTCACACGCTTATGCCCCTGCGATTTTAATTAAAAGTCTTATTGCAGTGCGAATAAAATTAAATAATTTCAAATATTCACTAACTATCTAAATGATACTGAGCTTGTAATTATATTACGTTAGTAGTTCTCGACCCTGTAGGTTTTGAAGCCAACAAGGTTTGTCAGTTTGTATATAAATGAAAATTGCAAAAGTTTTGAACTGCAAGTTTGTTAGATGCAAGTGTACTCGTGTTTTACATGTTGCTAGTATATATTATAACTATGTTACTTCCTAAGTTATTTCCTGATTTATATTTTATTATCATACTAGCAGCCCACTCGCGGCTTCACCCGCATTCCACCTATAATTTTTATTATGCTGCATTTGCCTACAGATTAATACATTCAATCATGAACATTACGTGGCTGTACGACAGGACGTCATCGGCGGCAAGGGCGCCCCCCGCGGGATTCGAGTCTAGGCTTGCGGCCATAACAGAGCGTTGAATTATTTTAATTTTACATTTTCTCGATAAGTATACGTCCAAATTACATGAATGAGATGAAATAACTTTCGCTCGTAAGTTATACATGTGTACCGCAATATACATGTGAAATAAAAATCGATTAAATATCACTTTACAATTTTCAAATATTTTTTGTCACAAAATGCCTTATTATAAGAAATAGATATATGGCGTCGCGGAGTTTATTTTAGATCTAATAAAATTGAAAATGTTTGCCGTACAACAATTGTGTCGTAATGCTATTTTAAAACAATTCTATGGCGTTCTTTATTATTGTTATTTCGTTATTTAAGGCTAACTAAGACTTACATCGTAATGTTATACCAACTATAGCACTTCTGAAGAATGCAGCTTTCATATAAAATAAAAAGAAAGTACATCCAACCAGTAGATTTAGAGATTTTAGTGATTAAACAAACAAACACACAAAACAACCTCTTCCGCTATATTAGTATAGAATACATTTTTTTTGCGTCACGCTCACTTACAATTTTTTTAGGATAGAAAATATTATTTGGTTAATAAAATAAATTTAATATAAATTAATAGAATATTTATTCTTTTTTAAGTTTGCGAAACAAATGATAAATGCAGCAGGATAGACAGAGGGAACCTGATGTTAAGACACTCCGTTCCCTATTTTCCACCGAATTCTGGAGACATAAAGTATTGAGTGGCGGTGACAATAGAGGAAATAAATGAAAATATTATATATTTTATTTCCTACAGTAGCAATCGACCCCACAATCTCTCGCATTTACAGTCACACTTTGTGTCCCTACGCCTCGACTGCCCTCAATCATGCTTTTGACAGAGGATTATGGAAACCGAATGATATAAATTTATTAAACACGTTGTTCTCATTATCTGATTAATCATTATATTGAAAGAGATTTAAAATTTCATTTGAAATAATATAGTCGTTTTTAAAGTATCTTTTTATATATATAATATACTCATAAATTACAAATTTTGTATATTTAAAAAAAACATTAAGCTAAGCAAAACGTAATATATCTAGTAACAATTAATTTGAATATGTGATGAAAATGCTTTATTTTTTCGAATAAATATTTTACAATGAGATCACATTGTATTGAAAATATAAATATCAGATATAAGGAGCGTTGCCAAATTTTTTCTCGGAGAGAAGCGAGATTTCTTCTTTCTTTGAAATTGTTAGTAACTTATTAAAAATAAAGTAATTGAAAAAAAAGTCTAAATCGCGTATAGTAATTCACGAAAAGCGGAACAGTGTCTGTCCAGGACATTTAAAGTTTTGGCCTGAAAATCGGGATATCCGACAACGTTGTTTAAATACAAATTTTACCAGTTTCAACTCTGTTCCTAAAATATTACCTAAATTTACTTACAATTATGCCAATTTCACAAACCAATATTCACGTCAGATAGTAACGCAGCTCAAATAGACCAAATATCCCGTTTAATACCGCACTAATACTATAATGAAATGGGATGAATACTATAGATGATATTATGAATTCCACTTACAAAATAAAAAATGATTTTTTTATATAGCGCAACTAGCAATTTTTATTTTAACTAACAAATTGTATTATAATTACTACTCTTTATTAACAAAATATATTATAATATCATTATTTATTTTTAAACAAGATTAAATAGCTATAAATTAAAAATTAAAAAAAAACCCCGTGACAAACAAATCTAAAAAAAAAGATTGGCGTATTGTCTTGGCAAAGTGCTTGTAGTTCTTTAGCTCTTAATCCAATTTTCATCTGTTCATACATTAAGGACGGTACGGTGCCACATACAAACACAAACAGACAAGTGAAACTTTTAACGCCTCATAGCATCGTCGTGAGTAAAAATACATATTTGCAGTAAAATGACCTTAAACTTTCTGAAATTTAGTATGCATCAAAACAGATAAATTTACGTATTTCTCCCGTCATATTACAAAATTGAAAGAGGAAAAAAACATTAAATTAATTTTAATTTTAATTGAGTTTTGAACGGGAAAGCAAAACTATGATTTAATCTTATTTTAATAAAATTAAAATATGCTCTCGAAAACAAAACACTAAATTGTCTGTCCTGCTATGATACTAGCCCTGCTACTTATTAATAACTACTAAATTAATATAATATTTATGTGAAGGAAAATCTTTGGTAACTTAAGTTTTGCGGATATCTGAGGAGTAGAGAATGTGAATATTTTTTATAATAATTTAGTCGTCAACAGGGCCTCTGGTCATAAGGTACAATATCCTCTACCGCATTATGAAGAAATAATCTAGTTTTTGGACGCTATGTCTTCACTTTTCTTCGTTTTTACAACTGCGGAGCTCAATGTTGTCCTTTATTTTACACCAGAGAAATAAAAATGATCTAAAATCTAAATTTTTATACCTAATCATTCTCCTGAGTAGGGATCGAACACAAAACGATTAAGTATACATCACATACATTGTCCTATTATGTCTCAATAGCAGATTTAATATTAGCTATTAAGAATAAAATTATTTTCATCGAAAGACTCGTCAAAGTGAATTTATAATTTGGTACCATTTAGTAAGTTTATTCTGAAATCACGAGCGTAAGTTTTTATCACAATCGATCTGGATGCACAAATATATTAAACATTTTACTTTTGAACGTACAAAATAGTATGTTTTAAATTATTATTTCATTATTCAAGTATTCATATACAGTCACAGGAATTTTTATATATGCTTACATAAGATCTAAATGTTGGAGAGATACCATAATTAATCAAAGTAAATATTAAAATATATTTGAAAAGTTATTTTTTACTTTTTTATAATTACATTATTTGTTTATCAACGACCACTTGGGACCACTTACTTGTTTTAAAAGTTAACTTCAAAATTTAAGAATTTAATTTTATTTTAACGGATTTCAATTACATATTTATATGATACTTTAACCTTACACAAAACTTCTTCACAAACTAGATAGAGAGAGAGACTTAGTAGATCTGAAGAACCACATTAACCTGTGAGCAGACGAGCTATGTGTATTTTGCTCACTAAAACATGCTGCGGCTAATTTTGGTTTTAGAGATATTCTAGTAATACAAGGTAAGGTCAGTAGATTGCTAAATTATTATCTTCTTTATTCTGACACTCTGCACTGTGCTAGCACGACAACGTTTGTTCGGAGTATATCCGATTTATCTCGTTCCTATCCATGTAATATTTATTTTTTATTACGATAATTTATTTTGATACGTATTTTATTTATTTGTATATATTACTGGTATACATATATCGCTTCTCTAAATATAAACTTTTCATCGCTTTCAAATTGAACAGGTATAGAAAAACAAAAAATTATCATTTTTTTATATATCCAAGGCTAGAACCTGATTGTGAAGAGAAAAAATAATTAAATCATAAACAAAGTTACGTATATATAGTTCAAATTGACTGTTCACTCGTTTATAATCAGTTTTGATATAAAATCAATTTCCGATTCACTCTAGGTCATTCCTACAGCCATGCTTCTGTGATTATGGTCTGCCGTCAGGATCGCTTAAGGCGAACTCGCTTTCAATTTCCTTCGGGAGCTTGCCTCGAAATATGATAAGAACTCCCTTAGAGAGTACCTAATCGTTACGCACAGATTTTTTTTTTGTTATCCTGATAAAAATTATAATATTTGTTATTATTTTATATATTTTTAATTATTTCCTAAAAATTTTAATAAAAATGTTCAAAATAAATATTAACCTAAAAAACTGAAAGTAAAAAATAATTTTCAAATATTAACTTTAAAACGAAGTTCTTACACAAACAAGTAATACTAGTAGGTACAAATGTGTTGAGAAATTGTGATTCGGTATTTCTTGGAATTTTAAGTTATGGGCGGAGACATCACGTTGCATTATTATTTAATTCATGTTTATGGTCCGTCTGTCTGTCTGTATGTCTGTCTGTGTGCCTGTCTCTCTGTATGTCTGTCTGTCTGTCTGTCAAAAGGCTCTATCTCAGGAACCCTTGGAGATATCGAGTTGTAATTCCATCCATATACTCTGATCTATGGCCCCATGATTTCCTGAAAAAACCTTATTTCTAAATTTACTTAAAAATTATATTTTTTATTTTTGTTTATATCGCCAAAAACGCGACACTATAAAAAGAATTACATTTAATAGGGTACTTCCGGTTGATCTATTATAGAATTATAAAATTTGACAGCTAGCATCTACAGGTTGTAATAGTTTCGGAAAAAATCTGAAAACTATACATTTGTGTACAAAATAATAATAATAGCCTTAAAAGAAGGGGCAAAAATTGATATTAAAGCCGCTAGACTAGGCTAAGCTTGAATATCAGAAAAAGCTCGAAGCGAGCCAGCTCGTGTTTGTCCGGTTTTTTATTAGTAGTTATCACAAGTTAAGCTAATTTTAATGATCTTCGAACATTGTTTGTTTGGCTTTCATTTGAAATAATTTAGGTATTTTTTTATATTACATTACTTTATGAACTGTGTTAATAAGATATATAATATTTAAAAGGCTTATTATTTTTGCTTTCCTTATTCTCTTTGTAGTTTTTTTTTAATAGGTTCTTATTATTTGGGCCTATAATCATCCTACCTTTAGGGTGGAATATTTGTTATACTACAAAAAATGAGATGTGCTGTAGCTACATGCCATCAGCATTAAAGTAATTTATTTTTCCTTTTCACGCTCTATTCCGCATATAGTAGGGTAGGCAGAGGAAACCTATTGTACTAACCTAAGACACTCCGTTTGTCATTATGTGTTGAGTGGCGGAACTCAACGCCGCGCTTGGCCTTGTTACTAAAGCAAAGAAAATAAAATATTAATAAATAATAATTCATATCCCTGAGTGGGAATCGAATCTACAACCGTCGCGTAAGCAGACCTTCTTGACGCAGCTGTAAACTCGACGGTTGTGGTTTTGATTCCCACTCGTGGAAATGAAATGTTTAATATTTTCATCTTCATCACTCTTCGTTAAAATAAGACATATTCTCAAGCTTTTAAATACCTTATGAAGGAACACTAACTCCTTTGAAGTTAGAACTTAGTTTCACTCTAACTTGCTTTCTGGAAATATTCCTGATCACGACTGATTCTCTCCATTACGCTTACTTAAGAGCAGATGCTAGTTTTCGACGTACCGTGTCTTGTAACAACTTCAAATATTATAAGTTGTGTTAGTTTGTTGTAAGAACTGATGTTCTTGTATATGTATGGCTAATATTTATTTATTAAGGTATATACATCATTTGTAAATATGTTCTTGGAAAGGGACAGTTAAATGTACCAGACCCATGTATATATGGTTAAAAGTAAGTATATTTACGTATTGCGTAAGAGATGTTCGAATAAAGTGTTAAATTATCTATCTATATAGCGATGGTAAATTAATGAAAAATTTAAAAAAATCTATCATTAATTTTTTTTATAATTTTTTTTATAATGTTTTCTAAAAAAATCCTCCTACCTAACTGTGGAATTACATTTAAAAAACATAAAAAAATAACTTCAACAACAATTATACATTCCATACCAAATATACGCCTAGCTACGGAAACGTGAATTATTATAAATGATGAAAAGAGGAAAATACCGAACGACGGTCGTAATAACAGTTTAACTATACATACATATGTATACTTTAATAGGATTTGACAAATGATAGACCCCCCAAACTGCCACTCCCGTAATGCAGCACTAAAACAGTGTTAACGCGATAATCAATACTCAGCCTCCTCGAGCAATTTGTTACGAATACTAATAAATTGAGGCCAGTCGCGGCAGGGGCACAAAGTGTGTGAAAAACAACAAGTTGCAGGTTCGATTCGCACTCGAGGGAATAAAATATTTAATATTTTTATTTTTTCACATTGGTAACGTGGCAAAGCGCGGCGCTAAGTTCCGCTATGTTCAAGCTCAATATACAATCCTTTCAGTAATCATTGGAGTGGGGAAGAAAATAAATAATACATAAAGATAAAAAATATACTTAAGTTCTACTGAGTCTGTATACAAATCCTTTAAGCGAAGCTGTCTAAATTAATTTATAGTATAGATTTATCAGAGTTGAGTTACGCAAAGTGCAATATCACAAATTTTAATACTAAAAGTTTTGAATTCAATCAATTTCCTGCTAAGTGATGAAGTTGTCTCAGGAGAATCCATCGTTACAATTAGCTTTCACCACAAAACACAATTTATACACAAACTTCTACAGTAAGCTCGTTACAAGTAAAACTATGCAAAAGAGTGGAGTAGAAATTGACTGTTCCAAGCTAGCTAAGATATTATTACATTAATTTTAATATAAATAAGATTTAAATCATTAGTAACACCTATTCACGAAGCCGTGATATAAAAGGTAAACAACTAAAAAAAGGTTATTTTATAGGTTACGATTGATGGAGTTAGTGTATTGAAAAAAAAATCAATGGACTTATGAAATGAAATAATACGCTGATAGCAGTGTAAATAATATTATAAAACTATATCTATACAAAATTCTTGGATATCGATGAAATGATTTTTATAAATATATTTTGAAGTTTTTATTTATATTATACAATGTGTATTTTTATAAAATTTGAAATGAACAGAAACGAATACAATAATCAGAAATCAAATTTGTTTTCATATTGTAAAAACTAAAATTACTTAAAATCTAAAAATGTCTCTATTCACCCCATTTAACCGTATTATAAACATCAAAAATTATTTTCTTAATTTTTAATAATATTTTTTCAATTCATTCTTGACATGTAAAAGCTTCCAAAAGCCAACTTGTTCTCAAACTTGAAACGCATTTTAATATCATTAAAATAAACTACTATAATAAATTATAAAGCACAGATACTGTGAATATCTGTGCTTTATAATTTATTATATAGATGGTTTATCATCGGTTAGGTCAGTGTTTCTCAACCTTTTTTTTGTTGCGGCACATATTTAACGATTTCAAAATTTGGCGGCACATAAAGAAAAAGATAAAAATTATTTACTTTACAACACACGCAAGCACTAAGAAAAAACGCGTTGCAAAGCAAATAATAAAATAATTTATTTTTTTGTGGATTTAAATATATATTCATGTTAATAATATATATTATTTTAAATGATATAATTTAATAATATTAACATTATTATATATTGGCAAAATTTGGCGGCACACTTTTAAAATTTGGCGGCACACAAAAGTGCCGCGGCACAGTGGTTGAGAATAACTGGGTTAGGTTGTATCCGTTAGTTTTGGCCAACCAGTACCAGACTAGTCGCGTTTTTTTTTAGTTGTAAGGCGCGATAGACTTTTGTCGTCTATACCTCGTTTGTTCTTGATTTGCTATTAAAGTTTTGATTTCCTTTTAAATATCAAGTGAACATTTATATTTTAATGTTCTGCGCTCCTTTGTGTCAATATCTACAAAGTCCAGTTTTGTGTTCGTTGATCATTGTGGTGCAGTTAATTGGTTATGTAATGTTGTTATTGCCTCCTCATGTCTGAGGAAATAGACATTTTTATGTCGTGTTCCACTATATCACTCAATTAACCTTCCTTTTCCCGGTGAATGAACCTGCCGATAGCGTCTTCCTCGGCATCAGTGTAGTTGATGCACCCTTTTGTGTCTTATTAAAGCGACGACATCGTGTTATATGCTATCGGGCAGGGCGTTCTTCCTTAGTTTGGATGATTACTATCGACTCCGTAGGTCCGTCATATACCAACAGAAGGTATTATCACGAATCTACTAGGACCATTCGCACTTACTGTACTGCGTCACGACTGAATGATGTTGCTGAATTATAGTTATAGTTAAATATCTTTTCAAGAATAATTAAATGACAAACACAACACAAATAATCCAGTATAGGCTTCTACGAATAGTAAAACATATTAATTAATAATTGGACACACCTTTTATTAAATTTTCATGGTCCAGTGTGATTTTATTACAAAACATCAGTTATCGACGGAGTTCACTTGAAATGCAGTATCAAAGGCCACGTTTATTCACTGCTTTTATAATTGAAACAACGTTGGGAAATTAATTGACATCACTTTTTGTGTTTAAAGTATCATTTAAATTACACTTGCTAAGAATGTCGCTAACAAACCGAACTTCAAAGAGTTTTTCACTTTAATAGAAGAATTTGTTTTATTTATGTAGTTTTTTTTTTAAATTACGTTTATTGTCTTTATTCGTTCCTTCCTTTAGGGTTTTATACTTCAAAAGAAGAAAACGAAACTCTTATAGGATGACTTTTTTGTCCGTCTGTATGTATGTCAGTGTGTCTGTAAAGATCAAGATGTCAAGTTGAAATTAATATGAAATATTGAAATGAAATTAATATATTATAAAATATTATTTGCATCATGTAAATAAGCTTCTAAGTCAACACAATCAAAAATACGAGCGTTTATGCATATTTTTTGCTGCAATTTATATGAAACTACTCACGTAGTCAAAAACTTTAGGTACTTCCGGTTGCCTAACAATTTTGAAATTTGGTTGGGTTGGATTTTCTTAATCTCCTAAAATTTGATACTCCTTTTAATTTTTTTAAACTAAGTGGTTATTCCAAAATTGTCTCAAATGATCACTGCAGTTGATGTTAAAAAACTAAATGTATCAAATTTTTTATATAATATAAGATTGAGTATATAATATAAGATTGAGTTTGAATTCTTAAACGTTTTATCTAAATTATTTAATAATTGTTATACTTGCAACTAGTAATCATAAGTAGCGTACTTACAAGTCGTAAGATGTAAAGAAATAAATATGCATCCCTTGGTCTCACTATTTAACTTAGCTGGCACAATTTTGAGAGTGTTTTAAATGACTAGCATTTGGAAATATATGTTAAATGTTTGTCTTTTTATAGACTACATTCAAGGGAGCTAACCCTGAATTCAAGGGAGGAATCCCTGCAGAACGAAGGATGGTTTGATGAAAATGGTCACTCAACACGCAATGCCTCCAGAATTCGGTAGAAAGTGGGGAACGGAGTGTCTTAACACTACGTTCGCTCTGGCTATTCCGCTGTGTACGCGATACAGCGTGAAGCTAATTTTATTTACATTATTAAAATGGCACACACAGATCGATGAAACACATGTAATTCGATACACTGGACAAGTCTAGCTGATTAATTTCGTAATATTGCATAGTTGATAGTAGCGCTTGACATAAGCCGAAGCTTAATTCAATTTGGAATATTTGGCATCCATATTTAATGCTTATTGGTTGTAACATACTCACTCATTATGACGGAAATTCTGTTAAAACGCAAAGTAAATGTAAAAATTTCGGCACAAAAAGCTCTGGAAAATTAATAATCAACTTTATAGTTGACTGTTTATTTTTCAGAACTAAATATTTTAAGAGCTGTTAATCTTTAAACAGCTGAATATATTTCTATGATGTTTAATGGTTTGGGAGCTATGATACATATTCACACATGCACAGGCACATTAAAGTTAAAACTTATAATACTCCTTTGTTTTTCTCGGGGTTTTTGCATGGAATTGCAGTTTCCTAATTTGTTCTTCTCAATTTGTTAGAGAACTTAAAAAAATAAATTAAGCCAGGTGTCGATAAAAAGAATTAGGTATTTGAACGGCAAATATACCACAAAGTGACGTGGCGATTGTACGTTCAATCCCCACTCGAGGGAATGAACTAATATTTTAATTTTTCGTTCTGGCACCAGAGCAAAAGCTTGGCTTTGAGTTCCACCACACAACATAAAAAAATTAGCGGAAAGTGGATGACTGAGTGTTTTACTTCACTTATGTTTCCCTCTGCCTACTCTGTTACATGCGGGATACAGCGTGAAGCTGAACCTTATACTTGATTATTTAAAAATAAATGTATGTAAAATTTTATAAGTCTGTAAGTGAAAACTAACATTCACATTCACCACAAATAAAATTTGCTGTTATCGTTATAATGTCTTATATATTTTTACAATAATACAATCATAGATATTACTTTCAAGTACAGTCACATATTTTGTCATTGTATGTTCGTTACATTCTTATAAAACTTATGATATAGATTTTATAATAAGATTGAATATCTATCTACCTAGAATTTTGGATTCTCAAACTCGTATATGTTTAAATTTATTCGTTTGTCACAAATATATTGTTAATAAAAATTATATTTAATAAAAGTTTAAAATTAGAATTACAATTATATATATAATATTTATCTGTTTTTATAAATATTTAAGAATAGAATTTCAAGTTATACAAAATACTTGTTGAGACGGCTATTCTTTATCTATTAATTAATCAGCATCAGGATTGTCTTAACACCCACGTAATATTTTTATTTTTGTAATATATAAAATAAATCGGCTTCACGCTGTATCCCGCGCACAGCAGGGTAGGCAGATGGAACCTAGTGTTAAGACACTCCGTTCCCCACTTTCTGCCGAATTCTGGAGGCATTACGTATTGAGTGGCAGAACTCAACGCCGCGCTTAACCTCGACACCAGAGCGAAGAAATGAAAATATAGATTTAAGTAAATATTTCATCTCCTCGAGTGGGGATCGAACCCACAACCAGTCGGTTTTACGGTCACACCTCGTACCGCTGCGCCACGACTGGCCTCTTATTTCTTCTTACTTCTTTGAAATATATAATTATATGAAAAACATATTTTACTAACGGATATTTTATATAAATTTGCGAAACTTTGTATCTTTCTGAAAATATTCAAGCTTTAAAAGCGTACAAAAAAGCGTATAAAATTACATTTCGTAGTATGTATTTAAAAATAGATTTGATTGAAAATTTCGTGAAAAGTATATTTTAAATTTTAATCTTCACGTGTAAATTTCAACTAACTATACAAATCAGTTGTGGCGCCGGGGCACGGGCGTTCAAATGTAAACGCGACAAATTGTGGGTTCAATTCCACTCGAGTAAATTAAATATTTAATATTTTCATTTCCTTGTTCTGGTAACGAGGAAAGGCGAGCGCGGCGTTGAGTTTCGCCACTCAACAAGCAATGCCACCAGAATTCGGCGAAACGTAGGAAACTGACAGTGTCTGGTGTTAAGTTAAGTTATATATAGCTATATGCACGTGAAGATAAAAATAAAATCTTATTGCACTTCAATATACGCAGTTAATCTAAATATATGTTGACTAGAGTACCTAGTTCCCTTAGTACATTTGTCGAAATAGGATCATAGAATTAATTTAATAAAACCTCTTGTCGTCCAGAGGCCGTGTATAGCGAGACGAGAATACAAGGTTTAAGTATACTCAAAACTTATCTGGCCTATAACTGATGCCGTTCCGAGTATTTTCAACAACGCTGAAATTTATTACATTTACAAAAGAATATTTTATGATTGCAATAGGTACTGCCTGATGCAATATGTCATGATGTGATATTGGATTATTTCTGTCTAGAAATTCATATATATATATTTGTAATAAAAATCATTCAGAATACATCTCCAGATGAGCGAGTTTTATTGCGATTATTGGCTTATGAACTGGTTATGAAATTGGCTTATGACATTTTTATTTAGAGTTTTATTTTGTTTTATTTTGAGGCCGTCGTCGTCGTGTCGTCGTTGTGCCCCACAAGCATGTGGTAATAGCTCGGCAGCCACTCGACTTGGCCGATTTTCTCTTTATATATTTTCGAATTCAGGCGGAAATTAGATAAAACTTGAAAAATAATTTATGCTACTTTAAATTAAATTCATATTCCTTTTTTTTTCCTAGCCTGTACTGTTCCATTGTTGGGCAAAGGCCTCTCTCCATTTCTTCCATTCTAGTCTGTTTTGTGCTATTAAACACCAGTCAGGCTTGTAATTGTCCAGTGCGTCTCGCCATCTCCGTTACGGTCTGCCAATTCTTCTTTTAGAGTTTGGAATCCAGCTGGTAGAAGATTTCGCCCAAGACTCTGTAGGCATGCGGCAGACGTGTCCGGCCTAGTCCCACTTTAGCGTAGCCTCTTCTTCTTAGGAGCCACGTCAGCAATTTTTGTGCGACAGCGCAGTTCGGTCATTCGGTGTTTCAGATTTTATCCAATAATTTGACACCTAAGATGCTACGCTCCATCGCACGTTGGCAAACCTTGAGGGCGGACTTCTGTAAATTTGTCAAAGACCATATATGGGCACCATAGGTGAGCACTGGGAGGATGCACATGTCCATCAGTCGACGTTTATATCGTTGGGGAAGGTCTCCCCTTTCATGAGATCACCCATAGACCAATAGCTCCTCAAGGCATTTTCTATTCATCTTTCGACTTCTTTGTCTTGTCGGCACTGAAAGGAAACTATTTGACCCAGGTAGATATATTCTTGGACATATTGCATCTCCTCTGAACCTACGGTCGCCTTTTGCTGTACGCTGTTGGTCATCAGCTTGGCCTTTGCCATATTCATTTTTAGTCCAACCTCAAGGCTGGCTTTACTTAGGTCTTCAAGCATAGTTTGCAGCTCTGACACGGGTGATGAGAATAGGACGATGGCATCAGCGAATCGAAGGTTTGTTAACCTTTTTTCACCAATAACAATACCCTTATCGTCCTAGCCAGCCGCTAGTTTCCGGAATACTTCCTCTAGGACACTGGTGAACAATATCGGAGATAGCGGGTCACCCTGCTTCACACCGTTATTTATATTAAATATCGGACCCGAGGTGTCAAATTTTATTGCTGCTGTGCTCTGTTTATAAATATGGGGCAGTAAATTGATATAAAATGGAACTATGAGAAATGCTGTCAAATACTTTGGTAAAATCAACAAATACTATATATAATGGACAGTTAAATTCGTAATGTTTTCCAATAGTTAGATTGACGGTGTGAAGATGATCGGTAGATACCAGAGCAAAATCCTGCTTGAACGGGAGGTTGTTCGTCATCCAGATGTTGAGAGATCTGATGTTCGATAACTTTAATGAAAGTTTTGTACAGATGGGAGATTAAACTAATGGGACGATAATTATTGATGTCGGATTTATCGCCTTTCTTGTGCAGCAATATTAGAAGTTTGAATGACAATTTTTAAGAAACTTGCCAGACTTGAGTATTGAGTTAATCAAATTAGTTACATAGGGCAAAAGGATGGTTTTGCCTGTTTTAAGAACCTCGGTTGTTTTTCTATCTTCACTGGGGGATTTGTTGTATTTTATTAACTTTTTTATTGCTACCTGAACTTCATAGAGGAATATAGTCAGGGCATAAGTAGTTATCGAAGCCGAGGTTGCAGGTAGTTTCGGTACTATTGCTACTATTTTGTTTTTGAAGTTGCGAATAAAGATTTTTATAAAAGTTCGTGCTAATTTCTAATAAAGTCTCTCTGTTTTGGTGTTTATTTCCTGCACTCGTAATCCAATATACAGTACAAACTCTTTGTTTGGCTATTCGTAATGAGGTATTTCTATCTAAAGCATTTTGGTATAATTTAATGTCATATTCTCTTACATCTTTTCTAATGTTTCTTTTTTACTTCTCTATGCTTATTTCTAAAATCGGGTAATGTTCTATCTGTGTTTAATCTGTCATCAATAAGTTTAATCGTATAATTTGATAATTTTGTAAGTTTCTGTTTAGGTTTCTTTACCTTAACTCGTTTTATAGATTTTTGGATAACATCAAATTTTACATGTACGTCATCTGTGTCAATGTCTAAATAAGCGAAACTGTTTTTGAGTTCAAAATTGAATTCTTCTTTATTCGATATTAAAGTTTCTTTATTGAGTTTTTTGATATTATTTCTAGCTATTATTTGACGATTTATTTTTGTGTGAAAAGATACTTTAACTTTAACTGGCCTGTGATCCGATTTAAATTTATTTTATTTATAACTTCGAAATCTTTTTTGCCAATTTTATTGCAGGCTAGGATAATCTATCTCATTTTTATCTCTATTGTTGAATGACAACCAGGTCCATCTTCTGTGGGGTTTTTTATAAAAGAAACTATTACATACACGAAATTTATTCCCAACTACAAATTGCACTAATCGACTACCACTATCGTTTCTATCGCCTAGTCCATGAGGTCCTTAAATGTAGTTATTGTCAAAAGGCTGTCGCATTCCTATTTTTGCGTTAAAATCACCTATTACCATGTTGTAACTAGCCCTATGTTCTCGGCACGCTTTGGTCAGAATTGTATAAAAATTTTCTACTTCGGAAATAGGACGTGTACTTGTAGGAGCATATGCTTGTATTACGGACCAAACTTTTTCACCAGAAATTTTGAATTTGAAGACTGCAATTCTATTTGAATATGGCACAACTTCTATTATGTTGTTTTCCATTTTTTCGATATTAAGAATCCTATTCCGTACATGCCGCTCTGTTCGCCTTAATGATAAAATGTATTTTTATTAGTCTCTATTGTATTTTCGCCTTCTCTTCTCACTTCGCTTAACCCTACAATATCATAATTAATATCTTCAAACGCGTTTTCTAACTCGATTAGCTTATAATTTGATTGCAAATATTGAACATTGAAACTAAGTATGTTAATTATTTTCTCGGAATCCATTTTTCCATTTGCTTGAGTCGTCTGACGGAGAGGAGATCCCGCTCCGAGATTCATGTCACCCCTGGCCTTGTGGACAGATAAAACCATCTGTCCACCGTCATCAACAGGACCACCGAGGCCGCCGGGTACTCGGGAATTATTTTTACTTGTACTTATTATGGCTGAGTGGAGGGGGATAGACGTTTAACCTACCACGCTTGTCTACTGCGGGTTGGTAGGTTAATAGTAAACCTTCTGACTCGGTCTCCTACTGCTGCCGCTGTCGTTTATATACGATCATCCGCCACCAGATTGAGTTAATGCCCTATTCTGACACTAACTGTTCCAATTGAGCCTCAACTTTGCATATTGCTAAGCAGCCTGCAATTGGCAATGCCGATAGTTTAATAGTCTTTTCGGCAAAGATTCTACAATTTTCTTGCCACTGAAGTTATTTTCTATCCATATGAAATCAATCATCAGCCAGAACATTTGACAAACTATTGACGAGTACCTGCAAATTCGGGCTTTTGTTTATCGAGGTCTTAAGATAAATTTAATGAGTACCATTAGAATTCATATTCAAGTTTAAATTTAAAAAAAAACCTGTCAAATCCGTGTCCAACTTGCATACCGTGGGTTCTGCATCAATTTCCGTATTGTATGTCAATGGGGAAGTACAATTTGAAGTTGACCAACTTAAGTTTCACTCTTTTTGTTTGAAATACACTACAATTATATATTTGTTACGTTTTTTTTTAAGAAATACCTATATCTTTCCACTTTTCAGATGGTTCGTATTTTAAGGTTAATTTCACAGCTGTAAGTCTACTCTGTAGGTTTTGATTCACTTGAGAGTTTTTTTGCGGAAGAGAGAAATTTTGCGGAAATTTAAGGCATATGCGGAGGATTAGCAGTCGGGATCTATAAGTAATTCTTCAATCTATAAAATCTTTACCACGAACCCCGCATAATTTTAAGAGGTCCCGACTGTTAATCCTAATAAATTATTGGGTTTGTTTATTTTCTTTTTAGTTTTTGCAGTCGGGGTTTTTATTTTTATAAATATTTTTTTATTGCTATTTTTTCCTGTATATGTATTTTAAGTTCTCACTTTGTGCTAAATTTCATAACTGTAAATCCACGGGAAGTATCTATATATTTTGGCTGCGTGGCGAATTTCAAACAAAATGAAAATGTTTTGCTGTGCTTCAAGGAACTATAGATCATAGAATATTTGATATTAACTTCAGCTTAATATCTCGGACGGACGACAAAGTGATCCTATAAGGGTTTCGTTTTAACCTTTTGAGGCACGTAACCCTAAAATTTATTACATTCAGTTTAGAAGTGTGTTATCCGTGGAAATTGAGTAATCAATAATATAGATTTCAACACATTCACTTTTTTGCACGTATCCATTTAGATATAATATTTGTTTGTTTATTTTAAACTATTATTGACTTCGAATTTATTGCAGTTTCATTCTACGCTGGTATCAGCGCAATGTGGATTTACTTGCTGGGGTTAGGCCGCGAAGACGACAATGAAAACTCTGACCAGGATGAAGACGACGAGACCATTGTTTACGGAGATGAGCATTTGTACCAGTAAGTATATATTTTTTATAAGTATCTGTATGTATATTGCATTTAATGTTATAACAACGGCTTATTGTTGAAATTATATACTGGCTGGTAGATAATATGTGTGGTAAAGATGTAAAAAATTGTACAAATAGTAATGGCAGGGAGTTAAAACTATGCTAAGAGTCTGACCAAGGACAGTGTCATTTCTAATATTATTACCAAGAAACTATAAAAAAGTGAGCTTTATAATTTAACAGAAGTTAGATTTTTGATTTTTTTGCATCTTATTCGATAACGAAATAAAGCGCGGTGTTAAATTACGCCACTCAATACGCAATGCCTTCAGAATTCGGCGGAAAGTGGGGAACGGAATGGGTTCTTAATAGGAACGGAGTGTTTTATCTCTAGAGTCCCAGGTCTTCTCTGCCTTCCCTGCAATGTTAACTCAGTATGAATTCAGCTATATACAGCGTGATGCTAAAAAAGATAATATATTTACGACATAGATAATTAGTCCACTTGTGGTAAAATCCAAAATAAAGTCATTCAATAAGTAAATAAATTCATAAATTTTAAAAGCATTTTGTATGTTCAACTGAAAATGTGTATTATTATTATGAAATTTAATTTAATTTAAATTGAGAAATATACTAAAGAGATCAGTAAAAACGAGAGCCAGTTCTTTAGTTACTTTTTTGTGGCTTCACGCATCTTCTGCATGATACAGGGCACCAGGATATTTTGTCCTAGCGGAGCGAAAAGCTGGAAATACTTTTGAATAACTTACCGAATCAATCTAATTTATTTGGTTGTAGAATAGCCCAAGAGATGACCACGGTGTCTAGCGCAGAAACTAGACGACTTGTACAGGAGCGCATGCAACCCTGGATCCCAGACGCAATAAGATACCAGCCACCACCCCGTCCGGCATCAGTAGCGATAATGCTATCTACATCTCCAGAACCTATGCATTGCGATTACCCAGAACCTGAGCTGCCTCGCCCTGTGCCCATTGCACCATCCGAAGCCGTGTATACCATTGAACCGATCGAAAATGAGGGTAATACCAACGAGGGAGATCGCTATCCCGTGGAAATCGTCACACATCGCGATAGCATCAAGGAAGAAAAACGCCGATCATTCAAACAAACGAAGAAAGACAGTGTTCTGACGCTTCGAGAGGTCTGTGTATTGCATGTCTAAGTACTTATTTTATTAAACTAGCTTACCATGTTGATATGATTCGTGAATCACTTACTGCTGTATACACTTTGTTCACTTTTAGTATTGTTTTCACGCTGCTTATATGGTTTAATATTTAAAAAGTTTTGTCGAGAAATATTATAATTATGATATGTATAAGTGTTAAATGTAATATTATGTAATATGCTAATTGATATGAAAATACTTACTGCTATAAAAAATTAAATGTTAAATATTTTTGTCGGTGTGAGAAATTATGATAATCTAAATTATTTTTGTCTTGAAAATGGCCTATTAATCATTTAATATTAGCCTGGACAAGCAGGGCTATTATATGTACAACTTTAGTAAGTAGTCATAAATATATAAATGTTAGTGGTAACGTCCAAATTTTGAATAGCCGCCGACGCAATTAACCCGTTTGTTATCCGGTTTCTTTTGTCTATTCGTCTATTGGTACTATTAACAGGCACAACTAATACAAAAATAAAATTTTCACCAAACCCCTACTTTTGCGTCGGGGGTTAATAAATCATTGGTAAGTTTAAGGATGTCTCTTTTAAGATTTTCGAAAGCTGTTAGATAAAATTACACAAAAATGAAATGATCCTCTGATATTTGACGAATTTCACATACCATGTATCTATACAATTTCAATAAAGTTTCAACTTAATTGTCTATTCTAATTTTATATATCATATATAACCAAATTTCCAATTTATTTTTATGAATCTTTGATTTTGAGTACCCTGACTTCTTTCTAATCTAATCCTTACTCAACAATACTTATTTCTTTTATATTTCAAATCACCTCTTTAACAAGTTTATTAGTTTATTTGCCTACCTTTTATTCTCCAAATAAATCTATTTCTAAGGAACTAACCTCCTTATTCTTTACTATCTCTGCAGGAACCCATCTTGGAAAGGTAATTTTGTGTGAATTTCCATTTTCGTAAATCAGTTTTCTACGGAAGATGCAAAGTGCGGGGCTGAACACAAAAAGCAGTCGTGAATGTTGATAATCAGTTCTGTACCTCAATATATAAATACCTATAGAGCAAACATTTCTTCAAACTTAAAAGAAATTATTTGAAAAATACGCAAAAAGTTTACAAACCTAATTTTTAAAATAACCCGCTTTTATAATTCTAAACGACACAAGCACAGGCTTACCAAAATAAAATCAATTTACTTGGAAGTACTAATACCTTTTAAAGGGGCAATTAGAGCCATCATTCACAACCCATCATAAAACTACAGGGAAGTTGTATTACCCATTGTTTAAGCCAAGGCAGTCGCGTACTTAATGTTCTAGCTCCGCTCATTTCGTTTTCGAACCTCTTTCCAGGCGGATCTGTGTTGATTATATAATAATTGGCCGTGCTAAGTAAATTCCTTAATTGAGGTAGTGTCGTGACCCACCACGCCAATTACTGATAGAGTCTAAGTTAATGAACAGTTATCTTGCAGCTGAAATGTGAATTTGAATGATGAGCCCAGTGTTTACTATAGATAAAATTAGTTTTGTGAATTCTATGGGGCAAGTGAGTAAATTATAATTATTAACAAAATATTATGTGCTGCACAAAAGATATTATAAATTCATAATTATTGAATCTGTACTTATTTTTTTTATTTCGACAATAGATTTTATTATGCACAGAATGCACAGAATTAAAACGAAAATCCAAAATTTCTATATTATTTAATATCGCATGTAATTTTGAGCTTTAAAAAAAATTTTGTCAACGATTTCAACTTTAGAATTATTTGCATTAGCATATAATATTATATTAGATAAAAAAATTAAACATAGAAGTTAATAAACTGAAAATAATGAAATGTTCACAATAAAAAAAACGTTTTAAAATCAGTGTAGCTTTAATAGAAAGCAGTAGGTGATTAGGTAAGTAGTGCTCGCTGAACGCTTTTCAAGTTACTCAATACTTTTAAAATTGAAAATGCAATACTCAGTTTAAAATTTTAAGCTTATTTTTAAAATTTCAATACATTAAACTAATTGCATAATGTATAGTTTAAAAAGCTTTATTGTATTGGTACTAAAGATGCTGCTTTACATTTTTGGCCTCTCAAAATATAAATGAACCATTTGCTTATTTTCTTTTATTAAGTTAACTATATATTGAGGCGAGTCGTGGTGTAGGGGCAGTTGTGTGCGCCTGTAAACACAGCAGGTTGTGGGTTCGATTCCCCTTCAAGAAATTGAAATATTTAATATTTAGATTTCTTGGCTCTGGCGAACATGAAGCGGAAGCGTCTTAATGGGAACGGAGTATCTTAATATTAGGTTCCCAGGTTCCCTAGCCGGTTATTTGCGAGATACAGTGTGAAGCTAAAGAAACCTATATTCTGTTAACTTCAATGACTTTATTACAACTATTTAAATACTCTATCAATTACACACATATCATATTTAAAGTATATATTATACGTAATATTACATAAAAAATATACTTTGAACCTATAGTCGTATTTATCGATTAAAATATATTTTAAATTAAACCAACATAACAATAGGTGGAGCTACAATATCACAATCACAATTAACCTTTATTTCTTAAATTTTACAACATAATTTTACGTTAAAATCAAATTAAGATTATTTTAGGAGGTGTCAAGATCATAGCATTGACAATGACACATTACGCACATATTAAACAACAGGTGAGGTAGAAATAAAGAAATATAAAAAATATTTTTTTTATTTTTTCAAGTTGGGTTTATAATAAATTATAAAGGTATACGTCGTATTTTACTTTAAACTTATTTACATATATTAATTATTTACAATTTTTTTTATTTGCAATTTTTTGCTCTTGAAAACAAATTACGGCGTTAATTTTACATCAACGCGTCTCGAAACTGGAATTGACGCGTAGTGTCTTGAGTCTTCACATTGCGTTCACTCTGCCTACTCTTTTATATGCAAAACACTATATTAAGAGAAAAAGAAAATACTATACATATCGCTAAGTGCTTTCTAAAAGAGGTTAATTTGTATATAAATTGTATATTTGTACATATATATATTTTCTATATTTATTAATATGTGTATATAATTATGTTTAGGTTTTTTTGGCTTCACGCTGTATCAATCACATAGCAGTGTAGTCAGAGGGGATCTAAAAATCTAGTGTTAAGACACTCCGTTCCCTATTTTCCGTCGAAATCTATAGGCATTGCGTGTTGAGTGGCGGAGCTCAACGCCGCGCAACCAGAGCGTTATAATAAAAACACTACTAAATATTTCACTTCCTCATGTGGGAATCGAACACAAAACCTGTATTGATAGTTAAGATTTTTCTTAAATGATTGTACGACAAAATTCGCCAAGTGTATAAAAACTGTCAAAGGTCACTCGACAGAGGAACAAAATCGATAGTACTTGACTATTTAGCTTCAAACAAAGCATAAGGAGGAAAGTACGCGCCTAATGGTGTCGTTTAATTGTTCAGTAAATGAATGGTAGATGTTCGTGTCAGCCTTTCATATAACTTGTCACTATAACAATATAAATGAAAGAATTTGTCTTTCAGTATTCTATATTACATTCTTATTAAATGACCAGTTTATATGTAAAAAAATATGATATATTCTTCTTATATTGTTAATTTAAAAAAAATCCGGGTTATAGAAAAATTGTACAACGTCTGTTTACACAGAACCACAAAATCTCTAAATATTAAATATATGGACAGCGGAGTGATCTCTGCCTTTTCTTTAAAATATATATAAAAATGAGTGAAAATTAAAATCGTTAACATTTTTTTCATTTCACGAAATACTTTCTGCGTATTGAAATATTATAATTGTATTAAGTTTCAGTAACGTGGAAACGTATACTCAAAAATTTATTAATATCATTCAATATGATGCTTTAAAATTCATACAGCTGCTGTATAAATTATTGAATATATATTTTAATATTATATTATGTGCTTATATTTCATGTTTTAATTTTGATTATAGAGAGATAAGGTGTAATCAATTGCCTTAACGAAATTGAGATTTGAGATAGTTTATTACATGTTTATATTCTATACATAATCTATATATATAAAAGGACTTGTGCTGACTGACTGAGGTAAGACGCACGCAGAGCCGTAACCGCTGATGGTAGAAACGTGAAATTTGGGCAGATGTTTATTTTCATATTCTGGACATCCACTAAGAAGGGAATTTGAAAAATTTTAACCCTAAAGGGATGAAATAGGGGTTGAAAGTTTGTATGGAAAAAAATTTAAATCTGCACCGATTTTTATAAAATTTGAAATTCAGACTCTTAAAAATATTTCATTGAACACGTGTTTCATGATTTTTAAGAATTCACTTCCTAAGGGTTCAAAAAGGGGTTGAAAGTTTATATGGTAAAATCTTTAAATCGCCACCGATTTTTATAAAAAAATAAATTCAGACTGTTAAAAATATTTTATTGAACACGTGTTTCGTGATTTTTTTAGAATTCACTCCTAATAAGCGAGCGAAGGCGCGCGCGCCCTCTAGTATTCTATACTTACTAAATATAGATACGTGTGGGATTTGAACTAGCAACCCAATTGAAAGTATTGATGTTTAATCATTTTGTATATGAACCAAAAAAAATTAGAAAACCTAACATACCATGAGTTGTGTGTGTCTGAATATGAACTATGAAGTGCGCCACACTAGTTTAAATAATGTAAAAAGTAAAATCTTGAATCACTTAATTCAATTTAAGATTGATTTTTTTTTTTACTTAATTTAAAATTCAACTTGTTATAGGCATTCAGTGTTCAATTTAAATAGTCAATTTAATATAAAAGAGGAGTCCTGACATATATTCAGTATTCACTTCTACCGAGAGCTAGCGGGAAGCTCAACAGTTGGGTATTGTTTCCGTGGGAATATTTACTACATTCATTATACCAATTACTTCAACACGAAAACAAATCCCTAAGTGTATTATAAAACTAAAAAGTTTCTTATATTTTCAATAATAATAATAATAAGCTACACGCAGTATCCCGCACACAGCAGGGTGTGCAGAGGGAACGTAGTGTTAAGACACTCCATTACCCACTTTCTGGCGAATTTTTCCAAGCACTGTAAACCGATATAAAATATCTATAAAAGTATATAAAAATATGATAAATGAAAAAGTCCACAGATATCCATATAATTAATCCTGTCTTTACACTTGATGCTTGTCACGATTGATTGCACTAATGAAGCTATTCTCAATCACATTGCGCAATTTCAATGGTTATACGTTGTAAATAAACGTTTGTGACGTCACAATCGCGAATATTTACATTTTATAGCCGAGATATATATAGTTAGTGTTTATATATTAGTGTCTTAGTGTCCGATAGATATTGTTAGTGTTTATATATTAGTGTCTCAGTGTCCGATTGAGCTGAAATTTCAATTTCGAATTCAGTTCTGATGACAATGGATGTCAATATTGTAGTTAATTTAAAATGGCCGCCGCAACAAAATGGCGGATTACAAATGTTTGCACAATCTACCTAATATGGGTATTAAATGAAAGGGTTAGCTTGATTTATTAAATACATTAGGAAATATTATCATAAAAATCTAGAAAATGTGTTTTTAAACTGATCTTTTAATTAATATTTTATTATGTTACTGCTTATTGAAAATTTGTATTATACTCTGAATAATATTTAATTAGCTATTATTTTGTGATGTCTCTAATAGATATTATACGGTTAATACGATACGTGAGTTATAGTTACATAATATAAATAACTATAATAACCGTAACTACTTTGTACGTGGAAGGAGTATAGGCAAAAAGAGTTCAACTTTATTATTGATTATTATATGACTGGTGAAATTTATAATAAGCCTATAATAATTCTTATTCATTTGGCGTAACCCATCGAGCACATGTCGAATCTAAGCACAACGTCCTCAAAACAATGGGAAACTCTTTGAAACTTCAAGGAAAAATATATTATCCCCCCGAACATGTAGAGGAAGTATTTTTAAATAGGTCCGTGGATTGAATTATTATTGCCGATAATATGAAAGTGTCAAGGTGAGTTACTGAGCGCCAATGGCAGCGACGAGTTGAGGTGTTGTGATAAATCATAATAAAGAATTGATACAAATATCAATTAAACAAAACTTATTCTGTGAGGTTCTCATTTTGATTCATATTTTGTTGTTTGAATATTTATTGGGATATTACTTCTTGTAAAACATTGATATTATATGTACAGATATACGATTAAATACTTCTTTTCCTTTAATTTTAAATTATTTTTAAAATCGTAAAGAATATAACGACGTCGTTATTTTTGCTAATACATGTTGATTAAATACCTATACTTTAATAGTAGTCATAAAGTGGATAGTTGAACCCCTTAATATAATTTAAAACTGCGACGGCAACAGGCATTTTATGGTGTTTGCTCGAAATTTATATTTGCACTAAAACATTCAAAGGGTCATCTTCTACTTATTATTAAATAATATTTTGACGGTAATATTTTATGTTTACCACGCATTTGAGAAGATCAAGTGTTCCAGGATTCGCCCTACTGTAACTGGTTTCTATTTGAATTTAAAAAATAATCCTATTTAAGGTATCAACTTATATAATATTTTATTTAGAGGCCAGTCGTGGCATAAGCGTGTGACTGTCAACGCAACAGGTTGTAAGTTAGATTCTCTGAATGATGAAGTTTTTAATATTTTTCTTTCTTCGTTCTGGTCAAGACATTGCGGCGTAGAGTCCAGTCACTCAACACTGTGTATCACTCAACACGCAACCACGCAACGCTTTCAAAATTCAGCGATAAATGGGGAATGGAGTGTCTTAACATAAAGTTTACCAGCCAGCGAATCAAGTAGGGACAATGTCCAAGGCATAAGATATTCATAATTTTATATTTATAAAAGAATGATTATGGATTATTTTCTAGTCAAGAGATAATAATAAAAATTACTGCAAATATTAATGACAACTAGAAAATTCGTTCCTCACTATTTAACCAAAAGTACCTATATATCAGGCTGGCGAACAAACCGACGATAAGACCTGGGTGTGCCGTACAGCAGCACGGCTCGCTCAGTGTATTCGACATCGGATAACTGATAAAAATGGGACGAAAACTCCGGATTTCTTTTTGGATAAATTTGAAACAAAAGCTTTCGATGATCCTGAGGAACCTCTATACCAGCCTACCACCTGTTCTCTATTCTGTGGCGTCAAGCTCGCCTTCGATCCTACTGCTCATATGCATTATCACGTACGTATTCAAATTACCTAGTGTTACTATTTTATAACTGATATTTTCACTTTTTTGTATAATATTATTTACGCTACTTAAGTGTCATTGCTTTTATTTAATTTAACATAGTAGATTATAGTGCTATTAACATTTATATTATGATCAAAAAGTAGAGAAAGAAATCATCAGTTTGTTACTTAATTTTACCTTCACTTTATCATTTACTTATTTTTTTTCTTCAAGTACATTGCATTTGTGCATGTTATTTTCTTACCAATTTAAAATATTCGTAAATTTTATTACAATTTGGGATTTGTGCGATTTCTATTTTATATTTGTCTTTGTTAAATCTATTCGTTTTCCAGATTATGAACGAACGTAGTAGGGGTGAAGTTTTTATAGAGCACACAAATTAATCTAATTCTTTGGATTTTGGTGAACGATTCGGGTCACTTTAACATATTTCGAGGTGTTCCTCGATCGGGCGCCGTTTCGAAAAGCATATAATCTTATATTAGAAATACAAATTAGGAATTGATGGTTGACGTCCACATTTGTGTTACATTAGACGATAAAAATGTGGTTATAAGTCAATAAAGCTGTATTTGAAATCCCTCGTCTTTGTACCAACGACTCCTTAAATAGCTTAGTTTTTGAGCAATAGCCTCATCTTCCTCAACAAAATTGAAATGCTTGATGCTCATAAAGTTATTAGGATTAGCTGATCATTTTGTCACGACAGTAGAAGCGTACCAATTGATCTTAAAGGCTGCATTTTTGGAAAATTCTCATACTTTTTGATCAAACTCCATATAAAATCATGATGATGAGCTATTCGAAATCAATTCTAACAAAGTTTTCATCATTGCCAAAATTGACGCTTGTATAATAAACCATATCGAATCATTTTTTAACAGTGGCTAGCCGTTGTTTCTCTGGCAATTCTTTACAACATGGTGTTTGTTATTGGCCGTGCAGTTTTCTGGGAGATGGATAAGTTAACTTGGATTTGGTATCTGTTGGACTATATCTGCGATGCGATCTACGTCATCGATACTGTTATTCACATGCATGAAGGTATGGCCATTGATATTGTCATTTTACAATCATCGTTGCTTTTATATATACAAGACATTATAAATACTTGATGTGCACGCGCGAACGAAATTTCTAAGTTAAGCCTAGTGACTGCAAGCGAATTAAAGTGAAACTTATTTGCAGAATTAAAATTTGCTACATTTAAACATATAATCACTGCAGTGCTCATTGCTCTTTGGTACACATAACTATATAACTATATTTTTTATTATCATCAATTATTTTTACAATAAGTACGTGATTTGTTTTGTTTATGCTAATTGAATTTGATTGTCGATAATCTTTCTAGTGAAGTCTGGATCTTATTAGAAAGATTGTACTATTAAATTTCATGTTTGTAAGAAAACTCATAGATTTAAGCATAAATGTGACTTGGGAGGGAAATCAACAGTGTCACCCACGCGTGCCGCGCCTTGCGTCATCAAATTTAGCTAAAGCGTGAACAAACAGCCCACCCAGCCTTCACTTCCCGCGCAAATAGGAATCGACCTGCTATCGAGGACTCGATTCGATTGTCGTCAAAATACTAACGATATACGATATATCGATAAAAAAATTATAAGTATTAGTTAGGACTTTAGAAAAAAATATTTAATATCATTTCAATTACTTTTAAATGTGGACTATCAAATAAACTACTTTTGTTACTCAAGCAAGTCCTATGATTATATATATATTTTTTTTAATAATTAGACATAAATATTTAATAATATATAAATATTCACCTACCAACAAAATTGTTTTTTTTTTTGATATCTTGATTTGAAAACACATTCATTCGTTTTTAGGTTTTAGGCACAATATCGTGAAATATAAAGTTCTGTTTGTTCATTTTTATTTAAATATGTATAATCAAATAAAATCATGAGGACAATAGCGAATGTATATCTCTGTATATGCAATAGACCCAATGAATACCTTCATGAAAATACAACAATAATATGTATATTATTATTTAACTGATTTTAATTTGTATACTAAAATACTTAATGGAAAACCGTAAGATCTATATTATTTTTAGGATACTTGGAACAAGGCCTTATGGTGAAGGAAGCTAAGATGCTGCGTCTTCATTATTTGAAATCGGATGCCTGGCGTTATGATTTAATATCGTTATTCCCCACTGATTTGGCTTATTACTGGTGGATTCCTGGATCTTGTAGCGCTGTAAGTGATGTTGATTGGAAGAACTTGACTATTATAGTATTTCGGGGGGATATAAATTATTATTTCTTGTATCTAATATTCAGGTGAAGTAGTTGGTTATTTCTCCATTTATTATATAATTATAGATATTTTCGTTTTCCAAATTAAAATGACCGTGACACCGCAAGTTTCGAATCTATTATCTTAAACGAAATATATTCTGCAGTTGATATGAGTTATATATGTAAGTTTATTAACAAAAAATACAAATACATATATGTAATTGTACTTTTGTTCCAACTTAAAAACCCAACGTACAAATCAAGATGAATGGGACGACTAAGTATCCCATGTAAACATATTCTTCAACTTTGTTATTAGACAAAGTGACAATATTGACTCTGTTCCAGGACTGTTTGCCCTGCCCCGTTATTGTACGACTCAATCGACTATTTCGCTTGCCTCGAATGTGGGAGTGGTTCGATCGTACCGAAACGGCCACCAGTTTTCCTAACGTATTCAGAATTTGCAAGGTCAGCTATATAGGAATACTATCTATCATACCAAAAGAAATAAGAATTTATATTCAACTACTTACCTAATATTTCAGGTTGTCATGGGTATTTTGGTGCTCATCCATTGGAATGCGTGCCTGTACTTTGCTATCAGCTACGCAATTGGCTTCGGTACTGACAACTGGGTTTATAATATAACAGGACCTCGTAATGAAACTTTAGCTCATCAGTATATATACAGTTTCTATTGGTCTACTTTGACTCTTACAACAATCGGCGAAACGCCACAGCCAGAAATAGATGCTGAATATCTTTTTGTTGTAGCTGACTTTTTAGCTGGTGTCCTTATTTTTGCTACTATTGTTGGAAACATAGGCTCTATGATATCAAATATGAATGTAGCCCGAGTGGAATTCCAAAATAAAATGGATGGTGTAAAACAATATATGGCTTTTCGTAAGGTCAGTGGTGAGTTGGAAGCTAGAGTTATCCGGTGGTTTGCTTACACTTGGGCTGAAAGCGGTGCTCTAGATGAAGAAAACGTTTTGTCATCATTACCAGATAAACTAAAAGCTGAAATCGCTATTCGAGTTCATTTAGATACTTTGCGAAAAGTAAGAATTTTTCAGGACTGTGAACCTGGACTTTTAGAAGCTTTGGTATTGAAGTTGCGTTTACAAGTCTTCAGCCCTGGAGATTACATTTGTCGAAAAGGAGACGTCGGAAAGGAAATGTATATTGTTAAACGTGGACGACTACAGGTAGTTGCTGATGATGGTCACACAGTTCTCGCTACATTAAGTGCTGGCTCAGTTTTTGGCGAAGTTAGTGTTTTAGAAATTGCCGGCAATCGTACGGGTAACAGGCGTACAGCTAATGTTCGTGCTCTAGGATACTCTGACTTATTTTGCCTAGCTAAGAAAGACCTTTGGGAGGCACTTGCAGATTATCCTGATGCAAGAACCACTTTAACTGAACGTGGTTGTCAGCTGTTACGAAAGGTACAGTTGCATATTTCTAACAATCAAATAATAAATATTTTCGTATTTGAAAATCCAATAAAAACTATATTTTTCTATTTTTATAATATATTTTTTTAGGACGGTCTTTTAGATGAAACTCTTTATCAAAATGCTCAGAACACGCGCATGGGCTCAGATGATATGGTAAAATATCTTCTTGGGAGCTATGAAATGGTAGACGTCCGTATGCACAACCTTGCCACTGAAATGGGTACTGAACATCAATGCCTGAAGCAAAGACTAGATAATCTTGATTCTGCGTAAGTCTACATTTAACAGTTCCTCTAGTTATGCGAAATTATTTTCTGCGAACTAATACTTTTTGTACTAGCAAAGCGAATTATTTTTGATTATTTATTGTGATTAATTTACTTTTATAAGTATTGGTAACTTTTAATAATATTTTTAAACATTTTTACTATTCTCAGAATCAAATACATATCAGAAAAACTTGGGAGGATAAACAAAAATCCAGTAAATGGGGCTGGACACCAAATTAATCAAGAAAAAAATAAGCCTGCTCGTGATGTTACGATTAGTTCAGAGGATAAGACGGCGAGTTTAATTCGTGGACGTGGTTCTTCTCTTACTCCAGAAAATGTTCGTAATCTGCTGCCTATAACGGTGGAGCCAAGAAGCCAATCAATGCGTGTGCGAGGCGAGAGGGAGCGTTACTGAATTCTATAAATTAAGCTTTTTGGCTCTAAATCACAATAATAAAGAAAATACGCATCTTCTGATTCTCAATCTGTGAATTGTGCAGAAGGTAAAGAACATTTAAGTAATGTTGTAATATTAATATGTACAAGGCCTACAATTCAGTAAGTCTTGTGTATTTAAATAAGATATTTTACAATATGTGCTCATATATATGGTTGGAAACTTTAAGTATTTTTTAAATAAATTGTCATTTTGTATTAAATGTATATTAACATAAATTTAATTTATTTAAAATATTTATAAATTCAAAATGTTAAATATGTCCTAAATTAATGACATACATAATATGTATATGTGTGTAGTTTTATAAATACATCTCATTATATTAATCTCTATTGCCAAAAATACAACATTTTAAAATAAACATCAACATAAAACAGTAGATAGTGATAGAAGTCAAAATGATAGAAGATGCTGTAAATAATCTTTAAATTTTGTGTGTGTTCTTATTATATGTCAATTTTAATGTTAGTTAAGTCGATGTTGTCCTAAAGAAGATTCAAAGTCACACACAATTTATTATGAACTCAAAAAAAAAGTAAGATCTCAGTCATTTTAGATGATATCATTACCATAGTTATATATATGATCTAATCTTACGACCTGCGCTTTTTCTTCTTTCATTATTTAACAAAATAACAATTTTCAATGATTATTTATTTAGTAAGGTACAATGGTCAAACAAGGTAAATTGGTGCTATTTTTGACGAATTTGGAAATCGTCTTCAAGGAATGTAATGATATTGTCCGAAATTCCACTCCTTTAACCCTAGAAAGATAACCTACGTCGCAGAGGCGCCTACGAAATAAACATATTGCTGTATCTTTTTATTAGGTGCGCGTATTAACTTGTCCTTCTCAGTCAACTCGGTCGTCGGTCTACTCTGTCGCGGGACGGTTGTATCTATGCTATAAGTACCATAGTTCAGCGGCTATGACCAGTTGATGCGCCCGCGAGGCGTATGGTTATCTTTTATTTTATGGTTTTATGGTTGTTTTTCACAAGAAAGACGTTTGTCATGACTGTCTCTAAAGATTTTTTTATAATATTATAGTTTTTTTACATTGATTATATTATAGTCCACTAGTTTGTAAGGATAAAACACAATTTTTTGTGATATTTTACAAGATTTGTTCCCATAAATCAAAGACTGTTGATTTTTGGTAATTTTTCATAGTGGTCAAGTGATTTAAGTTTAAAATTACCTAAAACATAAAAAAATATAATATAAATGCATTTTATTTTTACAATAATGCCAAACCTTTAAAATGACTAGATTAACTTAAATAAATATCCATTGTTAGTATAAAATTGACGCCTTAGAAAAGCATGCGCCTCTGAAGCGTATGGTTATCTTTTACGTACGTTGTCATATGATTATCTTTCTAGGGTTAAAGATATATATTGAACGCTTATTTTTCAAAAAGGCATAACTAGCTGTTTTGAAGATTCTATATGTGCTATTGTCAAATATACATTTAATAAAATTATAAGTATTAAAGCGATCAAATTATAAAAATATTTCTATTGAAAATTATATACAAAACAGATAATTTTAAAATAAAAAAAAAATCAAAATTATAACGCGATTTACGTAATACTATATAACCGACGCACGGGAAAAATAAAAATAGAAACAAAACTTAAATAACTAAACTACCATCAAATAACTTATTTAACATTAAACAACTTTTCTAGAACTTTCGGTAACGATTAATGTAAAAGTAATCTTGAATAACCTGCTGCTCCTTATCAATAAAATCGAAACTTCCTATTGTATACATATCTTTTCAATATATTTAATACAATATAATTTTTGAAGCTTTTAATGAATATTAGTATATAAAAAAATATTTAATTTTTACCTTAAATATATTTTCTATTTACATCTAAGAAAATGCTTAGGTATTTTTTGAATAGATATAATTGTATATTACCAGTAGTTTAATGTTGTCAATGGATGTTTTTCAATGTAACTACGTACAATATTAAGTCAGAATCGTAGAACACAGACGGACCAGATTTAGTTGAAGTTTTACTGAAATAAAAATATCGTCGATAATAAAAAAAATATATTAATTTAATTTATTTTTCGTAATTTTATTTTCATGTACAATTTAATTACGGTTCGTATAAACATTTAATTGGATAATGTATATATTTTTTAAAGCCTACAAACTTTTGTCAATGTCAATGTAATAGGTCTGAATGTAACATTTTGATGTCCAAATAAAAATATTAAAAATAAACAAATGTTGTTTTTATTAAATATCCTAATATAAGTAAATGCTTTTGTATTTAGAAACATTAAGCTATATTAAAATAAAATTGATCCACTATATATTTTCAGAATGTGCTTGTGGACATATACGAAGACATGGACATAGCTTATTTTCAGCATTTAGTACTATAATGAGGAATCAGTCTATTATTACTGCCAGATATATATCTGGCAGTAAAAATTATAGTGTTGCCAATAGACCTGGTATACATAGTACTAGTAGACCAAGTGTCGCGCCGCGCAGTGATCGTCATTGCTATCCCAAACGATAATTAATAATTATCTTATTTCTTTTCTTTTTTCAGCTTCACGCTGTATCCCGCACACAGCAGGGTAGACAGAGGGAACCTAGTGGTAAGACACTCCGTTCCCCACTTTCTGCCGAATTCTGGAAGCATTGCGTGTTGAGTGGCAGAACTCAACGCCGCGCTTAACCTCGATACCAGAGCAGAGAAATGGAAATATAAATTTAAGTAAATATTTCATCTCCTCGAGTGGGGATCGAACCCACAACCAGTCGGTTTTACAGTCACACTTCGTGCCGCTGCGCCACGACTAGCCTCAAACAGTAATTATCTTATGATGGCAGCAAAAGAAAAGTTATCTAAACATTTTGAGATTACTGCCATGTGGGTTGTTAGTGCGACTGTCATTGTGCCTATGGTGGTTTCAGTTAAATTTCATAGCGAAAAACCTCGACCAACATCTTAAGAAGTTATCGCTTACGTACTTACTTAGTTTGAAGTTGGGCTAAGAACCGGATATAGAATGCAATATTACTTGTAGACGCCACGTATTGTGAGGAGGTTCACCACTGGAGAAGCCCCAGGAATCGACGGCCTTGACCCTTGTCCTCCTATCACGACATAATATTTTTTGTATTTTTAAATGTATTTGTTTTTAAATTATATTTAAAAATGTAAAATAGAAGAATCCTGTTTACTAATAAAAAAATATATATTGATTGTAACTTCTTCTATGATTTTTTTTGTTTCACATTATATTCGGCACATAATAGACAGAGAGAACTTGGGAACGTAGTATTCTGTAAGACATTTTGTTGCCATTGAGACACTTCCGTTCCCTATTTGAGTGGCGGAACTCAACTTCGCGTTTCCCCTCGTTACCAGAGCGATTAAGTTAAAATATTAAATATTTCATCTCCTCGTGTGGAAAACGAATATACAACCTGGCGTAGTTACGATTGCATGCTTGTGCCTTGAGGAGAGGATTCTACTGATTGATTCAATGGAATTCGGATCCACAATTACGTTCTATCAGGCTGGCTTTCCCCAAGTCGGATAAGGCAGAGTGATGTAGGTATACTGTACTGCAATTATCATTTAAAAATAGTAACATCTTTAGTTAACATCAATAGTGTGAATCATTATAGAGTTTAAGCTGTATGTAATTTTTTTGACATAAAATTTTTTGAGGGTGGATTATATAATTTCCAGGATATACTGATTATTTATAAGTAAGCATATTAACACAAAGTTGGAAATAAAAAATGAAATATCGTAACATATTTGACTTTCATTTAGTTTCTATGAGGCTTTAAAGTGTGTGTGTGTGTGTGTGTGTGTGTGTGTGTGTGTGTGTGTGTGCGTGTGCGTGTGCGTGTGCGTGTGCGTGTGCGTGTGCGTGTGCGTGTGCGTGTGCGTGTGCGTGTGCGTGTGCGTGTGCGTGTGCGTGTGCGTGTGCGTGTGCGTGTGCGTGTGCGTGTGCGTGTGCGTGCGCGTGTGTGTCTTAGGTTAAAATTAAACTAATCTTCACATTTGTTTCAATTTATTGAATTGAATTATATTAATTATTTTTATATATATACTTATATATATATATATAATAATAACAATCAATATTATAATCATATACATACAAGAACAAAAAAATTGACAGCGAACAACAAAATCAGATGCTTACATCACTATCTTACTCTAACACCAAAGTAAATCCACTCAATTTTATTGTCACAGTAAGACTAAATTCACAATAAAATTTCACATATCTTCCCATTTCTCTTAACATCAATATTAGCTCCAAAAATAATGCATGTTTGAATTGAGCTAATACAGGACTATAGTCCATATTAAATAATGGTAATCACATCAAAACAACCGGAGTGCTTAAATACCTTAAAACAAATATTGTAACTGGAAAAAAAAACAAACTATACAAAATCTAAAGAAACTAGACCAAAATTTAATTTACTTACATATAAATTACAAGCACCTACGCATATTTACTGTTTACATTTATAAAGTGAAATTGACATAACATCCTTATATAATTGACAAAAACTGACTATTCTACTGCAAATTATAAGGAATGAGTAACCATTTTGTCACAAGAGATCCGAAAAAGTAAAAAATATTAAATAGTGTAAGCTCAGAAGGGTCCCATAGAGATACATTTACGACAAATAACCACTGATAAAATCACTACTTTGGACATACATATGTATACATACGAAGAAACTACTATTACTAAGTGACCCTGTACCCCAGTCTCGCTTAAAAAAACCAATTCTTTTAAACATGTAAAATCTAATAAACGAGCAGTCTCAATTTTTTTCTTTCAAAAAGTCTAATTTATCGTATCTCTTTTCCCCTCGACTGCCGGGCTTACGATCCAACCAATGGGGTCATCGGTAACATTTTCATTTTCTACACGCAACGACATCGACACACAGTATGATAAAATTTCTGTTGATTATGGCTTATATCATACTTGCTAGTTACAAGTCGTAAGTAGTCCAAAAGGAGATGCTAAATAGAATTTATTTATACAGAGTGTTCATTTCAGCCCCATAGAATTTAAATAACGAGGAATTAAAGATAACCGATAGTATAATCGGTGGGATATTTTACAAATTCACATTCCTCAATTTTTTTTATGAAGCTTAATTCTAACATTTATCACCACATCGATACATTAAAACATCTACTAAAAGCTGAACCACAAAAGCCACAGTAAGTTTACATGAAGCATTTTGAATATGACGTAGTATTGGATAGAATGCTGGACGAGGATTCTTCCTTCACGCCAACTGTAATAAAAAAAATTTATTATTTAATAAAATTTAATTAAATTGTTGAGGCCAGTCGTGTGGCGCAGGGGCACAAAGTGTGACTGCAAAATCGACTGGTTGTGGGTTCGATCGATGAATGAAATATTTATTTACATTTCTTCGCTCTGGTGTCGCGGCAAAATGGGTCAATGGGTCCTCTAATTATATCAAATATACAATATATATATATATATATATATATATATATATATATATATATCAGTATATATATATATATATATCAGTATACAAAAATATAATCTTCTATAACATTTTTATTATGTTTATGGAGATGGATATTTGTTCCAGTTTTAAGTAAACACTATTGAACGTTTAAGATGAAACTTTACAATAATAAAGATTATACGTCAAAATA
Source organism: Heliconius himera (assembly GCA_021202915.1). Lineage (NCBI taxonomy): Eukaryota > Metazoa > Arthropoda > Insecta > Lepidoptera > Nymphalidae > Heliconius > Heliconius himera. Next base: position 793,474 of record JAJHJA010000098.1, read on the forward strand.
ACACATAGGTTACATTTATAAGTTTAAGCGGGAGAAGCCGCGTGTATGCTAGTAAATCAATAAAGATGAAGTATTGAGGTTTTAATATATGCTGAATATTACCTTCGGGCCAGAAAGAGAACCTTCCAGCTGCATCAGATGAAGTGACGGAATCATGTCGTCGAGGAGGTGAGTAATTTCCCGTCGACACAAATCCTGCATTAGGACTCGGAGACCCACCTGAAAATAATGATAATCAATATAATATTTAAGTAGTTACTATCAAATAACGCAGCTTCACGCTGTATCCCGCACACAGCAGGGTAGGCAGAAGGAACCTGGTGTTTAGACACTCCGTTACCCACTTTCTGCCGGATTATGGAGGCATTGCGTGTTGGTCACCAGAGCGAAGAAATGGAAATATAAATTTAAGTAAATATTTCATCTCCTCTAGTGGGGATCTAACCCACAACCAGTCGATTTACAGTCACACTTTGTGACGCTGCGCCACGACTGGCCTCATAGATAAAGGAATAATATGACATTAACATAATATAGATGAAGCCAGTCGTGGTGCAGGGGCTTAAATGTATGGCTGTAAACGCGACTGGTTTTGACTTCGATCCTCGATCGAGGAAATGAAATATTTAGTATTTTATTTTTCTTCGCTTCGGTGTCGAGGCGCGGCGTTGAGTTTCGCCTCTCAACAAACAATGCATCCAATGAATTCGGAGGAAAATAGGGAACAGAGTGTTGCTGCTGTGTGCAGATTACAGCGTGAAACAGTTAAAAAAGAAACAAAAAAAAAAATAATTTTCTATTAATCAAGTTGACATTGTAGTCGTTTAAAATATATATAGGTACTATTATATGAAGACAATAAGGGTGTTGAATGAGCCTCAATGAAGTGTCCGTGCGCCGTATGCACGTCACGTAGTGCCCGTGGCGCACCTTGAACAACAAATATTGCATTTCGAAAAGCAATGTGATTCGGTTTTTAATGATTAAAATTTTCACATGTTATTAGAGTATTATATTTTAATTATTGTTTTTATAATATTTATTTATTTTTAGAAAGTTTTTTATTCATTTTTTTTATGCTAAATCTCTCACGTTTAAAGAAAAAGTCAGATCACTTCTTTTTGTAGAGTTCTACTTTTTGGTACCTATCTACACTTATTATTTTCTATTATACAGTAATAATGATTCATTAACTGCAAATGTAACCTTGTAATCCTATACATTTACATGGGATTACAAAGTTATTCATGCAGTTGGTGTATTTGGATAACTGGACCGAAATTACAAAATATTTAAGTTTTCTCATGATTAAGACACTAAACTCTATTTGTATTCTAAATTTGAAGCTTCTATGTCTGCTAGAAGTGCCTTGGACTTTTGATGATCGGTGTGTCAGTCAGTGAGTGACAAAATTTAGAAACTTTAACAGGTTGTCGTTCTTAAACTACTGGTTCAAATTGACTGAAATTTTAAATATACCGTGTTTATATAATGCCTGATTAGTTACTGAAAATTCAGGTTTCTTGTTTTATCCACAACGAAGTTATAGGGGGTTGAAAATGGCCTGAATTGCTTCGAGAAAAGGATGGTACGGCCGCTATTTTGCTCGACTTGGCGGGGGCACTGCCGTGCCCCCAGATTAATCTATTTAAATAGTGTAATTGACTTTTAAAAATAATATCAACGTACGGCTTTAAGCTAATTTTTTAACAAATATAAAAAAAATATATACTACGCAGGACTTTACAACACACAACATTTTCTATATAACTCTACTAAAAGTTCTCATTTCTCATATTAAATTATGAATGTTAATCATAATTAATCATTAATTCATTGGCATCTTTATAGCTAATAGACGTTTAGCCCTTTTCACGCCCTCTGTTGTTTTTTTTACCTCTATTGTACAACTGCACTAACTTTAGTTAACAGCTCACAATAGATGGCGCTAGTAGTTTTATAGTTTACAACTAGAAATCCCAAGTAAGGGATGGCGTTAGTAGTCGCGAAATTACCTCTGAATGAGTAGAAAAGAGATAAGCGTATCAGTTTGTGCTACAATAAGATTTTTCCTTTTAGAATCGTTAATGGAGATGACTCGTTATTTTTTTAAGTCTATTAGTTTGGAGTTTTTCTTATTCGAATATATTAATGTAAGTACTTGCGTATAACAACAATTAATTTTTATTTGGAATAATTGAGTGTTTGGGTTTAATTTATGTATCAGAGTAGATATATTGTGTGGTTCATATCTCATTCTAAAAAATAATTATATAAAACGACATATCATGTACCTATATATCTAGTCTTTACAGTATTTTTCTTCGATTTTTTTTATTTCGAAGGTTTTGTACCTGCTGGTAATTTTTATTCATTAATCAGATTAGCTTAGATTTAGATTGTTATAAAAAAATAGTCAATATTTATGTTAAAAATCACACACCCTCAGGCCAGAATGAAAACCGGGACACCGGCGCGTCCGACGAAGTCACGATGTCATGATGACGACCCGGCGAGAATCCACCTGTTGCTGCGTATCCTGAACTCGGACTGGATGAACCATCTGAAAATAAATATTAACTTTGTATGTTTCACGTGTTTTTAGGTTTCCGTACTTTAAAATAAAAGGCGGAATTCTTATAGGATTACATTTTCGTGGGTTCACAGATGGGAATCTGTGAAGATGTCTATTCGTTGTAAACTCAGGAAATACTAACAAAGGAAAAAATATTTCCATTTTCTCATTCTAGTTTACCAGAAGCTTTGTATACGAAACGCTATATTGAATTAAGCCACTCTACATGCGAGGTCTGGAATTCAGGTGAAAAGTGGAAAATGGATTGCTTTGGACATAAGGCCCATCCTGATTCCTGCAGCATCAAAAAAATACTCTCTACTAGGAATCGAACCTTCTATTATTATAGTTAAGACAGTTAGATAATTTGTAAAATAGAATACTATTTTTTTTTCAGATAGATAACTAAAAATAAATAAATAAATAAATCAGCTTCACGCTGTATCCCGCACGCTGCAGGCTAGGCAGAGGGAACCTAGTGTTAAGACACTCCGTTCCCCACTTTCTGCCGAATTCCGGAGGCATTGCGTATTGAGTGGCAGAACTCAACACCGTCCTTGTCACCACACCAGAGCGAAGAAATGGAAATATAAATTTAAGTAAATATTTCATCTCCTCGAGTGGGGATCGAACCCACAACCAGTCGGTTTTACAGTCACACTTTGTGCCTCTGCGCCACGACTGGCCTCTACCTAAGTTAATTAGAATTTGAATTTACATAAAGGAGTAAGTACTTACCTAAATTGGGAACGTTGATATTATATGCATTCATCGACATTGGTTGCATCGATTGCAATTGGGTTTGGAGCTGGAACAAAATCTTATATTATTATGTATGTAGGTTTATTTCGCACTTCGGCTAATGTCACTATACTATTTGTAATTATTATTTAAAATATCCGGCAGAAAGTGGGGAACGGAGTGTCTTAACACTAGGTTCCCTCTGCCTACCCTGCTATGTGCGGGATATAGCGTGAAGCTAATTTATTTTTTTTTATTTTTTATTTAAAATATGATAACAATAAAAAAATTTTTTTTACATGTTGACGGTCAAAAGGGTTTTTTTAAATTCTGCAATTAATACCACACGTTTCTTAATTAATCGATTATTAAAAATATGTAGGTATCTTTTTATTTATTTTTCTTACTCGCATATTTTTCGAGTATAGTGACATTAAAGAGCAAAAAGCACCACAAACAACTTGAAAGTATACAGGTACTTATAGAAGTTCTAATATAGAGAAATTAACTTAAAGCTTACCTTATTTCGATTGTAGATTACATATTATGCTTACTTACGATTGTAGATTACATATAATGCTTACTTACTTATGAAATGAATATATATATAAAATGTGCTTGAATTACGTTCTTAATTTATTTTCAACCCCGGAAGTAAGAAAAGGAGTGTTAGAAGTTTGAAATAAAAAAATATTTATAACAGACGTTTTTACCCAATAAAATATTATAATATACAATTTAATTGGAAAAAATATTGGAATTATATAACTATAATAATACTAAGTAAAATATATTGGAATTGTATAACTATAATACCTAATACTAAGTAAAATAAAATTTATTGCAAGATAAACACATTAAAGTGAATTACTGTGTAATTGTTATAGTAGTTTAATATTGATATTTTTTACTGTATATCATTGATAGAGGAACTGCAGCATATTTGGAATACTAGTTTGTTTTTTGAGAATAAATTTAAAGAGAGAAATGGGATGGCTCAATAAAAAATACTTTATATTATTTGAAAAGTATTAAATTTTAATAATAATAACCATCAAACAGAACAAAAACCAGAAACATTACCAAATGCTTATCAAATTAAAAAAAATACAAAAGCTAAATTTGACTTAGGGTGAAAGTAATTTGGAATATAGTATTCCATCACATTTATTCTTTGACCATTGCAAATATTTTTTTTTAGAAACTAATAGATATCTTTTTTTACAACGGTTTTAAAGTCTTTATGTGTCTAGGTAATAATTTGTTTTAATCAAAATATCTAAAAATTGTATCTAATACTTAAGTAATTAGCTTCTCTGAGAAACATTCGAACTTCTTCACTGTAATAGTATTTTAGTCCATTAAAGTGAACTTTATGCGTACAATTAGGTGGTAGGATAGTCGCGTAATGTTGTGCTCAATAAATATTACTTGTATTCTACATTCTAATGTCAGCTTCACGCTGTATCCCGCACACAGCAGGGTAGGCAGAGGGAACCTAGTGTTAAGGCACTCCGTTCCCCACTTTCTGCCGAATTCTGGAGGCATTGCGTGTTGAGTGGCAGAACTCAACGCCGCGCTTAACCTCGGCACCAGAGCGAAGAAATGGAAATATAAATTTAAGTAAATATTTCATCTCCTCGAGTGGGGATCGAACCCACAACCAGTCGGTTTTACAGTCACACCTCGTGCCACTGCGCCACGACTAGCCTCAAACGTTCAAACGTTCTAATATTTTTTTTTTCAAATGAATATTAAAGGAGATGTAGATTATGAAATATAGACGTTAATGTTCTCTACAGTGCTAACATAAATCACGCCATGAGTTTTCATTATTAACGAAAGTGTAACTCAAATTAAAAAGAACGTGCCGTGACGAACTGAGATATTCACATATCCTTATAGTGATTGTTCAGCAAAGAAAAAAATAGGATATTTTTTTATACGAAAATTGTTATTTAAATCTATTGCCCTATATGTCTGTATATAATAACAAGTGTTGCTTACAAACATTAATTTAACAAACTCAAAGTAAAATTTCTGATTCTGTTCTTTTTGCTGTTGAAAAATAACAGACCTTTATTTTTGACAATTCCCAAATTTCTAATATTATTTTATTAAAAAAATATATTTAAATGGTTTATTCATAAAATATCCTTTAAAGAGATTTTTGTAAAAAGCGAAAATGAAACAAAATTTTTAAAGTACTTAATATATAATTCAATTTTCATTTTTATTGAATAAGAGCGTTTCTCAAAAATTACAAAAAAAAACAAATGTTATAATGTCATATCGCAAAATCAGAATTTGTCGTAGTTATGATTGCAGCAATTTGCAATAGAGCGGTTTACGGCCTGTTGATACGCTAGTAAAAGTTTAATCTCATGATTACAGCTATGAACCTATAAAAATAATATGCGTGTGCGCACTGCACAGCGCCGTTTTCTATGGTGGCAACAATATGTCGTAATTTTTCATATTATTTCTTTGCTTGTCAAAAGTTACACATTCAATTCCCATAACGAAATGTTTAATGTTCTAAACAATCAATTGTTTAAATATAAATATATATATATTATATGTATACGAGCTTTTAAAAATGTTCGTGTTATTAGGCTATTAGTATCTCATTTTAGGTGACTATTTATATTAATTTTAAACTAATTCAGAAGATGTTTCTAAACTTCAGAATCAGTTTAAAAAACGAATTTAATATTACTTTTATTATTCAGTCGTGTTGAACAAAGGGCACTCTTGGCTGTTCTAGGCTTAATATCTTTAAAGTAGCGTAAGGGTAACTTTTTATCTCTATCTTTATATATAATAAGACAGTAAAAATATTTTGTCTGTACATTTAGTAATTTTGACTGAAATGGATAGAGGGACACTTAAAAAGAATAATAGAAAGCAAAAATGATTTTTTAAATTTCTTGTCTGTCTGTCTGTCTGTCTGTCGAGATATTTATGTCCGCATTTTTCTCTGAAAGTACTGAACCGATTTACTTAAAAGTTTCACCAATTGCTTTGGTTTAAATCAACTTAACTACTAAAGTTTGGTTCATCAAAATCGGTTCATTAAAAAAAAAGTTATCGTCATTTGCCTGCGAATGTTATATAGTAATAGCGCTGGTAAGATTCCTGGCTAAAGAATGACATTTGAAACGTCTTGATTATATGACTGTCGATAAAAATATATATTTTTGAAGCACTATTATACAATATTTTATACAATAAAGTAAACAAAATCGAATTGTAAGTGGAGATTACCTTCATAAATCATACAACTAAGTCGAAACCGTAATTAATTCAACACAGAGATAAAGAACGATTTGATTTTCAAAGAGATATCAAGCAAATACATAGATTTTGTGGTTCGTTCGTTCGTTTGAAATAAATCTATATAAAAGTGCTTAAAAACATAATTTCTACGTGTACTCTGTAATAACTACATATTTACCAATTGTACATTTAGCTAATAATATGTGTAACTAATTTAAAAACTGCACAGGAGTTAATATGCAAACATTACAGTTATTTTACAAAGAAAATTATGAATCCTTACCCAAATCAATAATTTTACATTTAAGGCTGTTTCTGAAGCAGTACATTAAATTATAAAGTAACATCAGCACATTTAACAGAGCTTTAAAAAACATAACATACAAAAATATACGTATAGTATACGTATAATAAATAATTAGCTTTATGTATATTTTACGAATATCAAATATCAACATTGGTCATATTTTTTAGTTCGAAACAATCAAACATTCTTATAGAAGTTCCGATAATGTCGTAAAAAAATCATAGAATATTACAGAATAAAGTAATAAAAAAATCATATTAAAAGTCATTAGAGTTGTCAATCAATTCTGCTTATTAAATCAATAATCATGTATTTTAAACGGGCGAAGCCGTGGGCGGGCCGCTAGTCTACTCTAAAGCTACGTGAGATGCGTCTATGATATTATTATAAAATAAATAAAAACAAATAATATAAGATATTACATTTTAAATATTATTTAACTTTACCAATAAATAAAAGTGAGGCCGTCGTGGCCCAGTGGCACAAGGATGTAACTGAAATGCGGTTATGAGTTCGATCCCCACTCGAGGAAATTTATTATTATTTCCTAATATTTTCATTTCTTCGTTCTGGTACCAAGGCAAAAGTCCGGCGTTGAGTTCCGTCACTTAACACGCAATGCCTCGAAAAAAAATCGGCAGAAAGAGGGGAACACTCTGCTTATCCTGCTGTGTGCGGGATACAGCGTGAAGACGATCATTTTTTTTTATAAATACGTACAGGTAAGGTAATTCGGTACCTATGACGCTATATAATATTTAAAACATTACGTACTTGTCCTTGTATTTGATGAGTTGAGAAAGGGTTGACTGGGGATGTTTGATGCGGCAAAGTGTGAGGTGAACATCCGGGAGGGCTCCTTCCAATAGGGCAGCCGCTGGTGTAGCCAAGCCCACTAGTGGTCTGCGGGAGCCATGTACTGTGGACAAAATTAAACAATTTTTATGATTTCCTTTCAAAATTGAAGCCTGATCAAACTTATTACAGCAGTAGAAACTATTTCTCTAATTTCAATTTAAATTGATTTAATACATGATCACTTACAAGATTACATTTAAATTAAATTAAATATTAATAGTAAAGATACTCAAAAAATATTTCTTCTTATTTTTCTCAATTTCTGTAAGTGAAAAAATTGTGGCGTTATTTTGTATCCAAAAAATACATTAAATGTTTAATGATTTTTATGGGTGACACGAGACTAGCAAACAGTTTTACTACGACTGGCCTCAACTGCTTTAAATAAATGACACTTAACTACGTATAATTGTAAATATTTAAATAGCTCTTTAAAACCAACTCTTCATTTTGTTCAATTTATTATCTGGAAAATGAATTTAATGATATTATGATTTCCATCATTCATTTCAGAGGCCGGTCGTGGCGCAGCGGCGCGAGGTGTGACTGCAAAACTGACCGGTTGTGGGTTCGATCCCCACTCGAGGAGATGAAATATTTACTTAAATTTATATTTCCATTTCTTCGCTCTGGTGTCGAGGTTAAGCGCGGCGTTGAGTTCTGCCACTCAACACGCAATGCCTCCAGAATTCGGCAGAAAGTGGGGAACGGAGTGTCTTGACACTAGGTTCCCTCTGCCTACCCTGCTGTGTGCGGGATACAGCGTGAAGCTAATTTAATTTTTAATTTAATTTATGATTTCCATTTAATATTTTAAATTGTGATGAATATACATAATAACTGAAATTGACAATTAATATTGTCAATTTTAGTTATCCACATACAGGATAGAAAAATATATCTTAGAAAACATAAATTTAACGTGGCGGGAAACGAACCCGCGCTTTTAGGAAACCAAGATCTGTCGATTTTTTAAATTAAATTAACCATAAAAAATAAACATTTGTTAAAAAATAATAACTGTTTTCTATGTTTTTTATATTCCTGCTAGTCAAAATGGTCAAACGAGAGAAAATAAGATTTTAAAAGTTACGCATTCTATGTAATATAGCCTTTCTCGATGAATGGACAATCCAATACTAAAATATTTTAATAATTTGGATCAGTACTTATTGAGAATATAGCTTATTATTATATTAAAAAATTAAATTAAATTAAATTAGCTTCACGCTGTATCCCGCACACAGCAGGGTAGGCAGAGGGAACCTAGTGTTAAGACACTCCGTTCCCCACTTTCTGCCGAATTCTGGAGGCATTGCGTGTTGAGTGGCAGAACTCAACGCCGCGCTTAACCTCGACACGAGAGCGAAGAAATGGAAATATAAATTTAAGTAAATATTTCAATCTCCTCGAGTGGGGATCGAACCCACAACCAGTCGGTTTTGCAGTCACACCTCGTGCCGCTGCGCCACGACCGGCCTCTGATTATTATATTATTAATATAATATTGATTATTAATCAATATAGGGTGTAGGTATGTCTTATAAATAAGGATTTTGCTAGTAGCTAGTGTGATGCTATATTTGATGCATGAAAAATAAAATGTTACACAATCTAATAAATAATTAATAAATTAATAATTTTAGCACTTTACTACACAAAAGTAGGTAGGTATATAATTAGTTTCCATTAATATTTTATTAGTTTCACGCTGTATCCCTCATACAGCAGGGTAAGCAGAGGGAACCTTGGAACCTAGTGCAAGGGAACTCCGTTCCTATTAAGATTTACTTCTACTGGATCACTTTCTGCTGAATTTTGGAGGCATTGCGTGTTAAATAGCGGAACACAACGCCGCGCTTTGCCTCGTTACTAGGGTAAAAATTTCGTTTCCTCGAGTGAGAATCAAACCCACAACCTGTCGCGTTTACAGTCGCACATTTGTGATCCTGCGCCACGACTAGCCTCATGGCACTGGTCATAGCACTGGCTTATAAATATAATAATCGAACATTATACACGACAGAGACAAAATTTTTAATTGAAACAATACATAGTATTAAAAAAAACTACTTTATGCAGCTTTTTTTTATAATAATAATTAATAATTATTGATGAAATGAAATAAAAATATATTATTTTTAAAATTTAACGGTAACCTAGTGAACTTCTCACTAAAAATGTATAAGCGTACTAGTACAATACGTAAACGTACGTAAGTATATAAATATAGCTAAGTCCCCTTACGCCTCAAGAGTTAAACAAAAGTAAGTCAAACTTGACTAAGCAAGACCCCGCCTACAATCACTTCGACCAATGAAACATCACAGTACAAAACCGCTATCATCCAATAATCCCACTTCTGATATTAAGAAAAGCGGCGCCTTAAGAAAATTTATATACTTACTTAAAACACAGAATTTTAAGGTTCCCATATTTTTTTTAATACTTTATTTTAAGCAAATGATTACATTTGTGGTCGTCGTGGAGCAGGGGCATAAGCGTGCGACTGTAAACTCGAGGGTTGTGGCGGCTTCGATTTCCATTTGGGAGTATGAAATATTCAACTTTTAATTTCTTCGCTGTGGTGACACGTAATACCTCATGAATTAAGAAAGTGGGGATCGGAAATAATCTCGGATAATAATCGGAACGTCTCAACACTAGGTTCCCAGATTTAATCTGCCTTGCTGTGTGCGGTATACAACGTGAAGTTAGAAATATAAATAAAATATGATTATTTTATTTATATTTATAGCATTTTTTAATTGCTTATAAATAATTTTACCATAATAAACAGCAAAAAAGTCTTATTTTTTAAAGAAATATTAATAATAATAACATATAGTTTACTTAATAAGACATAAAATGAAATAATTCATTCATAGGTAATTTTTATATTTTAACACTTTGTACATTCGTTAACAGTTTAATTTACTGTTAATGAAGAAGAAGAAGAATATAAGTTTTTTTTTAGTTTTTATTGGATTATTGAATGAATGAACTTAAATTATACAAAAGATTTTCTTTTTTAATTTAACAAAATAAAAAAGAGAATTACTTTCTTGTGTTAATCTTATTTTGTCTTGAGATAATAATTAATTTAGTATCATTCTTTGTAGGTACAAAAAAAAAATCTCTAACAAAAAATAGAAAAGAATGTTATTAAATTGGTTTGGGCTATGCAATAAATAAAGTTTTTATTTTCTAAGGTAGATAATAATTTTAATTTTATTATTATAATTACTGTACCTTTTGTATATATTTTTTCAGTCTTATAATTAATCTACCTACCCAGAAATTACAATACTATTTTTTTACGGTTTTTCCTAAAAAGGCTGAGGGAGCCAGTCAACCTATAGTTACGATACGTTCCCCACTTTTCGCTGAATTTGGAGGCATTGTGTGTTGCGTGGCGGAGCTAAACGCCGCGTTTTGTCTTGTTACCAGAGCGAAGAAATGAAAATATTAAATCTTTCATTTCCTGGAGTGGAGATCGAACCCACTACCTGTCACGTTTACAGTTGCACGCTTGTGCCCCTGAGCTACCAGAAACGATTTCATTAGAAAATTTCGATACCCACTAGGGGTTTCGTTTCCATGTAAGACGAAATCCGGCGTTCCATCCCGTAACTCAACACATAATCTCTCGTCACTCAAGTACAAAGTGGAAAAAGGAGTGTCTTAACTCACTAGGTTCCCTCCCTCTGTCTAACAAGATTATAAGCGAAATAAAGCGTGAACTAAAAGAACTGACAATGTGCCCGTAGTTATATATAAAGCAATAGAACAGTTAGATTTTTAAAATTGACATGAATTGAAAAAGACTATATATATTTGGGGAACGGAGTGTCTTAACACAAGGTTCCCACTGGCTACTCTGTTGTGTGCGGAATACAGCGGACTTAACTTATTAAATTTATTTTAAATTTTTATTAATTAAATTTTATATTTATATTTAAAATAAATATTAAACGAAATACAAAAGTTTCTAGAACGTATAATAAATCATAGTATATGTACATATATGTATGTATTGACCTCGCCGTGCTGTTATCATTGGTCACGTGTCCGCGTCTGCTGCCAACTATCTGAATGACATTATAAAAATAAGGTTATACACCTGAAATAGGTATATGGTGACAGAATAAATAAATAAAACAATTTTTACTAGTAAATCAGCTTCACGCTGTATCCCGCACACAGTAGAGTAGGTAGAGGGAACCTAGTGTTAAGACACTCCGTTCCCCACTTTCTGCCGAATTCTGGAGGCATTGCGTGATGAACTGCAGAATTCAACGCCGCGCTTAACCTCGACACCAGAGCGAGGAAATGGAAATATAAATTTAAATAAATATTTCATCTCCTCGAGTGTATCGAACCCACAACCAGTCGGTTTTACAATCACACTTCTTGCCGCTGCGTCACGACTGGCCTCTAATATAATTTATTTTTTTTTACTAATATAATAATTTTTACTACTACTTTTATTAAATCCAAAAATTACTGTTATCTATTTTATAGTTTTTATAGTTTATCAATACCAACAACGTACCTAAGAAGTGGAAAGAAACAAAACGCTTAATATCTATTGCGCCTGTGTGTATCTTTATTTATCGTTAGTTCCAAAACTTCGCGTTAATTAAAATTCTTCTTTGGCTTGTGATTTCATGTTAAACTATTTTATTTAAAAATCTAATTCGCTCTCATAGATTCGTAATCTATAATATTAATTATATATATAATATATAAAACTTTAAGTTGACTGATACACCCAGAGATCGACGCACAGTTCAAATCGAAGAAATAAGAATTTTGAAATTTTGCGATGTAAATTATGAGTTGAAAGTTATTATGAAATAATATATTAGTATTTAAGAACAGAAATATATCATTTATAGCGATTAAAGAATAAATTGTTTGTAGATTTTTGAAGTTACTGTTTAACACAAGAAGATATTTCATGGGATAATTGAAAACTACACGAATGAAGCCAATAATATTATTTTATTACAGCTTCACGCTGTATCCCGCACACAGCAGGGTAGGCAGAGGGAACCTAGTGTTAAGACACTCCGTTCCCCACTTTCTGTCGAATTCTGAAGGCATTGCGTGTTGAATGGCAGAAATCAACGCCGCGCGTAGCCTCGACACCAGAGCGATGAAATGGAAATATAAATTTAAGTAAATATTTCATCTCCTCGAGTGGGAATCGAACCCACAACCAGTCGGTTTTACAGTCCCACATCGTGCTGCTGCGCCACGACTGGCCTCGCCAATAATATTACAATATAAAATTAGTAATAATCTTGACACACCATGACCTTCCTCACTGTGTATCAATCCAAAACAATTATGTAGTTTCAATAAACAATCAACATGAAAACTAACGACAAATTATCATTTATGAATGTACATCGAGTTTGTTTAGTAAACATTTAGTGTATATGTATATAAATATTTTCATTTTAAATTAATTAGTACTAGCTAAATAAACTACTTGAGATTAGTGTTAAAGTTAATGTGTAATTATATATATATATATATATATATATATATATATATATATATATATATATATATATATATATATATATATATATATATATATATATATATATATATTTATAGGGTTATAAAGACATTATCATCGTCATTAAAAAAAAAAATATTTAAATTAATTGAAGATTAAAAGTGTAGTGAATTAAGTGTACCAGTCCCTGGTACACTTAATTCTTGATTTCTTAGTCAAATCAAATCAGCTTCACGCAGTAACCCGCACACTTCAGGGTAGGCAGAGGGAACCTTGTGTCAAGACACTTTTTTCTCCACTTTCTGCTGAAGTCTGGAGGCATTGCGTGTTGAGTGGCAGAACTCAACGCCGCGCTTGCCCTGGACACCATAGCGAAGAAATGGTAATATAAATTTAAGTAAATATTTCATCTCCTCGAGTGGGGATCGAACCCACAACGTTTTGCGCATTGTTAAAACAAAATAATAAATGTAAGGAAAATCTAAAAAACAAACCTGCACAGCCATCTATCTACCTGAAATTATCTACTTCAGGGCGGCCACGACTCGTCGACCGTATTAAACTTATACGTTATCATACTCATACGTTATCACGTGCGGGGCGTGCGGAGGATGTAAGTTGGTGCAAATCTTTAATAATGAAATGTGATATGCAATTGCATCACTCATATCCAAATACAGGAATCAATTTTTAAATCGGTTTTGTGTTCTTAATGTATATATATTTTATTTATTTATTTATTTAGATTCACCAGTGGTAAATTACATTAATTTTATAAAAATATTAATATTTTAATTCTATATTACTACTAAATGCATTACCTTTTAAGGCGAATACCTCATGCAACATAGGAGACTAGTGTATAAAAGTTATATATATATATATATATATATATATATATATATATATATATATATATATATATATATATATATTATATATATATATATATATATATATATGTTATTTAAATTATTAATAATATACTGAAATATAATAAAATAAACTTGACTGCTTAAGAGAAAATATCTCAAATAAATAAACAAAAACAAAAAAAAAGAAAAAACTACCTTCTCTACTTCTGAAATTTTATTAGAAGATTACTATACAAAACAAAATTTTTGAATGGGTCTCTAACGTGGTTTTGTATTGGCTGTAAACAGAATCCTGACTTCTTCCGTTCTTAGATTTCTTTTAGCTATATGTATATCGATTATAAAAATATTCCAAAGGTGCACTTTCAATATTTTTTTTAATAACACTCGAAACTACTGAACTTCTGCTTCCTTTTATGTTTTTTTATTTCATGTATTTATTATAAAACTGTAATTGGTTGCTGTTGTAAAGGAAATAGAACGAATTTAATGAATAGGCAAGTAGTTCATGTCTTCTTTATTGACAATCACAAGGCTACGATTTAAGATACTAAATATACCGGCAGCATTTGTTCTCTCGAACGTCAGACGCATAAACACATTACCCTGCTTTGAATCATGCAGTCGGGTAAAAAAGAAACATATATAACGTATTGAAAATGAGATCTTGATCTTGAGTTTTGGAAAAAATAATTTATTCATGTATTAGTATTAACTTACTCTTACTTTTTTGCTATACTAATGAAACATGATATTATCTATATATATAAAAGGACATGTCGTGACTGACTGAGGTAAGACGCACGCAGAGCCGTAACCGCTGATGGTAGAAACGTGAAATTTAGGCTGATGTTTATTTTCATATTCTGGACATCCACTAAGAAGGGAATTTGAAAAATGTTAACCCTAAAGGGATGAAATAGGGGTTGAAAGTTTGTATGGAAAAATTTTTTAATCTGTACCGATTTTTATAAAATTTTAAATTCAGACTCTTAAAAATATTTCATTGAACACGTGTTTCATGGTTTTTAAGAATTCACCCCCTAAGGGTTCAAATAAGTGGTTGAAAGTTCATATTTAAAAATCTTTACCACCACCGATTTTTATATAAATATATAATTCAGACTGTTAAAAATATTTTATTAAACACGTGTTTCGTGGTTTTTTCAGAATTCACTCCTAATAAGCGGGCGAAGCCGCGCGCGCCCTCTAGTTTATATATATGGACGTGGGACGAGGTGAGGGTGAGGACGTGTACCTGACTGACTGAGGTAAGACGCACGCACAGCCGTAACCGCTGTGCGTAGAAACGTGAAATTTGGACAGATGTTTATTTTCATAATCTGGACATCCACTAAGAAGGGATTTTGAAAAATTTTAACCCTGAAGGGATGAAATAGGGGTTGAAAGTTTGTATGGATTTTTTTTTAAATCGGCACCGATTTTCATAAAATTTGTAATTTAGACTTTTAAAACTCGCCCGCTAGTTTAAAAAAAACAGAATAAAATAAAAATACATAATAGATTTTAAAAAAATGTCAGAATTAAGAAAATTCTTGATATACTCGTATATATACGACTTTGTAATTGATTTTTATATATAAAAAATGCTAAATTAAATTAATCATAAATTTATTTAAAAGCTGTTTTAAAACCATACTGCTTTTAATAAGTACATCATTTCAACATTGCACTAATTTAGGTTTCACTGCGTAATTAATTAAAAGCATTCTAAAAATAGTATTTAAATTATATTGAAGTGGCCAAGTACCAATAGATATATTTTAAATTGTATTTTTTTATTAGTATTATTATTTGACGCCAGTAGTAGCGCAGGGACACAAGTTTATGACTGTGACCGCGACTGGTTGTGGATTCGATCCCCATTAGAAAAAATTAAATTATTTATTTAAATTTTAATTCAGTCGAGGCAAAGTTTGGCGGCTTGGCTCCGGAAATCGGCGGAGAGTGGGGAACGGAGTGTTTTTATTATTTTAGTAGTTATCTATCCACTCTAAGCTTCGCCGCTTGAACTACTTGGTTACTTATACTAATACACTGAATGTATGTTATATTTGATTATTTTTTATTAACATTTTTTCTTTTTACCGATCTAATATATGAATTTTGTTCCTCAAAGTGATTAGCTACTTTAACTTCAAAACGAGTGTACGTATTTGATAAGAAATAGATTCTTGTGTATCAGAAGTAATTGGAACAATAACATTTATTATAATAATATTGTATTTTTATGTTATTTAATAACAATTCTTATTAGAGCAAACGCAAAGGAAACTTATGTTTTGGGCAATTTCTCATTGGTAATGAGATGAGAGGTATGAGAAAGTATGAGAAACATTCACAAAGCCTTAAGGCTATAATATATTTATGTCAGGTTATAAAATAATTACTTTCAAGTTATCATATTGGTCTAAGAATATTCAAAAAATCTATTTCTTTTTTGGAATATTCTTTAAAAAAATAATATCGCAAGCTTAATAGGCAGATGTTACAATATAATATACAATATACCTAATATTATACACTACAAAGATCAATACTTATCTTATTAACATCTCCGTACTATCTGACTAAGACCTGACAAATGGATATCTGGCAAACACCATTTTCTAAAAGTTGATCTCTCTAGGTTAATTAAAAAATAAAAAGAAATGTGAAAGTGTTCGAAAGTTTTGCTTAAAATGTATTTTATTTTATTTTGTGTAAGTGTCGAAACACAATTTAAACTTAAACGTTGCGTACGTATAAATTATACGTCACGTATCATTTTGTTATGACTTCGCTGTAAATCATATTCAGAATATTTAAAATATACCCGAAATATTTTATAAATACATTTTTTTCTGTATGATTAATTTTAATTAAGTTCCGCCATACAACGTACAATATGTAAGAGCTCATTTTCATTTTGGTCGTTAACTCAATCGTTATACAGCATTTGGGGAGTCCCCGAATATGGGCTATCGACTATTCTAAGTGGGCTATCTATATACGGCAAGTGGGTATTCCCCGCACGTGGCCCTAAAAACCAATGAAAATTATTACAGCATGCGGTCCTTACGGCATGCGGAGATCGAATTCTCTCGCATTCCGAATAATAGCTGTAACGACAAATGAAGATGAACACTAATGGATGATAGAGGCTATGGACTAAAACATTCGACTTGTCTCCCTAGTAGACTATGTATGTATATTTAAAAAAAATCTGTATAAAAAAACGCCTTGTTTATTTTAAACTTCAAACTATACCAGTGATTACAGATTCGTTACTAAAGGTTATCACATAATAAAGTTGTTATTATAACCTTCTGTTACTATCCGATGTGCGTATTGTGTTTCATACACTATTCTTAAAAATTAACTATTGTTTTTCATATTATTCATTTTTATTTTTTTTAGCTTCACGCTGTATCCCGCACACAGCAGGGTAGGCAGAGGGATAAGTTCCCTACGTTATGTGAGAGTGTCTTAAACACTCTGCCGAGTGCTGGAGGCAATTGCGTGTTGAGTGGAGGAGCTCAACGTCTCGTTTTGCGTCGATACCAGAGTGAAGAAATGAAAATATAAATGTAAATAAATATTTAATTTCCTCGAGTGGTGATCGAACCCACAACCAGTCGATTTTACAGTCACACTTTGTGCCACTGCGCCACGACTGGTCTCAGTTTTCATTCATTAATTTATCATATTATTTCATATTGACATTAAATATAATACAAGTTGTCTCTTGAATGCCGTATATTGTAGCTATTACTAATTAGTGAAAACTGCATCAAAATTCTATAGGTAGATTCAAGCATATACATATTGTTAGGAATCGATTTACCTTAATATTATGTAAAAATATATACATAATATTTAAATATTATGAACAATTTGATAAACAAAAATTACTTACGTATCATATCGTGGGTACGACGGGGGATAAGGCGAGGAGGAACCAAAGTAGTTCCTCGTGCCCAGTGGAAGAGTCTGGACGTGGGGATGCTGGACGTGCCCCACGTAGCTGTCTCCGAAGAGGGTCTTCGGGTATGGTGAAGCCCGGAAAGGCCGCTTCATACGTCGTCGGCGTCTATAGTTCCCATTCTCAAACATGTCGCCACATTGTGGATCTATAAGAAACGCCCTTAAGTTCGTTAGCTATGCCTAAATTATATTATATATGAATGGATGTTCTTCCTTTGATTATTAATATTTTTTCATAATAATTTAAATTATAAATTATATAAATAAATCTCTTGTTAAATTATGTAATACGTCAACTTCCGCAATGCATCTATATACTATAGGAATTATACTATATTATTATATTATTTTTTCTTGTTTTACAAAGCTTTAACGCTCAAGTACAAAGTAAATTGATTATTAGTTTATGAAGTTGAATTCATAAATAAAATTCAAATAGTATCTAATAAATTTAATATATTTTATGTAACATATTGTAAAATGTATTATATTTCTAGAAATTGAAATATATCTTATGTTTTAATTCGCCACACCAAGCAAGCATTTCGCATCGTCAACTTTCGCATTTCCTTAAAAAAATACAAGTCTTATTTAGTAAATAATCGCTTATGATATTTTGCTGACCGTGTTAATTTAATATAATAAAATTAAATATTTCAAAAGTTAGTGATAGTGATAGTTATTAATAATTAAAATTTGACTCACTTAAGATCCAGTAGTTGCCCTTCCTTTCGCCACCGCCTTCCCGTGGCACTTTTATGAAACATTCATTTAGGCTTAAATTATGTCTAATGGAATTCTGCCATCCTTTCTTGTTCTTTTCGAAGAAAGGAAACTCTTTAGTGATGTAAGCGTATATTTCACTTAACGTGGCTCGCTTCGCTTGGCTATTTTGTATGGCCATGGTTATGAGAGCCACGTACGAGTACGGAGGCTTGGTAAGGGCCTGCGTGGAGGTGGTGGATTGAGGCTTCATTTCTGAACTTCCTGGACTAGCTGGGGCAGGTGGCTTAGGTTCATTTTTATTATTGCTGAAAACAATTATTTTATATGTAGATCTCTACTACTAATATTATATATTTTATATTTTAGAGAAATACCAAATATACCATATCTAAAAATTCGCTAAAGCAACGGTGTTTTTGGAGTAACATTCGCCTTGGAATATTTAACGAGAAAATATATTACCTGGTTGAGTTTGTAACTTCTTCTCGTGTGTGACTTTGCTGTGATAGAGTCTGGTATACCCTTGACAGCTCTTCATCAGTTTTCGAATTGTTAGAGGTTTCCGGCATATTGTCTTGTAAGCAGAGGCGGTTCTCGTAAGGAGAAGATCCTAAGGATATGATGATATGATTAAATTCATATTTTATTCCAATATGAAATATGTACCTACTATTATTTTTTTCTCTTTTTATCTCAAACGACTTTCAGAGATAGGTCTTATTTATTTTTTGTCCAGCTCAAAGGCTATTATAGTATTCAATATTATCATACATTTATTATAAAATTGAACGTTTATTTGGACCAAATCTCGCGGACCTACCTAGTCGTGTGTACACGAGTATACTAGAAATATAGGTGCATTAAACACACTACAATATTATTCCAATGTTACATTTAATACTCGATATTTAGCCGATCCATGTACGTGCTTCCCAATACGGATTTCTAAGAACGCGTCAAGCATAAACCTAAACAAAGTTGTTGCTAAGATATACATTATACCTCTCTTAAAAATTAACTAACGTAATGCTCTAAATCTCTATTGATATTTTGTCAAATATTTGTAAGTTACTAATATAATTGTTGAAACGATATTGGTTTCTGGTTTCACAAAACATTTTATTACTGCTTTTAGTGATGATCATCGTTATATTATTTTGAGAATATTCCGTTTTGAATGAAAGAACTCACGATATACTCTGTCTTACTGTGTAATACGAAAAAAATCTGCTTCACGCTGGGTCGACAGAGCCCTAATGTGTAAATATTTTATTTCCTCGAGTGGGCATCGAACCTACAACCAGTCGCGTTTACAATCATACATTTGTGCTCCTGCACCACGACTTGCCTCACTATATAGTATGGAAACATGAATATTTTAAATAAAAATATATCATCTTAAATAATTGGACCCACATACATAACCAAAAGCCATATATACTAAACCAAAAGTCTCTAAACTTATTATACTTAAATAAAAAAATACAAATTACATTGCTAGCAATTGAAACCTTTTTGAATAATCTTTAACTCTTAGCTATTATAAAACTAGTGGCCGCCTGCAACTAGATTTATGTGGATTCTTTTCTTTTCTTTTTTCGAATGAGCCGTTGGCCCTACTGGCCTCTACAGCGTCACCGGGCTTTGGGAAGCCGAGCTAGAAGAGCTCTGACCTTGGCTTGGCTTATGTGGTTTTAAAATTATTATCATATCACTTATATTTACTACCCGCTATAAATTTGGAACTAAAAATATAAAACATTGTTTGTTGTGTTGTATAAAACATCATTCGTTGAGCGTGAAAAAAAAAACTATAATTAAAATACTTGAACCGGAAATTGAACTTACAACGTTAACATTTCCATTGCACCACTGCACCCTCAATTGTATATTATACATAATTAACAACTTTTACCAATTTTCAATTTTCTGATTTCTTAAACTAGTTGGTCTACTATGGTCCTTAGAGAAATTTCTATTTCAATAAATTAAGTCATCTTTATCCTGTTAAAAACTTCTGCAAAGACGGTACTTCATTATGTTTATAGTTTAGCTGGACTATTTTAGGAGGTGATCCAATTTTCAAAATCCCTTATGGTTCAGGGGCACAAGTTTGTGACTGTAAACGCATTTGGTTATGGGTTTAATCCCCATTGTAGGAAATGAAATACTTAATATTTTCAAGTCAAGAGCCTTTATATAAGGAATGCTAGAAAAGATCGAGTTGAAATTCAAATCATGTACTCAGATCTACAGTCTCAACATTTCCTGAAAAAGTTGTGTTTCTACATTTACTTAAAAAAAGATATGGTCGTTTATATCAGATAAATCGCGTTTTTCGACGCTATACAGAGAATCAAAATTAAGAGGTTACTTCTGGTTGACTTATAATTATGAAATCTATAGGTAGTACTAGTTCAGGAAAAAATCTGAAAACTATACTATACATTTACGGTTCAATCCTAAAAATAATGTTCTTAAAAGGGGACAAAATTTGGTATTACAGTCGCTAGTTCAAATGAGGTATCAGATGAAAGGGCTCTGGCTAAGTTAAGCTTGAATTTCAGAAAAAGCTCGAGACCTCGAATTTTTGAACGGAACCCTCCGGTGAGTTCGACTCACACTTGTCTGATTTTTTCTATTAGACATTGGTACCTTATTATGTTCAGATTTTATGTGTTCAAAGATAAACACCATTTTTTGTCACCTTACATTGCATTTGGTATTGTAGCAAGATATACAGTGACAACTGGGAACTAGGGTCAATGACTTCAAAATAGAATATATATCCTTTGTAGAATATTAACGTAATCGTGCACGGTAAGAGAGTGGGTGTTCGCAATTACTGTCGCCTTTGAAAATCTTGAGACGTTGTAGCGTACGACTGTGGGTTCGACTCTTACTTAAGATAAGGGTAAATTAAAAATATTCTCGTTTTGAACAAAGCTTTTGAAATTATGAAGATCAACTGGTTGGTCAGATTAGTTCTTTTTTTATTTATTATGTAATATCAGTAGATATATTTTCTAAGCCATACACTTACCTGTATAGTAATCCATCAGGTAGTCTATGCATGCAAATAAAAAATTATATGAATTTTGATACTTTTTTGTACTATTTCTATAATATACAAAAAAATAATTTCAATTTACATAATATACCTGTTGTTTTTAATAGTCATATCCTATTATTTCAATATTTATAATATGGCTTTAAAAAAACAGAGCTTCTAATTCAAAAATATTAGAACAATAATTAACTCTTTATTTATTCAAAAAATTGTAATTTGAAAGAAATGAAAATAGAGGATTCAGTGTAAATTTCTTTGTTATATAAAAGAAGGACGATATCAATCCAAAATTTTATTTTCTTAACGAGCATTTGTTATAATAAGTTAGATATAGTATAACCTATCAAAAATATAAATGTGAAATAAAAGCCAAGTTCAATATTGAATTAATTATGTAGTTTTGAAATATTTTTATGCTGTCGAATAAAAAATTGTAAAACTTTGCCTAAATATACTTTCTTTTTGATTTATTTTTATAGCAATTCTTAACTCTTAAAAAATCTAGCTAATTTAAAAATATTTTTATTTGAAATGCAAATTAATTTATAATGTATTATATAGGGGACAAGCCTAACGGTAAATGCGACAAATTGTAGGTTCGATCCCCACTCGAAGAAACAAAATATTTAATATTTTGCAAAGCGCGGATGGAGCTCCTCCATTCGACACCCAACAACCACCTACAGAATTCGGCAGAAAGTGAGGAGCGTACTTGGCTCCCTCTGTTTACCCTGCTACATACGGGATACAGCGTGAAGCTTGAAAAATATTAAATTATATAAATGAAGTAAAAATGCCAACAATTTCTCGCTAAGAATGCGTCAGACAGTATATCGTATTCACCGTCGTACAGGCATTGTGGTTCCGAACAATGCGTATTTATAAAACATTACCACCGTATCGCTTGAAATTAATAACAAATAACAATTATGAAACTTTACCGCGAGAATTGCCCGTTGCGAGATTTTTGGTTTTGTTATTCGGTTACGATTGTACTATGATTTAATATAGTAATGGGCTATAGTTTATTTTTTTGTCCATGCGTAAGTTCACAAACGAAATCGCACCTGTTTCTTCTGTATGTAACTTGTATATATATTTTTATAGGCTTCCTCTGCTGTAGTAGTGTGTAGGCAGAGGAAGCCTAGTGTTAAGACACTCCGATCTTCACTTTCTGCATATTACTTGGTTTTGGAAGCATTGCATGATGAGTGACATAACTTTCGCCTCGTCTCTTGACCAGAATGAAGATGTGAAACAGAATAATATTAAATCGAACGATGTGTCATTATGAAGTTAAAAAAAAATAGTAAATACAACTTAATATAAAAATATAAAATTAGTAAAATAACCATAGATATTGGGAATCAGATATAAAAAAACATCTGGCGCTGAATGACGCTGGGGCACAAGCGTGGCACTGTAAACCAGACAGGTTGTGGGTTCGAATACCACTTGAGGAAATTATTTTTTTATTTCCTGGCTCTGAAAACGAGGCAAAGGGTGTTGAGTTCCGTCACTCAACACGTAATGCCTCCAGAATTCGGCAGAAATTAAGGAAGGGAAGTGCCTAAACACCACGTGAAGCTAAAAAATTACTCAACATGTCATGTCTAAGGCACAATTATAATTTGGTGTCGAGGCAAGGCGCGGCGTTGAGTTCCGCCACTCAACACGCAATGCCTCCAAAATTCGGCGGTAAGTGGGGAACGGAGTGTCTAAACAGAGATTTTATTCCTACCATGCTGTGTGCAGGACACAGCGTGAAGCTGATTTTTTATTACAGATATAATAAATTTTCCATCCTATAAGGCGCATAATTTTGCAATCTTATTACTTCATTGACAAAGTTAATATCGTGAGGATTTGAATCCATTTTCTATCATTGATATGAACCCCTCGTAGTAAGGGCAGAGTGATGAATTAGTAAATTATATAAATAAATATTATAAGTTTGTATATTAGAGGAAATAATAAAACAGAAGTGTAATATACATAGTAGTTTAGTATTCACAATTTAAAAAATATATATTTTTATTTTCGTAAGTCAATAAAATAACAGCTTTCGGTCACTGGTTCCATTACACCATATCAAAGAAGTTAATCCATGTCATAGTTCATAGCCTCCAATATCGGAACATGAATATATCCAAACTATTTCTGTTATTTGTCCGCTCAAAAAGGATGAACTTTCAATACAAACGGAAATCAAACGTGCGACATTCAAACCAACGTGTATGACACCGGCCATAAGCGTATAAACAACCACAGCGTGTTATACGTAAATGAAAGTGTTAAAAGTGAGATTTTTGAAACTAATATTGCACTGTCCTGAAACTAATATTGCACTACACTATAAAAGTTCTGAAGAACTCTCCGCTTCCCACTCTCCGCCACCTTTTGTTCATAATAATTTAATAACACGCTTTATCCAGAGCGGAAGAATGGAAATAATTTAAATATAATCATCATCCCGAATGAGAATCGAACCCACAACCATTACGTTAAAATCAGATACTGTCTGCGCCAATATTGTTTTTCTTTCTATAACTTGGGTTCATTTGCAGTGTGGAAGATCTTTTCTAAAAGTTATACATCTGTCAATGAACTTCGTAACAATATAACGATAAACTCGTTTCATTTTTACTTGTGACACTTAGGCCAGACAAGCCATAATTTTTGGTTTCACAACTCGAATAGCACTATCTAGTACAGGGGTTCCCAATCTTTTCTTGATCTAGGACCACTCTTATATCATTCTTGGTAACAGGGACCACTATGCATGAAGGTATAATAAAAATTAACTGTGATAATTATACAGAAACTTCGCCTCACTATCCCCAGTCATAAAATTAAAATCGTTCGCGGACCATATTTGGGCTGTGTAGTCCGCGGACCACTGGTTGGGAACCAGTGATCTAGTAGATACACATTTGACACATGAGTTTCATTTTTACATACTTATTTGTAATTTAAAAATGTAACAAATCGTATGAATTGTTAGATTTTGACCTATTATTATCTTTAATTAATGAGAAAATTATTCTCGAAATAGTAAGAAACAGTTATTTTTTATTTTCATCGTCCGTCTGTGAGATAAAATTATTTATTAGATATCTATCTGAAATTTTATTTTACTTTATAACCGGCACTAATATTTTTTTTTCACTTTGTATAATAGTAAAAAGTATAGTAAAAGTATAGTATAATAGTATAAAGTAAGTATAATATACTTCTAAAAACTCTTACTGATAAGAAAATATGTAAAATATATTTTTTTAATAGCTTTACGCTGTATCCCGCACACAGCAGGGTGGGCAGAGGAAACGTAGTGTTAAGACACTCCATTCCCCACTTTCCGCTGAGTTCTTAAGTTATTGCGTGTTGAGTGGCGGAATACTCGACACCAGAGCGAAGAAATGAAAATATAAATGTAAATAAATATTTCATCTCCTCGAGTGGGGGTCGAACCCACAACCAGTCGTTTTACAGTCACATTTTGTGCCCCTGCGCCACGACTGGCCTTATCTAAATACATATTTCTATCAAATCAGATATAGGTAAAACGAATAGCCAAATAAGGTGAAGATTAAATCTAATTTGTCTATCTCCGTTTGACATTTGCCTATGGCTGTCAATTACTTACGTAATGCTTTACGTTCTTTGAAAAATATTAGCGTCGTGTTACGTCGCCCTGGGTACGGTTACCGATAGCCGTACAAAAGGTAATTGTTCTTAAACAATAAACCTCTTAAAGCAATATTCTAAGTAGGCGTTAGATAACATATAGGGATTTTTGAAACGTAACACGTTCTTCATATTATTTTTTTTTTCAGGTTTACGCTGTATCCTGCATGTAGCGGGGTAGGCGAGGGGAGCCTAGGAACTCAACGCGGCGATTTGCGTCGACTCCAGAGATTAAATTTGGTAGATTGGGAATCGAACCCACAACTAGTCGCGTTTTTAGTCACGCGCTCGTGCCCGTGCGGCACGACTGTGCCACGACCCACGACTGGCCTCAAAATTTAACAAATATTATAATAAAATCAAATTGTTCAAAGATCTGACTTTTTTATATACAAAATAATAACATAAATTAGCTTCACGTTGTATCCCGCACACAGCAGAGTAGTAAAATTCTAGTTACCAAAACGGTGGCGATCAGGTGAATAGATAAAAAAAACATACAACTTAAAAAAAAATATTCAAAATTTCTATTTTAATTTTTTTTTGCCGCCTACCACATCGGTTAAAAGTGTGAACCACATACTATGCACACTGTACCGAGTACCGACCACTGTATAAAATAAATAAATAATAAATCAGCTTCACGCTGTATCCCGCACACTGCAGGGTAGGCAGAGGGAACCTAGTGTTAAGATACTCCGTTTCCCACTTTCTGCCGAATTCTGAAGGCGTTGCGTATTGAGTGGCAGAACTCAACACCGCGCTTTGCCTCGACACCAGAGCGAAGAAATGGAAATATAAATTTAAGTAAATATTTCATTTCCTCGAGTGAGGATCGAACTCACAACCAGTCAATTTACAGTCACACTCTGTGCCCCTGCGCCACGACTGGCCTCCAGCCACTCCACCACTATATAAAGATATCTAAAAATACCTTTAAAATATTCGTTGTCTCTAATATTTGCACTCTCATGTATCTATTAAACATTTATGAAAGATAAAAATAGTTCCATTTCATTGTGCATGTCCCTACAATTTGAGAGCTCAAAGCATTATTAATATTTGTAATCTCTATATTGTCGGATTAGAGACTAAACCTGGATTCCATTTTTAGTTTTTTTTTATGTTCATTTTTATACAATATAAAATAATACAAAATTTACCTTTATTTTGACTTTCTGATAGTACATATTTAATGTTAGTGTTTTTTAAGACGTTATTGTCAGCTTCACGCTGTATCCCGCACACAGCAGGGTAGGGAGAGAAACTTAGTGTTAGGACACTCCATTTCCCACTTTCCGCCGAAATCTGGGGGCATTGCGTGTTGAGAGGCGGGACTCAACGCTGCGTTTTGCGTCGACACCAGAGCGAAGAAATGAATAAATAAATGTAAATAAATATTACATCTCCTCGAGTGGGGATCGAATCCACAACCAGTCGATTTTGCAGTGACACTTTGTGCCTGACGTGACGTTATTGTCTCTCTTGGTAATTTGCTGAATACTCTGTTTAGGTTTACACTTTAAGCCGACTGATGTGTATTTGCTTACATTTTTTTATTGAGATTTAAAATTAAAAATGGGGTAATTAGGGCAAAAGGGTGCGCTATTTGACAGTTATACTTGAAAGAAGTTTTGGGTATTAACAATTATTTCTAACTAGAGGGCGCGCGCGGCTTCGCCCGCTTATTAGGAGTGAATTCTAAAAATACCACGAAACACGTGTTCAATAAAATATTTTTAACAGTCTGAATTTAATTTTTTATAAAAATCGATGGCAATTTAAAGATTTTTCCATATAAACTTTCAACCCCTTATTTGAACCCTTAGGGGGTGAATTCTTAAAAACCATGAAACACGTGTTCAATGAAATATTTTTAAGAGTCTGAATTTCAAATTTTATAAAAATCGGTACAGATTAAACATTTTTTCCATACAAACTTTCAACCTCTATTTCATCCCTTTAGAGTTAAAATTTTTCAAATTCCCTTCTTAGTGGATGTCCAGAATATGAAAATAAACATCTGCCCAAATTTCACGTTTCTACGCACAGCGGTTACGGCTCTGCGTGCGTCTTACCTCAGTCAGTCAGCACAAGTCCTTTTATATATATAGATGACCATTGTGCAGTAAAAAAAAAATATTTAAAATTTGTACAGTTTAAAAATCAAATTCTGTATTATTAACCCAATTTTTTTTATAAATTTAAAATTAAAATCGAAAATTTGATAATCTCTGTTTAACTGATGATCTAGTTACTGGTTTTTAGTATGGTATGGTATGGTTCTTCGATTATGGCGTTCCGAGCGTGCCAGTAGAGCACTGTATGGAGAAAACACGAAGGAGGTTGTACGGTAAAAGAGATAATGTTACACAAGGCCTAAGGGCTAAGGTAGATTACTATTTTATCTCGAAGCAACAGATCCAGTGGATTACTTTTTGCACAGTTGATCAAAATCCACGTAAGCGAAGCAGCGGACAAAGGCTCCTGTTTATCGGTATGACGTATGACGGTAAACTGAGAAGGAAATAAAATGATCTGAAATTTATATACTAGCGGCATTATCATATACTAGCGGCACACTCGCGGCTTCGCCCGCATACCACCTATAATATTTTTATTATGCTGCATTTTCTTTTTTGTCACAAAAAGCCGTATTGTCACTTATTTATAAGAGATAGATACATGTTGTCGCGAGTTTTTATGTAAAACTAATAAATTTTAATACTTTTGTCATATAACGTGACATGTTATTGGCTCTTTAAGCAGAGCACGCGCTAAAAGCAATTCGATGGCGTTCCTTATTATTGTTATTTCGTTATTTAAGGTTAACTAAAACTTACACCGTAATGTTACATAGCCTATAGCACCTCTGAAGAATGCAGCTTCCATACAAAACAAAAAGAAAGTAAATCGGACCATTACATACAGAGATCTTAGCGTTTACACAAATAAACAAACTCTTCTCTCTCTTTATTATATTAGTATAGATATTGAATATATTTGTAACATAGTAAGTACACTATTGTATTGTATTTTAATCAAAATAAAGATTTAGTATCCTAAATTATGTTTTTTATAAAGCTTAAAAAAGTAGTTTAAGAAATTAAATATAAAATAATATATATAAATATTTTATTTCGCTTTTGTATTTATTGGAAATCGAACATAATAGAAGATAAACGTCAACTTAGTTATTATTGTTATCAGAGAAAGAACTGTTTTGTGTTTATAAATATGTATTTTTAAATAAAACTTAAGTCGGCACTCAAGTTGGAGCTTGAATCTTCGCTTACGTTACCTGTAGTTTGTCGTAATGTGTTTCAATTATAAAATAATTGATTTTATCAATAACATATTTTATATATAACAGTTCTTACAAAATTTCTTCATTTTTTTAAGTATATTATCCGCAGAAATATATCAAAGCGGCCATACCTTCCTTATTGAAAAAGTCGAATGGTGGGTAATGGAGGCGAAGTAATATTAACCCAACGTAACACCTTAATTAAATATATTCTTTATAGTTTCGCGCTCAATTCTTAGCCGAGTAGCCAGAGAGAAAGGAACAGCAAGCGCTATGGCCTCTTAGTTTTTTTCTTTTTTACTTTATATCTCACCTCGTCCACTTCCAATAACCTCTTCATACACATCCTCCGAAGGTTCCTCATGCTTTTTACCTAACCTTTCTTATTTTCATTTTTCATTATCGATACTGTGGTTTCCAACATTAAGTCTTAGGTATCAATTTAAAAATCTTTCAACGAAATTAAATTAAATTAAATTTTATCTCATTGTGTTAAGCCCTGACTATGTCCCGTGACGTGTTAAAACTGATCAACTGTTAGTTCAACAGCTTTGAAAAATTATACCCTATATGTAAACGCCTCGACATCCAACTGCCCGCCGCGCACAGAGCCCTCAGCTATAGATAGTGTTGCTAAAATCTAGATTCAAATTGCCAAAACAAAGGTGTACGGTATCGATCAGTCACTACAAGTAAACCTGATGTCACAATAAAAGCTTCATATATTCGAACAGGTATTTTTTATAAAAAGCGCTGATAGATTTTTAAGGATTATACAATTTCATTGTTACACGCCGACATCGCAGTCTATAAAATCATATCGACTATGTAGGTATATGTATATATGTATTATAAGTCAGATATAATAATAATATTTTAAATATAAAATAATCCTGACTGAAACCATACTGAACTTTTGTAATCTATATATTATATAATACATGCATAAAAAAGTGAATTCAGACAATAAAAAATATAAATTGGGTCCGTTTGATCATCATTATCATCAATATATGGATAATAAAATCTAAAAATGGACTGGGACCTGAACTTTAGCTTTGCAGAGACACGTTCGTGTAAATGTTTTTTAAATTTATCGGGGCTATATTAGTAAATAACCTGGGGCGGGCACCAGACTAATCTGGGGTGGGCACACCCCACCCGGCCCCCTCTTCCTACACTCATGATCATTCAGCATTTTTTTTTCTATCTACCTTTCCTTTCCATTTGTTCGTGGACCACGCAATTCTACTGCATGAATTAATTTTAATGTTTTAATAATTTATTATTTGAAGTAGGGCTTCCAGTCTCAGTATACCGAGATCTTGGCATTGCGGGATATTGTATTGTTTTCCAATCGCGTGTGCTTTGCATGTACGAGACCAGCGGGATTTAAGGGACTGGAAAAAACCTTGCACGCAACATTTCCAGAAAAGAATCACTCGGAAAATCTAAGGATTTCCAGTGATGTTTCATAAGAATGAAATTCAGCCCTTTCTATTCGATATATTTGATAAATAAGAGGGATAGGCTAACAATTGTAGAAGCCGTGTTCATTTGGTGGCTATATTGTCTTTTAAATATGCAGTACTTTGACAAATAACAATGGCGTTTCCTTCGCAAACAAGAAAAAAAATTTTGGTTAACATTATTATCTAGTTATAAATAAGATCGAATAATCAGCCTTTCAACATTCGTTTGGATATAAAACAATATTTATTTTAAAACTAGCTGTATTCGCTTCTTCCTCTACATGGTAAAGTAAACCTGAAGAATATATCATTTTGACTGTCTATTAGAACTACCATAGATTTCAAGTTTGTAAAAACATAGCTCGCACTTTTTTTTAGTTATTTTGTTCCAAAATATTGGAAACATTGTTTTACTCTATCATTAGGTATATAAATTATTATTTTGCACAGAATATCTGTACATTGAAAATAAAAATTCAGTCAATTCAATAATTTAGGGGCACAAGCGTGCAACTGTAAACGCGACTGGTTATGCTTTAGATTTCCACTCGAGGAAATTAAATATTTATTATTGTCATTTTTTCGCTCTGGTAACCAGGCAAAACAGGCGTAGAGTTCCGCAACTCATCACACAATGCATCGAGAATTCGGCGGAAAGTAGAGAACGGACGTGTCTTAACGGGTACGCAGTATCACTAGGTTATTAACACTAGGTTCCCAGGTTCTCTCTGCCTACTCTGCCATGTGCGGGATACAGGGTGAAACAAAAAACCAATAGTGAGTTGGAGACCTACATGAAATATTTTCCGCATATTTGATATCAAAGAAATGGGAGCGATGATAAAGCTATCGTAAAGAAATTATCGCCACAGAATAAATCGATTATTTTCGATCTCCAATCGATTAAGGTGTAAACTGTGGTGCATTAGACATAAGATAAGCTTTCTACTATAAGATTGTATTGTAATAGTTCTCTGTTCTAATATTGAATATAAACTTTTTAAAAGAAATTACGTAGCAAAATGGAATAAAATTAATTACAAAATATTTTATAGTCAAATACAAAATTTTATTCCACGATTATTTTTTTTAATAAATTAGACTATTTATCTATTGGGACGAAGACGAAGATTAATGTTACATAAATACAGTTATTTTTATGAAGTCAAGACAATCTTTTTTTTTTCATTCTCCGTTTAGTGTGGAGATAGCGGGTATTAAATATCAGAACCAAACGCCTCATTTTGTCTTTATAAATGAAAATAACTTAAACATGAACATACCTCCTACTAGAAGCCGCTAAAACTTAAATGCGTCAGCTTAACGTCTAATATAGATTCTCTCTCTCATATTCGAGATTGAATTTCTACTCTCTTCCACATAAACAATGAGTTACTTTTGTTAAGAAAACAATAATTATTTTATCAAATTTTCAGAAGTTTTTAACTGCATAAGAATCTTACAAAATAACTTTTTTTTTACAAATTTACAAACGCACTCCGTGGAGCCGTGATTACGACGGATATTTCCAAAAAATATTATTATGAATAACAAGTTAAAAGCCTTTTTAAACATATTCAAAGTGGTCAGTAACGGTAGGAAGCAAACAGCTGAAGATCGAGCTAAGTGGATATATACGCCCAGTATTAATAACCTATCTCCAACGTCAATCTTAGATTGTTTCGTACATCTATGTGCATCTATGAAACAATCTACGAATGAAGTTGGAGATAGGTTATTAATATTGGGCGATAGACATCTGTGTCTAGTCGTGGACGAGGAGATTCTAATAATTATGACAATCATCATATATATGTAAAAATCAATTAGATATTTCATTGAATTCATTTTTACCAGTATTATTGACAAACCACGTTGGATACAATTAATTGGATACCATAATTAAAAGTAATTATGTATCTCGGTTTGAAGCGTAACCACGTGGTAAAAGACAATATTATAATTTACAAATGATATTGCGGTTTTTTGTATTTATATTCTATATATATATATATATTAAAGTTTAAATAAAATCGGTATCCTTATTGGATCATTTTATCGTCCGTCTGTCGGTCTGTCAACACCATAAATCTAGAGATAGCGTGGAGTAATCGAGCTAAGATGAATGTCAAATATTCGAGCCTATAGTCCCTTAGAGCACAGAAAAAAAATATGCTTTTAAATCAACGAAATCAAACCCTATAGAATACTTCCCGTGGACCTACGGTTATGGAAATCAGCATAAAGTGAGTATCTGCAACACAAATAAAAAACGCGCAAATTCAAGTGTATTAACATTCTTCGTCGCGTAATCGAAATCTTCTTTCTAGTAGATTCTTAATAGTTTTTTTTTCTTCGCTGGCATCAAGGCAAATGCCCGGCGTTCATCATCAGTTCCGCCACACAATACGTAATACCTCGGAAAATTTGGCGGAAAGTGAAGAACGAGGTGTGCTAACACTAGGTTTTCTCTGCCTATCCTGCTGTATGCGGGGTACAGCGTGACGTTCTTTTAAGAGGCCAGTCGTGGCGCAGCGGCACAAAGTGTGACTGTAAAACCGATTGGTTGTGGGTTCGATTCCCACTTGAGGAGATGAAATATATACTTAAATTTATTTCAAAATTCAGTGGAAAGCGAAGAACGGAGTGTGTTAACACTAGGTTCCCTCTGCCTACCCTGCTGTGTGCGGGATACAGCGTGAAACTGATAAAAAAAATAATAATAAGCATATCAAAGGAACATGTCATTGCGTTATGACTTATCATGTATGATGTCATCACTCCATAGCTGGCGTGTGTTAACGTAAACACTGCCTATGCTTAGGTACTCAAACACCTTTCGATTATTCACTTACTTACAATTTATTGTTATATTTAGGTATAGAAAAATATCTAAAACTGTCCTAGAAAATTAAGGGGGGTGGGGGGTGGTGGTAGTCTTTGAACCGTGAATGTTGACCCACAGTAATCATTTAAATATACTTAATTTAAATTTAAAATTAAATTAAAATTTATGGCGTTATTGTTTATGTATTTTCTATAATTTGTTAATCACTCTTGGCGTAATCGACAAATGGCGTATTCTATTTAGATTAAAATTATATTTAACTGTACATAATTATAATAAATGCTTTAGGAGATATCACTGTTTCAAAAGGACCTAGCTTACGGATTGCACGGCGTGCGGGGGCTTGATCGTGGAATGACCGACCCGAACGGGCAGACGACGTTGACAGTTTTACAAATTTTCATATATTTTCGACCTAGCACTGTATTTTTTTTTTGTAGTTATTTGCTACTGTAAATTTTTATGTGGTTATTTGTTGTTTATTATTAATTCAATTTTTTCTTCGGTTCACTTCGCTTATTCGAGTAGTAGATTTTTTATTAGTAGTAGTAGATAGTTTTTTTTTATTTGACGTACATAATATTGATTATATAGCTGGTTTTATTTTGTTATTTATTTGATTTTATTAATATTTTCCTTTGGTTACATTATACTTATTATTTTTTGTTTATTCCAATTAGTTAGGTATTTTTTCTAATATTTAAATTTTCTATAAGTTTCGTTTACTTATTACTTTGCGTTAATTTCAAATAGTTAAGGCAAGTTATTATTTTTTATGTTAAGAGTTTCCTTTACTTACTTTTACTTATTTTGTTTGTTCATTTCAATTACTCCGGTATTTTTTATGGAGGCCGGTCGTGGCGCAGCGGTACGACGTGTGACTGCAAAACTGACTGGTTAATGGGTTCGATCCCCACTCGAGGAGATGAAATATTTACTTAAATTTATATTTCCATTTCTTCGCTCTGGTGTCGAGGTTAAGCGCGGCGTTGAGTTCTGCCACTCAACACGCAATGCCTCCAGAATTCGGCAGAAAGTGGGGAACGCAGTGTCTTAACACTAGGTTCCCTCTGCCTACCCTGCTGTGTGCGGGATACAGCGTGAAGCTAATTTTATTATTTTTTTTTTTATAATATTTTTAACATTTTTAAAGTATTAGTCCACAAGTGGCTGGGACCCTCCCGACGAAATTCTTATACGCTTATTACAACTTATTTTTATTATTAGCATCTCCGTAGGGAGATTTTTACAAATTTCCGCTACCCATAGATAATTGTAAAGAATAATGGATTTTTAAATTTTGTGTTATTCCACACTTAGGAAAGAAATATTGTCTTTTAATCTAAATATTTTTCTTGCCATAGAGATTATTTCACTTTAAAAAATGTTAAAATATACCAAATAGAATAAAAACAAAATAATATCTATATGTAAATTGCGATGTAAACAACTATGCAACTGAGATTTGTAACATTTTGTATTTATCTGGTATTCATTTCATGATCAGTAATATATATATACAAGTAATATAATGGCCATTGTAAAATAATTTAGTTTGATATAATTTTATTCGAAGTATTGAAAATATTTAATTCGATGATGAATATTTGATAGAATTTTTTAGGGCGAATCCATATAAAAGTATCTTTAGAATCTAGTAAACATGTATCAACGTTTCCAAGTTTCATATATTTCTGCCGTAAAACCGATTGTTCTAATGTAATAATGCATTTTCATGAAATTTTTGTTTTAGTTTACAGAAATTTGGTCATTATTCATCATAGATGAATGAAATGTCCAAAGGATATAGATATGATCGTGACATATTGTAACTTTATAGTGAAATA
Source organism: Heliconius himera (assembly GCA_021202915.1). Taxonomy (NCBI): domain Eukaryota; kingdom Metazoa; phylum Arthropoda; class Insecta; order Lepidoptera; family Nymphalidae; genus Heliconius; species Heliconius himera. The sequence continues at coordinate 828,586 of JAJHJA010000098.1, forward strand.
TTTTGTGTATGTCATTTACTAGGGAACCAATTGACACATACAATATATGTATGGATGTATGTATGTCGTGTTGTATGTCACTTTGTACAAAACTTAATTAATTATAAAATAAGACTTAGATTAAATAAATATAAAAGGCAAATATAAGCACAATTTATGAAATATAAGCCATTAGATAAATGTATATCTACAGGCCAAGAAATGGAGATTTTTTTCAATTTCCACTCTGTATCCCGCATAAAATAGGGCAGGCAGAGGGAACCTAGTGTTAAGACACTATACACCCCATTATGACACTTCCGTTCCCCACTTTCCGCTGATTTCTTAAGTCATTGCGTGTTGGGCGGCAGAATTCAATGTCGCGCAGTCTCAGCAGTTGCCTCTTTACCAGAACGAGGAAAGCAAAATTTGAAAAAAATCCTGAGTATGAATCGATCCCCCAATTTTTACGTTCACAGTCACACGCTTGTGACCCTCCGCCACGATAGCCACGCAAAATACATAACTTGATAAAACTCTCCTTCAAACGCTTTACCTTACCTAAGCGAAGGAAGGTAATTAATTTAAGTATAATCATTCGACCGAGTGAGGAATCAACGTTCATAAACAAACGCCGCCCCACCGGGCCTCGATGGATTCATATTTGTTTTTATCCTATTGTTTTAGTTTCATTATAAACAAAGATGTATTCCGTACATAGCAGGATAGGTACAAGGAACCTGGGAACCTTGTGTTAAGACATTATGTTCCCATTAAGACATTTCCTTTCCTGACTTTCCGCCGAATTCTCGAGGCAATGCATGTTGAACGGCGGAACTCAACGCCGTACTTTGCCTCGTTATCAGAGCGAGGGAATACAGATATTAAATATTTGTAAATTTTGTACAAAATTACCTACAAACATCGCGTTTATAATCGCACGGTTGTACCTCAACGCTACGACGACGTCTTCATACAATATGCTCGTAGTTAGATAAGTAGAAAGAGTTTGGGGTGGATGCCACAAATTTAAATGTTTGCTGTAATAATGTTTTTTGCATTGCAATATGTGATAATGGGCCAATTAAGAATGTTTTTATCGTTTTTTCTGCTATTATTATAAGTAGGTATATTGTTCAGCTGATAAGTTAATATGTTATTAACGCTTTGGTTGTGGGTTCGATGCCTACTCGTAAGAATAGCTATATTTACAAATCATTCTCGTGGTCTGATACAGCAAAATGTATTGTCACCAATCACACAAAGTTTGTAGGCATCACAGAAATAAACGAGGAGACAGTTTTAAGTATAAATCTTAATATATTTTCAATTTCTGATAAGAATTGCATTTTAGAATTAGCCATAACCTGTTACTATACAAAGAGAGCTGAAAAAAACAGCGATTGATCCAGGGATGCTTAAAATAGAAGTAATGGCCACAGACCGGACGCCATTAATAGCTGTGCAATTTACTCTGGGTATCAAACCCACTATTTCTGACGTGGAACCTATCGATGGATTTCCGCCGGTTGACACATATCGCCAATCAATACAGGCACTAGGGAACAATACGGCGTCGTAAATTATAAATCCAAGTTTCTGCGTTATAGCTTTTGTAATTGGCCCGTGGAAGGAGGAACTAAGGTATAAAAATACGTCGCATTTATGTTTGGAATTTGAATTTGTATTGAATTCTTATCAAATACGATGTCGGTTAGAAATCATATATTATATGGTATAGTCTATTGTAAAAGTATTTTTGTTAATTTTTGCGTCATTATCTAATGTTTAGAGAGCTGATGGCGCCCATTATTGTTTTGCCTATACTCAATTCAGGATTCGTATGAACGATAAACATAAAGCTAAAACCAAAAATACCAAATATAATACCAATGCTAAAAAAGGATATTTTTTTATATAGATATATTCGTAAATCAACCAAACAACGTATATCGGTTACGTACAAATAACGTGAGATGTGTTGAGGCCAGTTGTGGCGCAGGGGCACAAGGTGTGACTGTAAAATCGACTGGTTGTGGGTTCGATCCATACTCGAGGAGATAAACTATTTACTTACATTTATATTTCTTCGCTCTGGTGTCGAAGCAAAGTGCGTCATTGAGTTCCGCCCCTCAACATGTAATGCCTAGAGAACTCAGCGGAAATGAGGAACGGAGTGTCAGTGGTAGCACTAGGTTCCCTCAACCTACCCTGCTGCGGTAGGGTGACAACTTTCAAAACACTAGACAAAAGCGTAATGTGTCCAAGATAAATTAAAATTTTTAACATTTGTAATATTTGTTTTATTATATTTGTTTAATCTTTATATACAAAATTACATACAAAATTTTCACATTAAAATTCTTTTTATCTTAACAACTGCTAGTATATATACAGCAATAGAGATCAAACACTATAATCAGATAACTAATATTAAACAAAAAATAGTCGAAAAAATGAAAGAGTTGTGAGGATCATAAAAATGTACCAATACACAATAAAATGTCAAACGTAAAAGAGAATTTTATCATTATTTTATCGGATAAAACTAAATAACCAAGCTCTTGATTTATTGACATTACCTATAAGAAATCACAATGTAAAAGATATCTTAACAGAATCTCTGCATAAGTAGCTTTTAACTAATGGAGAAATGCCGCGGGCGTTCGCTAGTGAGACATAATTAGACTCCCTCCGAAGGTAATACGATAATACGGCGTTAGTTACTTTTCGCCGGCAGCGGGCAGGTCCTTGTTTCTACTTTAGATACAAGTGTTTGCCCTTTGCTTATTTTCTATTTGTATTCTCTTAGTCAGAACTGCAAAGTTTGTTTTTTTTAATAAAAAAATCAGCTTCACGCTGAATCCTGCACAATGCGGGGTAGGCAGAGGGAACCTAATGTTAAGACACTCCGTTCCAGATTTTCTAGCAAATTCTGGGGGCAATGCGCGTTGAGGGGCAAAACTCAACACCGCTCATTGCTTTGACACCAGAGCGAAGAAATGAAAATATAAATTTATATACATATTTAGTTTCTGCGAGTTGGGATCAAACCCACAATTAGTAGCGCTTACAGTCTTGTAGTTAGTACTTATGCCCCTGTGCTACGGCTGGCTAAGACATAATTTTACCTAAAAGATAATAATATAATAATAAGCTAACCTGCATGCTGCAATGAAACAGGACAAAGGGTTGAGGTCAGCGTGAACGGCGGCTCGTCTTTGGGCTTCAGTAGCTCGTTCGTGGACACCGCGTGGATCAGCAACTCCTGACGACATAGAATATTATAATCTATAATATATCTAAATGTAAAAAGAAATCTAGATTGCTTTAAGGCACATTTCGATGTCCTCGACATTATTTTACGATCAATTTTCTTATATGTTTTCTAAAATAAAAAAGTATATTTCTTGTATTTACTCTTGAAAAATCCTATACATGTTATTAATCTCTATATATACCTTATTCATAATATATATTCTATAAATATTCTTCATTGTTACTTATCAATGTCTCTAACTCAAGGTTTTAGAAAAGTATCTACTATGAAAATTTTATCATAACAAACAGGATTTAAACCCAGGCCTTTAAACCATCTAACATTTCTAACCAATTAAACTGTACGCTATACACGATACGTCACAATAATATACAATTATTTTTTGCTGTCAGCATCTCTGTACGGAGAATTCAATATTTTTGACACCACAATATCCTAATAGTGTAAAAAAACCGTGTGTAAATTTAATAATATTTAAATATTTGGCTTTTGTTTTGTTGCTCTCAAGAGTGTCTAATATCAAAGCACAAACTGCACCACAAAATACTGCAAACAAAATAAAATGTTATATTTCTGTAAATTAATAATGTTAGGTCCGTTTTATTTGTGTATTAATTTTTATTTAAAAAATAAAGAAATGCATTGATTTATGTATTTAGTTAGATGAGGCCGTCGTGGCTTAAGGGCACAAGGATGTGACTGTAACGCGACGGTTGTGGGTTCGACCCCCACTCGAGGGAATGAATTATTATTTCTTAATATTTTAATTTCTTCGCTCTGGCATCAAGGCAAAAGCTCGTCGTTAAGTTGCGCCGCTCAACATGCAATGACTAAAAAAATTCAACGGAAAGTGTTGAAACTGGAAAAAAATGATTTAATAACATTTTTATTGAAATATGTATTTGGTGCGAGTGTCTATACAACAATTGATCAGTCACAGTATAAAGTATACAAAGGTGTATGTAAAAGAGGAGCTATGCAACCTGAATTGACCTTTGTACACTTTGTTTACAATATTGCAAGAAAATCCCCGACGACCGTGCTTACGTTTCCTATTATGTATAGTACATGGAAAAAAAGTATTGAAATATAGATATCATTATTATTACTTTTTTGTTATTTTTTTTTATTTTCAGCTTCACGCTGTATCCCTCACACAGCAGGGTCCCACTTTCTGCCGAATTTTGGACACCAGAGCGAAAAAATGGAAATATAAATTTAAGTAAATATATCATCTCCCCGAGTGGGTATCGAACCCACGACCAGTCGATTTTAAAGTCACACTTCGTGCCGCTGCGCCACGACTGGCCTCAATGATTATTATTATTATTTTATATTTAGATAAGGCAGTGCGGGATAGAATTCGGTTTATAAATATATATCATTCACTTTGAGTTCCGCTACTTGGCATATAATAAATAAGTTCCGACGGAAAAAAGAAAAAATGACAGTGTACACAAAATTAACATATCGGCTACATATATATTTGCCTGTCTTGATCAGTGATGTTTAGAGATGTATACAAAACAAAAGATTCCCCCGCATAGCAAAGTTGGTGGAAGGAACCTGGGAACTTAGTGTAAAGATACTCCGCCCTCGTTTCCCACTTTGTGCTGAATTCTGGAGGCATTGCGTTTTGGTTGGCGGTCAGCGCCGTGCTTAACCTCGTTACCAAAGCATATAGTCCTCGAGTGGGGATCGAAACCACAACCTGTCGCATTTATAGACGTATGCTGGTGCCCCTGTGCCACGACTGGTCTCAATATTTATATATCACATATAGTTCTAAAAATAATATAGGTACTATAACAAACCAATATTTTCGTATTTTAATATTAAATCGAATCTTAAACATAACCAATAAATATCGTACAATATCTATTTCTGAATACGTGGGATGCTTTCTCCGATCTTGAATGAACGACAGTCGACCCTCCGCGTAATGTGCTTGTAGAGTCACGTCTAAGACTGGAAAGACCAGCGATTTACAAATTTAATTTAATAATTAAAAAGTTTCAAATTAATAAATAAATTTAATTTTAATTTAATATTTTCTTTTAATTGTGTGTGACAGTAGGCTGTCCGTTATCACAAGACGGCTGGATAATAAAATTCGATTACATCTTTGCATTTTGGCAATCTAATATAAATATGTGAAATAAAATCTTGCCACGATATACCAGCCGAACTGGAGTAGAATGTTAATTTATATTAAATTAACGTACCAGTGGTCAGTCGTGGCGCGGCGGCACGAGGTGTGACTGTAAAACCGACTGGTTGTGGGTTCGATCCCCACTCGAGGAGATGAAATATTTACTTAAATTTATATTTCCATTTCTTCGCTCTGGTGTCGAGGTTAAGCTCGGCGTTGAGTTCTGCCACTCAACACGCAATGCCTCCAGATTTCGACAGAAAGTGGGGAACGGAGTGTCTTAACACTAGGTTCCCTCTGCCTACCCTGCAGTGTGCGGGATACAGCGTGAAGCTGATATTAAATGTGCAATGCGATATATTGTAACTTAATATTGAATAACTTGCTTTAGCTCTTTATAACGAGTGAAAATAATAAATTATAATTATGTCACTAAAAACACAAACATACGAATAAAACAGTTTATTAAACAAAATATTTCTCAGTTTCTTATAATAATTTCTACTCAATATATACATAGTTAATTTACAAATACATATTTACGGTGTATAAAAAAAATACTTTACTGTTTAGCCCAAAGCTTAGCCCATAGCCTGAAACGCTAGCTTTTTGACACAGTCGACTATATTGGATCTGATTTGTTTGTAACAGCTGCGCGTACGCACCTATTAACCGTTGATACATGCTTGTCAGGCGGCTATTAGCGAGAGCGAGATGCAACATAAAAACTACCCACAAAAGAAAGAGAGGACGCATGATATTTATTCGCTGCACCAAGTCCAAAAAATTCTTCCGAAATTTGAATTCAAGACACCGGCAAGCAATATCTCTCTTCTATATAAAGATATATCAAGAATATTTATAATTTTACATTTCTCCTTAGTTTTATTTTACATGGCTTTGGTTGATTATTTGTTATTGATAGAAAAATTGTGAAATACGTTTTTTTTTATTTTCTTAGGAAAGGTAAAGTTCAAACTTAAGTAACGTCAAATTAAAAAAAAGCAAATTGGTATGTTATTAATAATTTATTAGTTTACTACTTAGGATGTATGTCTGGCGGGATGTCTACTTTTACGTAGGTAAGCGTGAATTCTATGTGGCTACCTCTAAGAGGGCTCAATTTCCAAGTTAGTGAGTAGATGCGCATACCGTCTTAACATACTAGACTAATAATCCTCAAAATTTCAGCTTTGCTAAAATGATGTAGGTCTGGGAGCCCTGGGATCCAGTCTAAAATGTTTGATAATATACACTCACTTTTGTATAAAGTGACATTCACGTTGCTTTGGTAACACATATTGGATGCGTTAAATAGTTTTCTGTCAAATAAGCATAAATCTTATTATATACAAGGGAACCATGGTTTGTCTCTCTTAAACTTACATTTATATTATAACGATGCATAATATTTTTTAAATAAAAAGTTATCCTACGTCCTTTCTAATACCTCTAAGAACATGTGTGCAAAGTTTCATCATAATCGGTGGACTAGTTTAGTTAACAAACAAACTTACATTCACATATATAATATATGTATATATACAATAAATAAATAAGTATGAAAAATGTCCATCGTGCATAGTGACGAAGCGACATCGGACCGCTGTTGGGATTACACGAAAATAGCACCGTAATTAATTGTCGACTGAGCCCACAATCTTGTATCGGGAATTCTAGAATATCAATTCAATTTATAATAAAAAAAACTTCATATTATAACGTTTCTATAGAAATTTTAAAATTTCCTAGTTTTTGCCTAAATATGACATTTTAATAAGCTATTGTCGAGGTTTTTATCAATTTCTTTGTCGTTTCTTATACGGAGACAGTAAAGAATAAAAGATTGTATTTTTTTCGGGTTCTCACTGCGTTTCGTATATATAAAAGAGAAACTGGTGGCAACCCACTTCGTTCTAAACACTCTTTGAAACCTATACAGAACTGTAACTCATCGCAGTGTGTACATGAAAGATATATGAGAAAATCTATTATTACAGACATTTTCTAATGTAATAGAACCCAAAACGATGATGTACAATATTTTAGTCTGTTTGTCTGTGGGTTTGTTCACGCTAATCTAAAAGTAACTTTATCGATTTAAATGCAGTTTTCATAATTGTATTTTGGCAATTTTTTCTTAAAATCTAGTGTTTATTTCAATCAGTTCATAAATAGAAAAGTAATGTCCGGATAAATAACTGTACGCGATATAAAAATTTTAACGTAGCGGGACTCGAACCCGCGCCTCCAGGAAACCGACCAGGCACTCTGACCACCATACGAGCCATACGTTCTTATCAAGCTACATCGAAATTTTTATACGCTTCATACAACTTATTTATGATGTTACCATATCTGTAGGGAGATTTTCACAAATTTCTTTACTTTATTAGTAATTATCTTTGGGTAGCGGAAATTTGTAATATACATATAAAAATATGAAAAACGTACTCTACCGACCATGGGACAAGGATCCAGGCCATCGGTGGTTAGGGCTCCAGAGAGAGTAACCTTCTAACAATACGCGCCGTCTTAAGTAAAACTGTCTTCTGCATCCGGTTTTTGATGCAACAGCTAAGCGATAACCTCTTAAGATTTTAGTCGAGACTGTTCGCTGCTAAACTTTTAACTGAAACCACTATCGACACAATGATAGTCACATAACTAATTACCTTTCCCTTGGTAAGACATAGATATACACACATTTAATTAGATTCACACTGTATCCCGCACACAGCAGGGTAGGCAAAGGTTCCCTCTAATGTTAAGACACTTTATTCCCTATTGTTTTGCCAGATTCTGGAACATTATGTGTTGAGTGGCGGAAGACAACGCCGCGTTTTGCCTCGACACAAGAGCGAAGAAAATAAAACATTAATTTAAATACATATTTCATTTCCTCGAGTGGGAATCGAACCCACTACCAGTCGCGTTTACAGTTTACACTTGTGCCCTTGCGTCACGACTGACCTCAGGAATATATACATTTATATGTCAGAAAACACCAATCATTAAATCACGGCATTAGTAAATTCAACAGTTTATTTACAACATTAGAAAAAGAGTTAATTCTCAAAAGACTTGGAATGAGCGTGTTTTTTTTATGCTATATTTAAGACTGAGTGATATTAATATTTTTATTAAATCCATTTCGTGATTTTGTGACTTATTTTTTACTCCTATTTAATCGTTAAAATGTTATAGAAAAATATTTTTTAAACAATAATATTTTACGTCGGAAGCGATTCATTTCAATGACAAGACAGCATACAGCAAAAACTACTGAGCGTAGAAGCGATAATTTCGACATTTGGGCGAAGCCAACCAAGAACTATTAAGAAGGTTTATAATTTTTTTCCGAAATTCCTACGGGAAAAGGAAAAAGGGTATCTTATATTTTACAGTTCATACAAATAAAATAGCGGGCACGGTTTCTGCCGTTTTATATTTAGCTGTATTCAATTATCCACAATATATTTCAATTGTACAATATATAAAGCTCTTAAAGCAAAAGATATAATAAAAGGAGATTTCGATTATATTTTCATTTTTTCACTCTGGTGTCAAGGCAAAGTGCGGCGTTGAGTTCCGCCACTCAACACGCAATGCCTCCAGAACTCGGCGAAAATTGGGGTACAGTGTGTCTTACCACTAGGTTCCCTCTGCCTACCCTGGTATGTGATACAGCGTGAAGCTGATTTTAAAGGGTAAAGGTAAGAAGAAGAAGAAGTAAGCAGGGTAAAGTAAACATATAAGGTATTTAGTAATTGCAATTATTTATTTTATTATTTTATTTTGCTAATTAAAAATATATATAATTTATTAGTTTTTTTATATAAAGAGTTAAACGTCTAATTAAGACTTTCAATAATAAAAATGTAGATTACTGGAAATTTTCTCTTAAAATGGCAATGGTGATTTAATTAAAAAATTGGAAAAATACACGGTACATTTATCTATTTTTTTCTATGGAAAAGAACAAGGCAACAACAACAAGCGTTCGGGTCACCTGATGGTAAGTGATTACCGTCGCTCACGACCCCGTGCAGTACCAGAGGAGCTACAGGTGCTTTGCCGGCCTTTAAGGTGGAGATAGACGCGCTTTTTGAAGGTACCCATGTCATATCGACCTGGAAACACTGCCGCGGGTAAGCCATTCCACAGTTGCGTGGCACGTGGAAGGAAGTGCCTACGGAACAGGTGGTGTGGATTATATTTTAGCTTGTGACGTACTGAGTGTACTTGTGAGTGCTATCTAGCACAACTTGTATCTCGAATTATTCGTAAAGATTCTAAGTTTACAAAAAGTGTTACGTTGTTTATTAAGTATGACCTACTATAATATATTGAAATAAAAAATTTAAACTAAATTAATTTTATTTTTTTCCTATTTATGTTTTCATTTCTTGCATGTGAAAAAAAATACCTTATATATAATAAATATATTGTATATCTTAATATAGAACAAAATATGTTTTTCGAAATGTTCTTCCGCAAACTGTCACAAATTTTCAGCATAGGGCAGAACTTGCTATGTATTCGAAGGAGTCCCATGGACGTCGCTTGCATGCTCTTACAAATACATTTCTCTTTTATTGAACATTTTAAAGTGACAACAATAAGAGATTTAAAGAAAATGTTTACCTCGCTTTTACACAGAAGGATAAAAAAAAACTTATAAACCAAGGCTGGAGGAAAACAGGCTCGTAGGTGCTGACGATTCATAAGGCGTAGAGTCTCATCTACGCGACATTTATAGTGATATAAAGCAAGTCGGTTAAACTACACTTGCACTATAGTGAATGTCACACGGTGGTGGCGATTTTGCGATACACCGACTGCCGCACCTACTACAACGAGGATGATGAGTGACAGACATCCGTCGTCAGACGACGTTATAAATATAATTCAATTCTGTCAGCAGTGCTCCGAAATTAAGCAGAAAGTAGAGAAGGGAATGTGTTAACACTTATTTATCTCTGTCTATACAGATATACACTTTGTGCGCATTTTTTCTTTCAAAATCTTCGCAGTATAGTTGATAATTATAAAAGTCGCAATTAACATTAAAAGAAATTTTTAGGGTCAAGGTACTTGATTGCTGGTTCCTTATCAATTACCTGGTTTCTAAATAATTTTCAATATTATAGTATTTGAATAAATGTTAATTATATAAATGGAACACCCAAACGGAACTAGGGCAAACAGATATTCAATTCAATATATAATAAAATTGAAATTTTATAAAAAAAACTTTTTATTATATAATTCTAGTATTTATAAATCAACGTCGGATTAGATTTAGAAATTGTGTTACGAGTGTGACAGCTGCAGGAAATTTGTCTTATTTGACTGAAAAAATATTTTTTATTTGAGTACAGAGTGTCAATAAAGTTTTCAAAACTAAAAATTTTATTATAAAGTAATAAAAGCTTATCATAAAATTTTTCATTTACATATATTTGAGGTCATCGTGCCACGTGTAAGATACGTTGTATGTATGAACCTGCAATCGAGGGATAATTATCCTTTTTTAATAATCAGTTTCACGCTTTATCCCGCACACAGCAGGTAAGCAGAGGGAACCTAACGTTCACTTAATTATCATTTATGCAATTATATATAAAAGATATTAAATTTCTGGTATACAACACGCACTGTCTCTAAACCAAGAGGAATGTAGGGAACTACAACTTTACCACGCACAAGCTATACGTAACAGCTTACACATGAATGGATGCTTTTAGGTTCTCCCTTTTAGCTAATAATATCACTCATACATGAACCCAGCATGGTGCAGTGGGACTTTCTGATTACAAGCGCGATACTCTGGATGTGATCTCCATTCATGAAAGTCAATTGGTTTTATTTCATCGTTTTGACGAGACAAACCGCAGCATTGATTTCCGTTACTCAACTCGCAATTCCTCGAATTCTGACGAAAGGACGGGAACACAGTGTCTTAACACTAATCTCTCCACCTATCTAAAATAATCGGGAAGTTAAGTACCATCACAGACTCAAATGGACACCACAGTCGATCTAAACAGGTACATTTCCTAAAACCGTTCAACACTAATGCACGTGTTCACGACGTGTTTGTGGAACAAATATTCATTATTCTCTGTTCGTGGGTGGCCCTTCAGTACATTTTTACATACGTGGGTCCTTTACTCACACGTATGCCAGCCGTATTCACTTGGCAAGTGACCGGTTTAAGATTACTTATCGGCTAATTCGGTCTCCAACTTAACAATGGAAATATTTCACGCGCACTTTGTTGCGTTTTTTAATTGTTTCTGCCGTATTCGTTCATAGATTACTAGATTTTAAGTTTTTTTTTATCAGCTTCACGCTGTATCCCGCACACAGCAAGGTAGGCAGAGGTTAACGTTAAGTTGATGAATTCTGGAGGCCATTGCGTGTTGAATGGCGGAATCCAACGCCGCGCCTTTGCCTCAATCATTTTAAGTTTATTATAATTAATATTTCACTGTGGACATCGACTGGCAATGGATTTAAATTAAGCTATCATATCTTAATTGGTTTACGTATGAATTATTATGAATATTTGTATTGAAACTATAAAAAGGAAAAGAAATTGGGAGCTGAGCCACTTTTCATTTCAATAGTCGTAAAAATTGCAAGGTTAAATTTTTAGAGGAGTACTATATGTACTATTTGGACACTTTGCCACATTCGTTGCGTCACTTGGCATGCCATGTCATTGGCATGCTTATATGATATGGCAATTGTAGATTTTTTTACTATTCTCTATAATCTTTATAATTTATTTAATATACACAAAACTCAATAACATTGGTGTACTTCCACAAAATATTATAATATAGCTTGTATCCTTGTAGGGAAATGTTCATTATAATAGTGAATTTATAAAAATAAAATAATATACAAAATATACATGTAAAAGGTAAATATATTATAATAGGATCGATATAGCGGGCCAGCACGGAGTCTGACTGTGAATACGAACGTGACCGTTGTCAGTTCGATTCCCACTCTCAGTAGGATGCGTATGTTCATTTGCTCAGTCTGGTACTAAGATAAAGCACGGGATTGAGTTCCATCTCATCTCCATCTCAACTTAACACGAAAATTGAGCAAAAAAGTATGGAAAGGAGTATCTGTCTGTAATACAAGGGGTTCCCTTTAACTACCCTGCTACATAGTATATGTATAAATGTAGATAAAAATATATAACCGAAAATAAAAGGTCCGTTATATTCAATATCCTTTATAAATAATTCTAGAACGTTTTGTGACCTTACCGAATTTGCAAAATAATAACAAATTATGTTAGTACGCTTACATAATTATATTGAGAAACTGGATTATTGAATTGTATATTTTTTCAGTTTGAATTTGCGTGGCATTGCCTGCCTTGTTACCAGACCGAAATGAAAATATTAATAAATAATAATAAATTTCCTCGAGTTGGAATCGAGCCCACAGCCGTCACGTTTACAGCCGCACGCTTGTGCAACTGCGCCACGACGGCCTCATTGTATATTTTGTATATAAATATACTTTGAAAAAGTAGGTATACTTCCCCTGAGTTGCGGTTTTCGTATACTACTAGTACCTACTCGTACGTCAAAACAATGCACATTTCTTATATCTATATAATATTTTATTATAACATGCGTTTTAAGTAACATAATATTAAATTTATGCTGCATAAGTGTTCAATGTGATGACACCATTACAATTTTGTCGTCACATTATTTCATATAAGCGCATTTTAATCAGCTACGTTATTTTTAAGGGGTTCTCAAAGTTTAGACCGAATAAAACAATATTAAAAAAAAATTAAATCAGCTTCACGCTATATCCCGTACACAGCAGGATAGGCAGAGGGAACCTAGTGTTAAGATACTCCGTTCCCCACTTTTTGCCGAAAACTGGAGGCATTGCGTGTTGAGTGGCAGAACTTAACGCCGCGCTTAACCTCGACGCCAGAGCGAAGAAATGGAAAAATAAATTTAAGTTAATATTTCATCTCCTCGAGTGGGGATCGAACCCACAACTAGTCGGTTTTACAGTCACATTTCGTGCCGCTACGCTACGACCGGCCTCAAAAAATATTAAATATTTTTTTATTATTATTACGAACTTTTATTATATATGTGCATAAAAGTTACTGTGTAACTAACAGACGCACGGACGAAAATGCTGGTCTTGGGTACTTGAAATTTGGCATGTAGTTAGATTAGGAAGTGTAAGGGAGCACTAGAGAGGTCTCTCGAAATCCGGATTATTCCATATTTTTTTTCACGCTGTAGGAAAGGCATTGCATGTGAATTGGTGGAACACAACGCCGCGCTTTGCCTTATCAACAGTGTGAAGAAATGGAAATATTAAATATTACAATTCTTCGAGTGAGAATCGAACCCATAAACTGTCGGGTTTAAGTCTCATGCTCGTGCATCTGCGCCACGGCTGGCTTCAACTAGATTATTTCATTTAACATATTTTTAAAAATCAGTAAACACTTTTATACGTATGTTAAAGTAATTCTATAAATGGTCACCGGAAATTGTGAATAAATAGATATTGATATTTGAATACATATTTGCTAAGTTTGCTTTGATTGTAAACAAAATATTCATAGTTTATATTTGATAATACACTTAAACGCTTTGAATTTTAATTTTATTATATTATATTATTGTTTTCATCTTCACGCTGTATCCAGCATTTAGCAGAGTAGGCAGAGAGAGCCTAGTGTTAAGACAATCCGCTCCCCACTTTCCACTAAACTATGGAGGCATTGTGTGTTAAGTGGTGGTGCCTCTACACCAGAGCGAAGGAATGAAAATATTAGGTATTTCATTTCCTCGAGTGGAAGTCGAATCGACAACCTATCACGCTTATAATCTCACACTTGTCCCACTGCGCCACGACTGTCCTCTACAAGTACAAAATTAAAATATAAAAATAATATAATATACGTTTTAATTTGACAATTGATTTTTATTTATATTGAGATGAAATAAGCGAGTCATAATTTGATTTGCCCTGTTCCATATTATCGGGGTCAAGAATTGCGACATTTTTGAAGACATGCATTGCGTTTTAGCTGAATTTGAATTAATGTTTTTGGGTCAGTGCTCGCTGAAAATTCAAGGGCATATTAGATGCCGAACCAGAAATATTTTGCGGCTGTAGATAAATACAGGAAAAAAATAAATATAGATATATGCTTTTCAGATGGTTTTCATCTTCACGCTGTATCCCGCACACAGCAGGGTAGGCAGAGGGAACCTAGTGTTAAGACACTCCGTTCCCCACTTTCTGCCGAATTCTGGAGGCATTGCGTGTTGAGTGGCAGAACTCAACGCCGCGCTTTTCCTCGACACCAGATCGAAGAAATGGAAATATAAATTTAAGTAAATATTTCATCTCCTCGAGTGGGGATAAAACCCACAACCAATCGGTTTTACAGTCACACTTCGTGGCGCTGCGCCACGACTGGCCTCTAATATAATATTTATTTATTTATTATTATTTTTCATTTAATTGAAAAAACGTGGCGTAGGATTCTCTCGACACCCGACACGCCATATTTCTAAAAAAACACAAATAATAGTTCATAGCATTGTATAATAAAAATATTACATACAATATTTTGTAGACATTATATAAATAACAATTAAAATGCAGCCGATGACGAAAACAAATGTCATATGTCATATTTACCTTATATGTTAAATGTATTTAAAAAAATGCGATTTATCGACATAAATACAAGTCAACATAATAAATTAGAAGAATGATATTTTGTAAGGAGGGAATTTAAAAATATGGATCAATCTAAATAGCGGCGTATGGTACGTTGTAAGTGGCATTAAAAGATTCTTTATCCTCTTCGTGCTATATTACGACTGCTGATTGAAGTGAATATTGAATTAATTAGTTAGAACAGAAACAATGTGATGTAATTGTTTGAAAAATTATTGAAATAATTTGTTTACTTTGCTAAATAACCATAAAACTGTAGGTCTGGATTCCTTAACCACTGTCTTGTACTCAGAGCGAAATCAATCTGTAATATATTCATCTTATTCTGAGTAAAAGAATAAATACTTGCTTAGAATAAAATAATCTTATAATAAATAAATAGGTACTTATTTTAAATATCTTCAATATTCAAAACATATAAAAAAAAGACAATAGATATATGTATTGAACATTATAATTGAGATATATTTTAGATATTTAATTTATTACTGTATGATGGATATATTTTATTCATTCAAAAGCTTTCAGAAAAGAGTTTCTGTTTTTAAAAGCTGCACAAATCCTTTTTAGTTATTTAAATGATAAAGATAATTCCTTTTAACATTAATCTGTTTCAAAAATGAATATATCAATTAAAAAAACAAAATTAAATTTTAAAAAGTAAAATAATATATTCGAACCAGATTATGAAGAGTCAAGATAGCAAAATTATATGAAATGGCACACTCTAAAACGCAATGCCATACATTTGTTACAGCGATCATGTTACCGTCAGCGTCATTTGAGTCGCCCGCGTGCCTTACTGTGGAGCTATATTATTTTCATAGGGTTACCATCGATTGATATTTAAATGGTTTTTTGTATTAAAAACTAACAATATTACAAAAGGCAAGTGTCACTGTAACGCGACGGTTGTGAGTTCGATCCCTACTCAAGGGAATGGATTATTATTTACTAACGTATACTAACTTTTTCTTTATTTCATTTCATATAGTAGGGTAGATGGAGAAGATTTGATGTAAGGACGTCTGTTGTGTACTTTTCGACAAAATTCAAGACATTGAGACTATGTTAAAATAACCCATGATATTATAACTCTTTTTTTAAGCTTCACGCAGTATCCTGCATACAGCAGGGTAGTTAAGACACTCCGTTTCCCACTTTCCGCCGAGTTCTGGAG
The DNA here is from genome assembly GCA_021202915.1 of Heliconius himera. Taxonomy (NCBI): domain Eukaryota; kingdom Metazoa; phylum Arthropoda; class Insecta; order Lepidoptera; family Nymphalidae; genus Heliconius; species Heliconius himera. Next base: position 844,942 of record JAJHJA010000098.1, read on the forward strand.
GCATTGCATATTGAATGGTGAAACTCAACACCGCGCTTTGCCTCGACACTAGAGCGAGGAAATGAAATTATTAATGTAAATAAATATTTCATCTCTCGAATGGGAATCGAACCCACAGCTTCAAACATACAAATATTAAAGTAATTAAACAGTGACAAAAAAAATATATAGCTTAAAGAATTCTAAATATAGAAAAAATAACACAAAATATGTATAAACTATAATTGCTCATACAAAATTATAATGTGTGTGTACGTGGGTGTGTGTGAGTGTTGTTCAAAAGACAGTCTTTTCATTTTATTATAGATTAAATATATTCCGGAACCAATAATGGAAATGAATTTTTACTTGATAAGACTATATATATTTACAAAACTGCCTCTAGAATTCGGCGGAAAGTAGGAAACGAAGTGTCTCAATGGCAACGGAGTGTCGTAATATTACAGTTCCAGGTTCTCTCTTCCTATTCTACTATGCGCGGGATACAGCGTGAGGCTAAAAAATAATACCTCTGTATAAGATTAAGATCAGACCAATATTTATTATGTAAGTGGGAAAAAATCTCGTGAGCGCTATTCGTATTTAGCACAAGGACAACCGATTAATATCGTTAAGGTCCGCTGACTGACAAACATATAATTTGTCCCAAATTCTACAATATCGCATAATACTTTTTTGGAAAACGTATAAAAATTTGAACGTAGCGGGGTTTGAACCCGCGCCTCTTGGGAAGTGTCCAAGCATTCTGACCGCTAAGCCATACGTCTTCATCAAGCTACGTCGAATTTCTTATACCGTTGTTACAATTTATTTATTTTGTTAGTATCTTTGTAAGCAGATTTTTACAAAGCTCAAAAAAAATATTCGTTTTCTAAAAAAATAACAACGAATTGTTGAAGACAACAATTGGTACAAACAGTTTCAAATTATTTATTTTTATATCAGCTTCACGCTGTATCCCGCACACAGAAGAGTAAGCAGAGGGAATCTAGTGTTAAAGCATTCCGTTCCCCATTTTCCGCCGAATTCTGGAGATATTGCGTGTTGGCAAAACTCAAACCGGCGCTTTGCCTGAACTTCAAATCATCAATATTGAGAGTCCACGAATCTATCACCGGATCGGTTTCATTGAATTCTGTTAAGCTAAGCCAGAAGCTCAGCAAATAAATATAAGATTTAGGATCATTACATATTATACATATTTTGTTAAATACATACTTTTATTAGTGATTTTTTGCTATACTATACTAAAGTATACTATTATTAGAACTTTTTTGAAGTTACATATAGTATGTCGGATAATTATTCCTTTACTATTATAGTTCAGGTCAATTAGTTCAATAGTGAAGAAATTTTGGTAAAAGATGTAAAAATTGTGACATATTAAACTACAGAAGAAGCATTAATATTTTAACATTTACCCCATTCTATATTATTAATATAAAATAAACTCAAAATCATTATTTGTATGTGTATTTTTTTAAAGTAATTAATTTACATATAACAAAGAATTGACTTCTGATGTATAAATAATATAAAAAAAAATGTTTTTATTATGGATGTATCTATCCAGATATTGTCAAAGCGACCTGACTAATTGAATACTCCAAATTGTCCCTTTGAATATAGCTTTTCAACGTGTTCATCCACTGCTATTTATTATAGTTTATCGATGATCTATCAAATATAGTGTTTTAAAGGTATTGGCATGAAAGATTAGATCTTCACCATTCGCGTTACTTAATTTCGAAGCTTGTATATAAATGTATACTTTATTATTGGTAAACAAATTAAGAAGTAATATTTCGATCTATAAAATTTTCACTTTAGATTTTTTTTATAATTGCACAAAGTACGGAAATCGTATTTACGATTCTACTTGTGTGTTTAAACTTAATTTCAAATATTGATTTATTTGAATATAACAACACTACAGTAAGTTAATATGTTCTACAATGATGAAAAAAAAATCCATCAGATTATAAATATATAATTATATTTAATTGTAGGAGTATCTTACGCACTCAACACGCATTGCCTCCAGAATTTGGTGGAAAATGGAGAACTTAAGTATCTTAATGGGAACGGAATGTCGTAAGTGATTGTTCCCGAATTCCCTCTGCCTACTCTGCTATGTGAGAAATACAGCGTGAAGCTAAATAAATGGGTCCACAGCCGTTCATCGTTCCTTAAGTTATGACATGGTATAACAACGTTGTATACACATACCATCCGTTGAGGCCATCGTAGCACAGGGACACTGGTGTGACTGTAACGTGATGGTTTTAGGTTCAATCCCCTTGGAGAATTAATTATTATTTATTAATATTTTCATTTCTTCGCTCTGGTTACTTCAAACAAAAGCTCGGCGTTGGCTCGATAAATTCGGCCGAAACTGGGGAACGGAATGTCTTAACACTAGGTTCCCTCTGCCTATTCTGTTATATGTGAGATACAGCTTAAAGCTGTTTTTTTATACTATATATTTTTATACCATGTACTACTATAACATAAATGCTTTTATGTATTGATCTTGGATTATAGATAATTATAATACACACATATTCGTAGTGCTTTCAATATTTCATAGTATACTTCTGACTTAAAAATGATAAAAATGCCGAATATATTATTAAAGTAAAACATTAAGTTCATTATTTTTTCGATTTTTTAGAAGTATATATATATATATTTATTTTAGCTTCACAATATATTCCGCATGTAGCAGCAGGGTAGGCAGAGGGACCGTAGTGTTAAGAGACTGCGCTCCTCACTATCCGTCGAATTGCGAAGACATTGTTTGTTAAGTGGCGAAACTGAACGCCGCGCTATACCTCTACAACAGAGCGAAGAAATGGAAATATTAAATTTTCATTTTCTCGAAGCGAAATCAAACCCACAACCTGTCGCGTTTACAGTCACTACTGGCCCCAATAATAAAATAATTATTAAAAAATATATAATATATATGTATACATATATATGGAACCCACGACATTTTAATTCGCACTTAACAGGTTCCTTTTTCTCGGCAGGCGATATTTCATCAAATCGACACCAGCCGAACAAAGCGTCACTTGATTAGTTCTCCTTTGTTTTTTGTTCGTATGCGTATTGCGGCATATTTATTACAATTGTACACAGCAGTATAATCTTGACAGCGTTTTACATACATAGGCCTGTGTTTCAATTCATTTGTTTTTTTGATTTTTTATGGCCTATAGCTTGATATTTTCTTGTGTGGGTTTGGAGTCTAATATTATTGTTTTTATGTGATTTGTCCGCGTATAGCGGGTGCACGTACGGAACTTTTTGGATAATAGAGAGACGAGAGTATCTAACTCGTCTCTCTATTATCCGGGAATTTTAAAGCGATAGCAAGTTGAATGGCGGTGATTAACGCCGTGTTTTTCTTAACAAACTGAGGAACACAAATTATTTAAATGTACACACACGCACAGTTTCACCAGAAAACACCGCATCTTGGTATCATCGTGGTATCTACGATACGATTATTAATGAATATTTTTTTGTCTAAAAACATGTTGGCGAGTGTAATTAAGTATGAAAAGGTATGCTACAAGAATATTCGGTTTAACATTTATTGTACCTCAGTACTCTAATCCTAGTAGTAGTAAAGTTCAGTAGTAGTAAGTCTAAAAGTAGACTTACATACTTTGTGATGGAAATGGACATTAACGTTATAATATATCAAAATATATATTTTTTGTTTTTCAATTTCTATCCAAATTCCTCGAATTTCATTTATATTCATGCAAACCACAATGAAATACTAATTTCTGAAACCGAACACATTTTATTTAAAATAATAACATACGTAAAAAGAATTATTTTTATTATATGTCTAAATAAAAGGTAGTGATAATAATTGAAATAATATCGAAATATTTTAATTAATATTATAGTAAAATTAAATGTACCGGGAAAAAGCCCTACAAGGTGAATCATAATACGTTGCAGTAGCTTAATACTAAAATAAAATAATATTTTTTATTTCCAATACATCTTAGATAATGAAAGTCTATTATATTTTGTACACACTTAATACTATTACTGGTTTTATTAAAATTAATACCTGTTGTTCTTGGACCTCAAATAATTCCTAATTCGATCAACTATACATAGTTGATCGAAGAATTCCAAATTCATGAAATAATGTTATCTTCCACAAATATTGGTAACTGAATGCTTATTATTTTCAAACGTTATAATATAATATAATTAATTGTTCTGCTAAATATTCATTTTAAATAATTTATTTTATTGGCTATGTGTAAATGAGGCCGTCGTGGTGCAGGCTGTACCACGACAGTTGTGGGTTCGATCCCCACTCAAGTTAATGAATTTTTATTTATTAATATTTTCATTTCCTAGCTCTGGATCAAGGCAAACCGGCGTTGAGTTCCGTCATTCAACACACCATGCCTTGAAAAATTCGGCGGAAAGTTGGTAACGTATTGTCTTAACACTCTGTTCTCTCTGAATAAACCGCTGTGTGCGGGATACAGCGTGAAGTTGATTTAATTTAAATTAAAAAAATTTAAGTGTTCAACGTTGCACGTAGATAGGTGTTCAAATACAATAATTTGCCAGCAAACTTTATAGGTGTTAACATATTTTAAAAAATATTTCATCATTTAATTTTTTAATCGAAGAAGTCGTAAACAGCTTATATCTTATTGACAATCTCCGCACATGAACCTATGTCAGGGACGCGAGATAAACGCGATCTTGTGTTTAATTGCTTTGGTTTTCTTAAAATATAAGTATGCTAGTTTCATATTATCTGTAATTTATTTTATTTGTATGATTTATTTGTGATTTTTCTTTTTAATTTATAAATAAAAAAATCTGAAAAATGTTATAACCTGGACACCAGAGCGGAGAAATGGAAAAATAAATATAAATTTAAATAAATATTTCATCTTCTCGACTGATGATCGAACCCACAACCAGTCGGTTTTACAGTCACACTTTGTGCCCCTACGCTATTTATTATTTTTAAATATTTTAAAACATTTAAATAATCGTCTTATTAAAAGAAAATAATAAATGAACATTTTCTTATAATAAGACCATTATTTTTTATGTAAAATGATAACTGTAAAAAAAATTGTTCATATTCCTTTTTTCTTTTTTTGTATTTTTTTAATTGTTGTTCCTAAGTTAGAAAGCTGATGAAATGTTACATACTTAGTATACCCACATATTCACAAATATTACGCATGTTGTTTGTGTTTAATTAATACTGTTATCTGAGAAGGCGTGGATTTTAACTGATTAAAACTGCTTATTCAGTAAAAGCGATGTATTGAAAAATGTTCTTGATAATTTTCAATAATAATTTCTAAAATCTAGACTTAAGTTAAAACTTCAAATCTAAGCACTGCTCCTAGGTCCTCGTAACATTACAACGCGGTGGGCACACCGACGGAGAGATTATAAAATGTTAACAAATTTAATCTCTTCTTTCTTTCATCGATAAAGTATTGATTGACGTAACTAATATCCAATAGAGTATATTATGATTGTATTTGACGTAATTTTAAATTGAACCTGGGTTATTATGTTTCTATATTTTCATTTCTTCGCCCTGGACACAAGGCAAAAATTCGGTGTCCGAATTCCGCTACTCAACAAGCAATGCCTTGAAAAAATCGGCAGAAAGTGGGGGACGGAGCGTCCTATCACTAGGTTCCCTCTGCCTACCCTGCTGTAAGAGGGATGCAGCGTGAAGCTGATTTAATTTTTTAAAATTAGAACGTAATACCTAACGTAGTGCTACCCTGCTACAGCGGGATACAGCGTGAAGCTAAAAAAGATATATAAAATGGACTCTATATTTTTTACTATTTCATAATTACTTTATATTAAATTTCATTTAATTTACATAGGCTGAATTAATTCCTGATAGGCCACGCCAAAAATTGCCGCCACAAAACCTCTCAATAAAATCATAGCGTCGCATTTAAATCAATTAACCGCTCTGTTACCGGTCTAAAAGTACTACATTTCATTATATTACACAGATACACGCTGTATCACGCATGTAGCGGGGTAGGCAGAAGGAACCTAGAGTTAAGACACTCCGCTCTTCACTTCCCGCCGAATTTCGGAGTTATTGCGTGTTCATACATACTATATTATGTTTTAGCTAAACTAAAACGCTTTCTATATATCATTTAACAATAATACTCGAATAATGACAATGACAATATCATATCACTATGCCTTTGAGATTACTTTCGTATTTTGCAAGAATATCAAGCAAACAAGGTCGGTGATGTAACTAATGACGAGGGTGATAACGGGTTCAAAGTAGATAGCCGCTGAGAACGTCACGTTTTTATCGTATATTTACGATCTCCCGTGGTTTTACTCATATGTTTTTATTTGAAAAAAAAATCGTACACAAAAATTTTATATTTGTAACTATAAGTATATTTAAGAACAGTTTAATCGATCTCTTTGTATATAAGCTTTCAAATATTTAGTTGAAATTTGACTGGATCAATAATCATACTGTGTAAGCCTACCCTTATACAATACCAACTTAAGATACAATATAAGATCAGTATATTGCAAAAAACATAGAATAATATTATTAGTGTAAGTTCAAATACGATTACAAAAAAGTGTTATCGTGATACCATATTACACTAAATCGTAACACGATAATAACGTATTTATTATTTCAAAGCTCAAAATGACAAAACAGACAAACTAACCCGACACTATACCGAAGATATTCTGGATGTCAGCTTGTATGAAATTAAAGAGCCTCTATTAATCAACCTAAAAGCAACATAGCATTAGGAGATGACGACAATAGCACAGCACAGCTGTTAAAAGCTGTAGACATTCTCTCCTAGTTGTACCTCAACAAATTGTTTGATACTGTCATCAGTACTAGGAACTGCGGAGGCCCGGAGGAGAAGGAACCGGAGGCGTGGAATGGAAGCGTGATGGTGTTGCTCTTCAAAAAGTTCGACAGTTCTATTGAAGAACTAAAGACCCTTGCGCTCCTGAGCCAAGTCTAGGTAAGTTTTTTCTAGGGTTATTACTAATCGTACAGCGTGTTAGCTAGACCTAGCCGGTGTCTGGAAGCTACAGTATCCTAAAGTAGGCTAATATGCTGCGACAGGTATTATAGAAGACCAAAGAGTATAATCTACTGCTTGGTTATGGTACTATCGGGACCTAGGTGCTTAAGCCACCGTAAAACCGCCACCATGATACTCCGAGTCCTGTCGCGCTTAGAGACACGCGCTGGTGCCCCTGCGCCACGACTGGCCTCGTGATATTAAACAATTATATATATAACATAAAACTATTTCGTTTACAAAAAATATTTTGTTACACTTCGACCACACAAAATGTGTGTATACTGGTCAAGAACTATTTACTACCTACCATTTCCTCTGTTAGGACCTTTACATTAAGATAATGCTCAAAGGTTACGATATATTACTATAATTACTTCCTTATAAAGGGTTTAATCATTATTAAAACGAAGTTACATATTTGTTTTATAGTAATCAAGAAGTAAATAATATTTCTTATATATATTTATACAAGCAAATGCTATTAATTCTTAACACTCATTTCTCACCTTTTAACCATATTTACGACCAATTCTCATGATGAACTGAAATTTAGATTCAATTTATTGTCTAGTTTCTTACTATTTTTTACTTTAGTACTAAAGTTTTTTAAAAGTGTTTTATAGCTTCTTGAGGGGATGGATTTAAAATATGTAATGTAATCAATTTTGCAACAATCTCAATAATTAACGAAATTTTATATAATTAAATTTAAAATGATCAATATCAGTAAAATGGTAATAACTAATAAAAATATATAATACAATTATTTTATAGAGTGTATCAGGTTTATCAAATATCCATATTTCATAGCAGTTTTGCCTACATAAACAAAAGTCTCTACATTTTGTGACTGAAAGGGACGTGGGAGTGAGTGTAAAAAGTAACTGTTCCAAATTGGTTTTTACAACAACGAAATTGAAAATAACTTTTAACTAGGAGAAGCCGATTGTTTCCCATACTTTAATTTAATTTTTTCGTAAACTTTTCTGATCAAATAGAGAATCTAGTGTAAAATATTTAATTAGGTTTTTTTAGCTTCACCTTTTTATTCCTATAGGTTAAAAATGATACAGCTGGATGCGAAGAGCTGAAAGTCGAGCTCAGTGGCGTGCCATTAGAGAGGAGTATGTCAAGCAGTGGACGAAGACAGGCTGATGGTGATGATAATGATGAAGATGATGATAATAGATAAGAAAACGAAATCCTAATGTTAAAGTATTTCTGCGCCTCCCGCCCGAATTCAAGACATTTCGTGTTGATTGGCCGAACTCAACGTGCTATGCCATCCCACGCGCATCTTTTACAACTACACACTGTCCCTTTTCGCCGAGCCCTTATATAAAAGAATAATATAATTCTTCAATTTTATTATTAATATCTTGTATTTTTACACATTATTTTTACACTTTTTCAGGGTTCCGTACTTCAAAAGGAAAAAAAGAAAACCTTACAGGATCACTTTGTTGTCCGTCAGTCAAGAGCATTTATCTCGAGATCGTTCTTCCTGTAGACCTACAACTATGAGATTTGGCAAGAAGTGAGAACTTACAGTATAAATAATGAAAAAAATCAGTACAAAATATAATTGTTATTCATTTTATACAAAATGAGTGCATGCTTCCGCAAAATTAAGCTTGCCAACTTTTATACTTCTTGTTTACATACAATTCTGAAATTGGTATGGAACACTTAATATGCGAATCACACTCGCATATGACCGGTTTTATTTTATATCATTTAGCCATTACTATTTTGTCTCATTTAAAGAATCCGAAATACAAGTTCCTGCTGTACCAAATGTTAATCAAAGAGTAAAAATCGATAAATAAAAAAAAAACTATTTCATATATTATTTACCCCAATCAGTAATCGAACTAACACCTGAAAAAAGAATTTTCAACATAAGATTTCTACAATCGACGCTATTATAATATAATTATTCGAGCACAACTTTAAAACGAAGACTCGTGCAAGTACAAGAGAGTAAGATCGAATGGCATTGGCGACTCGAATGGCCCTTTCCGTTGTAACCTAACCCCCATATTAAGTAACTTATTTTCATTCTCACAATTTTTTTTTCATTTCATGTTTATTGTTTTTTTCATACAAAAACGATTTATTGTTAAATGCACATTTGTTGCGAAGTTTTATAGACTTGACACATTAGCACGTTCTCAGTTTCAATTTTGGGTTGCGTGGTATTATTTTTTTCACAGCAGCTGTCAATCAATATTTATTCGGTTTACATATTACATTTATAATATTTAAATTTTATCTTCAACATTTTTACAATATTTAATATGAGACAAAAATTGGCAAGATGGTGTTGCATAGAGGGATACTCGGAGACAGTTTTTCCAGGAATTTCGTTGTTTTTCCAGGAAATGGTCACCGAAAATGAGCTTTCTGAATGGCGAGCGCTGACTAGGCCTTATGAGGCACATAATAAAATATTATTTTTTAAAAAAATCTATAAAAAGTCCGTGATGGTTTGTTTTTCACAGAAAATTGGGCCACAGTAACTATTTTAACATATTTTATTAAATTTTAAATTTATCTTTTTATTGTTATTGTATTTTCTATAATTTGGTATTAATCCTTATCAAAATAAATAAAATAGTCACCTTTGGCATTTCATCTAGAGTGAAACTACTTTATTGTACATCATTATAATAAATACTTTAAGATATATCACAAATTCAAAATGACCTAGCTACAAGCCGCAAATTAATGGCTGTGTCAATTTTCATACATTTTTGATCTGCTGCTAATGTTTATGTGGCTATTCGCTGTTGGTTATTTCATTATTTAATCTTTTTCTTTGGTTCTCTTCGCTTATACGAGTTGTAGATTATCCAGATCTTTTTTTATTTTATGGTTAGGCAAAAAAAATTATTTTGTGTTATTCTGATATTATTGTATGTATTCCGTGCTACTTTTAATTATGATACTTTTAAATATTTATTTTAGGTTGATAATATTGATAATGCAGTTAGTTGGTTTTGTTTAGTTGTTTTCAGTAATTACTATTTATTCCAACATTAATAATTTTCTTCAATTACATTTACTTATTATTTTTTCTTAATTTTAAATAGTTAAGTTTTTTAGTAAAACTAAGAATTTCTCATATTTACTTCTTGTTCATGTCAATTACTGAGGTATTTTCTCTAATATTAGGGTTTTTATTTTTTATTTCTCTTACTTATCTCCTCCTTCCTAGCATTAATCCCGGCGTTTACTACGGTCTGCCTTTCTTCTCAACCTACTCCACTTTGTACGGTCTAGACCAGTGATTCTCAACCACTGTGCCGCGGCACTTTTGTGTGCCGCCAAATTTTGCAAATATATAATAATGTTAATATAATTTAATTATATCATTTAAAAAGAAAAATATTTTTAACCTGAATACATTTAAATCCACAAAAAAATAAATTCGCATATTTAAATTTTTTGTCATAAACTATTTATGCAGTATGTTGTAGTAAATAATTTCTCTTTGTGTGCCGCCAAATTTTCTTTGTGTGCCGCCAAATTTTGAAATCGTTAAATATGTGCCGCAACAAAAAAAAGGTTGAGAATCACTGGTCTAGACTATTGGCTCTCATGTCCTGCAAACTGACATCCGAGAGGTCTCATGATTATGATCATCGCTCTCACGATGGGCGTCCGAGAGGTCTCACTCTAGCGACTGATATAGCAAGGCTCTTGCATCTGATATAATTCTTAGGCGCGTAACGTGGCCAAATCATCTCGGGCGACGCTCTTGGAGCTTATCCGCTAGATCACGGACTCCAAGAATACCTCGAATGAATGTGTTACGTAAGCGGTCAGACCGCGTTACGTCGCACATCCACCTCGGCATCTTCAACTCTTCATTTCCATGACGGACGTTTCTCAGCTACTTTCTTCTTCATGTGAGTGACGTTACAGTCCATGACAAGAAGACGATGTTGAGTCGTCAGGCTTTCACCTTACTATTATTAACCCTGCCTATATATGATACCGTCTAGTCAAGAAATAGTCAATTTGAGTTGAGTCAGAACCACTCCTATACGTGATCATGTGCTGAGGATTCTTTTGGAAGAACATATTTACGGTGGCAAGATTGGACGCCATGAGCGCTTCATCGTGCCTCTATAAGGACCCTTACCCGCATCCAATGATCAAAGCGACTGTCAACTTTAAAGAGCCCATTCTGAAGCTCTTCAGAAAGCACTACCGCCGTTTCCACCGAAGGTGACCCAGTGTATATAAACCGGTAATCTTGTCCGATGTTACGGAACATATTTTTTCCAGCGAGTTTCCTGGAGGAAAGCACCCGACGTCTCACGAGTACATCTACGAGTTCCCTGCATCTTCCGATTAGAGAGCAATATATATTTTTTATTACTTATGTCTACTTATTATTTTTTTCAATATATTTTAATTAAATTATATTTTCGTACTAACTCTAATAAAAATTGAGAATAATTTCATATTGCAAATTACAAATTTAAATAAATATTTGTATAGTTGGAAGCCGCGCGTGTCCGCTATATAAATTAATAATATTTTAACTTTATACGTGTTTTTTTAGATCAAATAATATAACAAAATTAAAAATTATTCATTAAATTGTGTTACTTGTTGAATAAAAATGTTGAATTTCCTTCCGTCGGTTATCGCCGGCTTCAGTATTTATATTATTGAGAACGCTGCCAACATCCAGCCAAACCAAGATATTTATGACCATAAATAAAGAGATTAATTTGTTTGACACGAAGTCATTTGTCGGTGTTCAATTTTTTTTACCAATTTAGAAGAACTCTACTAGGGGGTTGTATTTAAGAGTAGGTGTATAATACGTATATCTGAAGTTACGAAAGAATATTATATTTTTTACAAGTTTTTAATATATTTAGTTATTGTTATAGCAAATTATGAATATTGTACCTACCGTACAGATATATTTAGGCTTAGCGTTGTGATATACTTTTGTTCTATAGGTTTTATTTATTATATGGGAGAATTAGCCCAACATTTTTTTTGCCTTCAGGCTGTATTTTTTTTGCACTCATAGCAGGATAGGCATAGGGAACCTAGTGTTAAGACACCCCGTTCCCATTAGGTCACTTCCGTTCCCTACTTTCCGCTTTAAGGAGCGGAAACAGTCTGGTAAGCCAGAGCGAGGAAATCAAAATATTAAATATTTCATATCTCCGAGTGAGAATCGAACCCACAATTGATTAATTTGGAATAAACATTACTAACATAATATTTCACTGTATACTTTATATTTTAATTAGAATATTTTTAAATCCCTATATCGCATAGACGTAGATGCACTTTTTATAATATTCCAGGAGAAGTGAAAAATATATGTAAATAATCTTCCCGTATCCATTGACATATTTAGGTTTTTTTTTAAAAAAAACACTCAATTACATTATTGTTGTATCAAATGATCTATATGTACACATTATTATACTTCTATACACAGCTTCTACGGGCGAAGCCACCTGAATTCTCATTCGATAAAATGGTGTATTAGTGGAAAAGATAAAGTGGAGCAGCACTTCGCCAAATATAATTTATTCCCCAAGTTGGGATTAAGCCCTTAACTATCACGTTTACAATGACCTGCCCCAATGCACCAGGGTGGCCTCAGTGCGGAATATATATGGTGATAAAAAATGTAATAATATGTAAATGACTGGTACTTACTGTTGGCGGCACTTGCTGCGAGTATAGCATCCTGCGCGCGTCGTACACGTTTGTTGTCAATTCGTTCATGTCGAAAGGAAGCGCGCCAGGATCTAACGCGTCTTGCCCTGCACCATCGCGGGCCACTGGAAACGAAATACATTTTTTTAGAGAACAAAATCTAGCGCCAAAACATTCTGTTCTCCGGTTTTCGCCGAAATTCAGATATTGCTATTAGTTTAGAGTCGAGAGAGTAGAGTAGGTAGAGTAGGTAGAGAGTAGAGAGTAGTAATATTAATTATTAGTGTAAAAATTTGACAATTTCATATTAAAAATATTTTTCTTTGTCTTAAACTTAAAAAGCTTTTGCTAATTTCTTAATGTCAAATTTACTTAATTATATAAAATTGAAATAATATCTAACATGAACTACTGATGTTATGATTGTACAAGAGATTCATTTTTATTATTTTTTATTTTTTTATTATAATTGTTTATATAAAAGATGCCATAATAAAAATATCTATAGAGGGCAATGTTAACTTTTTTTCTGTATTAGGTATAGCACTTAGACAGAGCTTCTAAAATCACTACAATTTAAAAAAAGTTCAGATTTTTTTTTTATTGATATAAACAAAATGTAAGAAGATACATACTTATTTAGAAAACGTATAAAAATTTGAACGCAGCGGGACTCAAACCCGCGCCTCCTGGAAACCGACCAGGCTGTAAGAAGATATAATAGGAAGGATATATCGGCGTATTATTCCGTTTATAAGTACGTTATAGCCCTAAATATATGAAGGACTATTGCAGTACAGAACACACATTAAGAGAAATATGTCCTATGCTCATGATTTTTTGTAACACCTGTGATGACTCATAGCATACTTGAAATTCCAAGAGTCGATGGGTTCAAAAATATATACTTTATAAATGTCCATTTTGATGTAAGATTTTTTATAAGTTAATATTTTATTTGATAGTTGATATGATTAATGAGTTTGATAGTTGAGGCCAGTCGTGGTGCAGCAGCACGAAGTGTGACTGTAAAACCGACTGGTTGTGGGTTCGATCCCCACTCGAGGAGATGAAATATTTACTTAAATTTATATTTCCATTTCTTCGCTCTGGTGTCGAAGTTAAGCGCGGCGTTGAGTTCTGCCACTCAACACGCAATGCCTCCAGAATTCGGCAGAAAGTGGGGAACGCAGTGTCTTAACACTAGGTTCCCTCTGCCTTCCCCGCTGTGTGCGGGATACAGCGTGAAGCTGATTTTTTTTATATTTTATTTTTATAATTGTTTATATTTTAGATATAATAAACAATAATGATAAAGTATAATAAATAACTATATAAGCTAGCTAACTCTTTCAGTAGTCCATATAAAATAACTTTTTAAAATACAAAAAAACGATAACAACTTGTAAATAACAAACTTTTTTACTATATATCATCCAAAAATATAGTTTTTCACACGTACCTACATATACATCAAAGTATATTCCAATTTTTAAAATTTTTCAACCGTTAAATCCATTTCATACACATAAGCGACAGTAAAAGCCAAAGCTAAATTAGATTAACTGCCTTGTGTTTATTCAGACACAAAACGCAATATCGAAATATTTGCATCAAACCATAACACTTGTATGATGTGGTGAAAATCATTCGGTACGCAACCACCATTTCATTTCGAAGTACACCGCAATTTTAGAAAAAAATTGCATAGTAACCGTTTAAATGATATCATAGCTTAGTATTTAGAGTTTTTAATGTGTATATAAGTAAGGGGACTCCTCTTACTTTTAATGATAATGAAAAACTAGTATTTTTTTTATAACACGTAGATAATTTGTAATTAAGTAGTATGAACTTCTTTTTGTTATAAATCAGTGTTGACCGTCAGAGAAGTGGCCACGTTTTGCTCTAGACGACACGAAGTGTCTATAACAGGATTCCCATAGGTTTTAAATCCTAATAAATAAATAAATATTAAATAGCAATTTATAACTAAGTAACAAAATTGCCTCTACATTTAGATCAATGACATAATCCTAACGTAAAAAAAATCTTAGCTTAGTCGGTTTCCAATACGAAATATACTGGTAGCTCCTTTTCTTCATTTTTTCAATCTATTTTTTTTTTATTTATAATTATTACACTACTTTGATTGTTTATTACACTGCTTGTATAGAGTCCCTTCGAGTGGTGATTTTTCTAGTGATTCGAATCACAGGGCATCATACGCATGAATTATAGAAGTATAGTTCATAATTTGAAATGCTATATCGAATTCTGTTTACTTATAAATTATGAATTTTCTATTTTATTTCATTATATTTCTTTTTTATTAAACCCAGATTTATGCAGAGCTAGCGGCAAAGATGTTACTTATCTAAAAATAAATCGTAATTTAAGTCTTAAATAAAATAAATAGTTCCGTCACTAAACCCGCAATGTCTCCAGAATTCGGTAGTGAATGGGGATCGGTGTGTCTTAACACTAGATTGGCTCTGCTTATTCTGCTGTGTGTAGGATAGTGGGATACAGCGTGGAGCTGATTTTAATTCAAATCTTTTATATCTAGATAGGCGGTAAGTACATGCGCACTGCAAATGAAAATTTTCCAGCGTGAAAAAAGAGATTCTGAAAAAAAAAATCTGAAAAAAATACCTACGAATATATATTGCTCCACAACACCTTCTATCTTTTAATCAATTTAAAATAAGTTCAAGTGGCCCGAAAATCGGCTTGGACAGCAGAAAGACAGACAGACAAAAAAATTAAAATTGCTAGTCTGCGTTGTGGTGTCGTCTAAATAAGTATACGCACTTGGAAAAACACATTTATTTTGAAAGCACAGACAGATCTTTAATTTATATTTATATGGGATTTATAGGTATAGATTATTACAAACAAAATATATAAAAAAAATATTATAAGTTTATAAAAATGTTCTACGATGTAAAAGTAGACGATGCGTAATGGAATAATAATCGCTGTGTGTTTCTTAAATACTATTGGCTTTTACAGCGCCACCTGTTGGGTTAGGAAAAGTTTACACTGTCTCTGGGAAATTACAAGCACTATGGCACTGTGGACAGTATTTAATATGATTGGTTGTATAGACAGTTCAACTTACATTGGAGAATACTATATTTTGAAATCTCGGAGTTTTTTTGTCATCATTCAATCTCAGTTTTGCTTAAAAATAATGTAAATTAAATAAATATATCAGCCTCACCCTGTATCCCGCACATAGCAGGGTAGACAGAGGAAATCTAGTGTTAAGACTCCGTTCCCCATTTTCCGCCGAATTTTGGAGGCATGACGTGGAACTTAACGCCGCTCCTTGCCTTGACACCAGAGCAAAGAAATAGAAATATAAAAAAAAAAAAAACAACATCAAACAAAAAAACATTCAAAACTAAAGATTTAGCCAATTCAATAACTGTTTTATTGAATTGGCTTTGGCTTGTACAAAATTTTGTCGAACTTAATACTTTAAATGGATATAACTTTTTATTTATAAACCAATTATAATAAAAGAAACACTAAAGTCAATGTGAAAGTCATATAATTTTATTCAAAATAAGAAGAAACCTACATTGTCCTGTTCACTAAAGTTAACGCCTCAGACCTCAGAAGAACCGGCGCAAGAAACTCGGAGGGACTTTTTTTAAAATCAAATTTATACAAATACATATTTAATTCTGTATTTATGACAATATTTTATTCCTAAGACGTGATATCATTTAATCTAATCTAATCTAACTTCACGCTTTATCCCTAGCGGGGTAGTCAGAGAGAATGGAGCGCCAAACGCTACAATATATATCATTTGAAAAATCAATAATTTGGTAATAACCTTTAACACACAAACGTCTTTTTAATAACTTTTTTAAATCGTGGTTTAGAAAATTCTCTGACGTTTTCTGGGATCCTTTTGTAAGAGCGTATACTTTGTTCCATAAAAAAATTACGTCGATGCAATCGACTTTAAGCCTATTTCTGGTATTAATATAATGTGCTCGTATATCAACTATTTTGGTAAAATCATTAATATTTTTCTTAACATACATAACAATTTCACAAATGTATTGAGATACAACTGTCAATATATTAATTTCTTTAGACTTTTGCCTTAAGCAGTCTTTAGGCCCTTGTACGAATAGCTCAATTCTACCGAACAAATAAAGATTGAATACCAATTACATTACTCCAAAGTAAAATCCCATAGGCCATAATTATATAGAAGTAGCTAAAGTAAAAAAGTCGAGCCGTTTCCACGTCAGTTATTAATGAAAAATGTTGACTGCGAAAGCTGCTGAGCTAAGTCCATTCGCCAATCCATCAATATGAGGTTCCCACTGTAATTTGGAGTCATTAGCAATACCGAGAGATACCGTAGAATCGGCAGGATCCACGGATTCACCATTGAAGAGTACATCGGCTTTAACAACTTTCTTGTTAGGTATTCTGAAAATCATACATTTAATATTTTTTTACCATTTAATAGTAAGTAATTCATACTGAACCATTTTACTACTTTCGAGAGGGCCTTCTTTATATCATTATATACGATTTGACGTCTTTTCTTTTTAAAAACAATGAAGTGGTATCAGCAAATAATACTACCTCATAGTTCTTTTCAACTGAATATGGTAATTTTTTTATATATATTGATGACCCTTGTGGGACGCCCATGCCTGAAGTTTGCCAAAATCCAATGCTTCTAAGGTTAGCGTGAACAAACGCACAGACAAACAAACAAAAATTAAAAAAAATCATTGTTTTGATCGAAACGATGTTCCAGTCCTGTAATATTTTTCTGATATATTTTCAATGTACAAACACCGATCAGTTACGATTTTATTTAAAGTATAGATATAGAATATGAGATAAGTATTATTGTGTGTGTGAGGTTGAGTGAGGCTATATGGTCCGACCAAAATTCAATTTTAGTTAAAAAAGCATAGCGCTGAATTTCGCTAAAGACCTTGGGAAAAGCATTCTAAAAAAAATACTTAGTATTCCCATCGATCCTATGCATTCTGAGCAGTTATTCTATATTATGACATTTACAGTTTCTTGATTTTTCTTTGTAAACGGTAAACTTCATAACAAAAAGAAATAAAAAATCTCGGTCATAAAATTACTAACAATTTAATTTATATATTTTGTTCTATGAATCATCTGTTTTTTTCTTTCTGTGATAAAACGATTTAGATTTATATTTACATTAAAGGAGTCGCACTTCTTAAATTCCAGCGAACCGCACGTGGCTTCGCCCGCTTGAATTTATATTATAAAAAAATATATACAAAATATTTAATTTATACATTTTCTATATTTATATAATACTTAAAGACAGTCCAGCCATTGTTACTTGCCAACTTAAACTAAACCTAAATGAATAAATAAAATTAAATATTTATGTAATAAATAAATTTAACTTAACTATTTTATCGCCACATAGATTCAGTAATCAGCTTCACGCTGTATCCCGCACACACCAGGATAGACAGAGGGAACCTAGTGTTAAGACACTCCGTTCCCCACTTTCTGCCGAATTCTGAAGGCATTGCGTGTTGAGTGGCAGAACTCAACGCCGCGCTTAACCTCGACACCAGAGCGAAGAAATGGAAATATAAATTTAAGTAAATATTTCATCTCCTCGAGTGGGGATCGAACCCACAACCAGTTGGTTTTACAGTCACACCTCGTGCCGCTGCGCCACGACTGGCCTCTATATCAGATTCAGTATATCATGATATTTTTACCAAACTATCATTATTTGTCACGGGCCAAAGTCACTAAATGTATTTTAATTCGCGTATTCCGATATTAACTGTTGATAGGTCATTATTCCTCATATCGATTATAGTCGTACTTCATTATCAATTATGAAGTGCAGTTAATAGATTTTATATAGTATTAAAATTCTTATTTTAAACGATATTATCATCACCTTCACACTGTATCCCAAACACTGTAGGGTAGGTAGGAACCTAGTGTTAAAACACTCTGTTCCCCATTTTCCGTCAAATTCTGATGGCATTGCGTGTTAAGTGGCGAAACTCAACGCCGCGCTTTGCTCCGAAACTATAGAAAAGACATGTACATTTAAATAAATATTTCATATCCTCGAGTGGGGAACCATACTAATACATATTGCCATTGACTTAACTTTGGAGACGTAAAAAACTAATGTAAGCTGGCTCTTATATCTTATTAGCACTGATCTCTGAAATAGTGAGGGCGTATACAATAGCGGCGAAGACAAAGCGCAGTAAAGCAATAATATTATAAGTAGTTTTAAGTTCGAAACTTTAACACATAATAGATAAATATTTTAAAAATAAAAAATATGATTAAATTTAGGTGTTAGTCATTCTAATTTTTATTTTAGATACGAGTATTTGCGCTTAATGTATTCGATACCTTTTACAAATAAAATAATACCACTAATAAAGACAATGGTAGCAAAATTTAGCGCGGCGTTCAGTTCCGCCATTCAACACGCAATGCCTCGAATTACGACGGAAACTGGGCAATGGAGTGTCTTATCACTAAGTTCTCTCTGCCTACTCTGTTATATGCAGGATACAGTGTGAAGCTAAAAAAAGACAATTACCATTTCGCTTTTGTACATCCGTAAAGTATGTTTGTTTAATTTGTATGAGAATTTAATATAAGAGAATATTCGACTATTAATCAATTTTCAATACTGGTTTTCCAAATATATAAAGAAATTGAAATGTGATGTCAAATATACTGTATAATCAACAATAAATTTTCGATATTTTGTAATAAAATTAACTTTCAATTATTTCAAAAAGAATTTTAATAATTGACCTTTGGAAAAGTAAAACAAATGAAACATGTTGATTTTTCTAAGCCTAGTTAAAGGAAATCGACGCGACAAGAACAACTTTAACATTTGTGTTTTTAATCTCATATAAAGTTAAATTAAAAGGTGGCTTTTTAAAGGTTATTTTAAAAAAATATTTTTTTATATGTTTAATAAATAACATTCTTTTTTTCCCAAATGATAATTTTAATAAATAAATAATTTTAAGCAATTATATTTGGGAGAGGAACTTTGTAAGAATTTCCCTACTTTTTTTTTTATTCCTTATTATTTATTTTTTTAATTCTTATAAAAAAAATTCGAGAGTCGTTCCACGTAGAGAAGAGAAGAGAAGAAAATTCGACGTAGTTGGATGAGAACGTATGGCTTAATGGTCCCAGCGTTTCCAAGAGGCGCGGGTTCAAATCTCGCTACGTTCAAATTAGTATACGTTTTATATAAGTAGGTAAAAAAATTATAAAATATATAAAATTAAATTTTTAGCATATATTATAAATTTTACAATTTTTTTAGTTGTTACAAACGTATGTAACGTTTGTAAAGGAATCACAGCTAATAAATAGCTCATACGTAGGATTTTCATTCAGTTGTCGAGTCGAGAGTGTCGCACTTTATTTTAAAAGAGCAAGATCAAGAATTCCTTGATAACTCAGAATACTGATTTCTTCGAGAGGAAAACCGAACCCACAATCACAGTGCAGTCAAATGTCCCACTGCACTATATTTGGCCTCTCACAGTAGTAATTTACGCTAAATATTAAAAAAATAGAGACCTGAAAGCTTAGTATCTATTAACAAATGATTCATAGATTTTGTTACCGGGAAACGCGTTACCGCCGTGGAAACAATATGTACCACTCTCTATGACATATATTGAAGCTATACTCATATATGTACCTAAATGTAAAATAGAATTTCAAATTTAGCAATCAGGACTGTGATTAATTGTATGATATATGTCATATATCTATTTCTGTTCTGTTCTGTTCTTTGTCTATGGCATTCCGAGCGTGCCAGTTGAAACTAATGAAACTAATCACGTCACCAATGTCACGTTGTATGACCACGACGGCCTCAAATGTGAGAAGAATAAAAAGATTACAAATAATCTAGTTTAATGCTGATCTCCGCTTCATTGAAAATGAAAGCAATACACCTATCTACCTAGTTATATGTATTTCAGTTATTTTACTTATTAATTTCATCGTTTGTTTTTTTTGACTTCAAATATAAAGTCGGGGCAAAATTTTCGTATTGTTCATACAAAGGCAAATCTTTTTTTTAGGAATATTTTTGTTATTTATTTATAACATGTATGTGCCGTTTTGATCGATAACTTGTTGTCATCTTATGGGTAGTGCCATGATCCCATTCCTTTAGAAATTTTGAGAATTTTGATAAAAAAAATTGACAGGTAGTATTCACAGTGTTCTTTTGAGGTCCGCTTTATGCTTCCTAAAGAGTTCTGCAATGACCGAAACAGGTTGAAACCTGATGGAGCAAGATCAAGGCTATACGGAGGATGTATCAACACATCCCAGCCAAGCTCTCTCAATTTTTGCTGGCTATAGATGAGTGCGATCTGGCATTGTCATGGCGGAACACCACGCCCTTTCTATTCACCAGCTCCGGCCGGTTTTTCTCAATAGCTTTTTTAACCTTATCAGTTGCTAACAGTAGAGGTCAGAATCGATAGTTTTACCCGATGGCAAAAGCTTATAGTGGACGATTCCTTTCTACTCCCACCATACACATAGGATCACTTTGTACTGATTCAGGCCGGGCTCTGCCACGATCTACAGGGCTTGTCCATGCTTCGACCATGATCTTTTCACCATCACCCATTTTTCATCGCCCGTAATCAACTGTTTAAGAAATGGTTCGGAATTGTTATGTTTCAACACAGAATCGCAAATAGAAACACGTTGCATTAGGTTTCTCTCAGTGAGATCATGTGGTACCCAAATATCAAGTTATTACTTGTACCCAGACTTTCGTAAATAACGTGAATCTGTTTGATGATCAATATCCAGTTCTTCAGCAATGTCATAGCTACTAATATGTCGATCTTGCTCTACTAATATGTCGAAAATTTCCAGACTTGAAACGCTTGAAACACATTTGTGCTACTCTTATTGATATCGCATTAGGTCTGTAAATCACACACATTTTATTCACGGCATTCGTCGCATTTTTGCGTTTTTTGTAATAAAACTTTAAAACGTACCGAATTTTTTCGTCACATACGTTCATTTTGCTTGCTTGAAAAACAATTGAAAAATGGCGGGAACTAGTTTATTTTTATTTATTACATCTTCAGAATGTCACATTTAATGGCATTAAAACCAGCCAGTTACATTCAGTACAGCCAAAGAGGTTTGATTACTAATAATACATTCAAAATACAAAAATACTTTTGCCCCGACCTAGTATATAATGGCAGTTCTCCAAAACGCTCAAATTTTAATTTCCTTGTGATTACTCATTAATAGTAAATAATTTTAATAAGATGAATATCGTATTAAATACTTAACTAAATAATAAACAAGGCGTCTAGACAAGTTTGATGATTTAGTATATACAAAAATATATTTTAAGAAAAAACCTTCAAAAAATTGAATATTTTACGTGGAGATTTGGTGTGTTCTTAGCTTATTTCTTTTCAAAAATATTCGTGATTAAACTATATTAATTTTATTTGCTATTTTTAATGAAATAAGTACATACTTAAAGTTTTTAATAATAAAACGTGCTTATAATTTAGGTGTAGCTACACAAAAATCGATCGCAAAAAAAGTTCATAAAAATAGCGTCATTGATCGAGCGAGCTTTTGTTTTAAATATTGCCACGAAAATACGTTATCTAACGTAGTGTTTATTTTGGCTTATAATAATGTTAGCATGCAGAACTTTAATTTCCGACGGTGAAACTGCCGCCACGGATGCTTTAACATTTTTTTTAATACGTCTTAAACTGGATTCTCCTAATTTTGGCACATGAATCGTCATTGATATCTTTATTTACTACTTATAGATTTAAAATGTTTCGGCAATCGTTAATATATACTTATATTGACATTTTGAACAAATCTGTAACCAGTAAAATTTCATGCACTTTAAATGAGTTTTTCATAAAATTCCAACGTGTTTTATGTAAAAACATCATTGGTTGCGACGTCATTGGTAGTAAAATAGTAAAAGATGGCAATGACGCTGTAAGAAAAGTAGCCGAAGACAATGATTATTAGCTTTTATAGTAGACGAATGGGTCTGATTTCAGGCTGTAGTCCTGAATCTTAGACATATTTCTAATAGTACTAGTGCTCACTGATGTGTCGTGTAAAGAATTTTTAATGTTTAAGCCAGCTATGACTAAAAATTTACGTAATACCTAAATTTTGTTCGTGAATTTTTCTCGGATTTTATTTTTCTGAATCTTCTTGCTATATCACTTCCATAGCATTTAGTTTCAGTGTAATGGAAACATTATAAATAATATTACTGTTTTTAGCATATAGAACAGTACAAAAATAAGCTACTTCAACTTAAATTTTATATTTAGAGTTAATAAAATATATCTAAAATTTAACGATTTCTATTAATATTCTTTAGTTGTTTTTATTTTTTTTTTCATTATTCTTTATTTTTTACATCTCACTTTACCACTGGCGGGGTAGTCAGAGAGAACGGAGCGCCAACAACCCTACTCTCTGTATGTTTTACTTCTTCTTTACTTCTTCTACCTATTTACAAATGCCATGTTTTTTCGTGACCTCTGCATATATCTTTTCTCCCGAGCGAGGGTTTGGGAGTTATAAGACCCGATATTATGGTTAGGTTTATCCGCTCTTTACTCAGACGCAGCTGACTTCGATGCATGTCCATTCTTGACATCGAGCATTCCCCCAATATCGATGCTTCCCCTTTTTTGAACAGTTTATTTTAAATCTCAGTTACTATCTAGTTTTTCTAGCTCTACACACTGCAGAGGTAAATTACGTTTCACTGGTCATAAGAATTGGATTTACTTTCTTGTTAGACTTAAATATAGTTTTAATGGAAGCTTTTCTCTTAAAATGCCCTTAAAATGTTGCAATTCTGTCTGTTTCAAAAGTTGTTTTTCGTAGGATAGAAGCCCCGGTTGTCTTTCTACTGAGGGTCTTCTGATAACGCTGGAGGGGAGTAGGCATCTTGCTCTGATGAAAGGCATTCTTCACCCATCAAAGCTCGTCCCCTAGGTGTACAGCGTCGCAGAATTGGTAGGCTCTTTGAAATAAAAATTTACCAATGGTAGATAAACGTGGGTAAGATTCACTATTGAAATATGTGAGTATGGTTTCTTTGTTAGCTAACTTAAGATCTTTCAGCCCACAAACAAAATGGTAAGAGTCCATGGCATGTTGAGTTTATACCTCGGCGTACCGATTTGGCTAACTATTGAAGATCAGTTTAGTCTTATTGTGTATTTTCGACAACCTATACAATTTAGGATATTTTACACAACTAGTTACGAGGGATTTAATGTTACATATCTTACGTTTCTTTCATTCTTCTTTTGCAACACCTACGTTTCACTGCCGTATATCAGCGTCGTTCGTCAGCATTGCACAATGTTACTATACGTGCAATTATTCTGTTATTTCACGGTCTCACCAATGCTAGATGCATTGGTGAGACAGTGAAAGCGCACGTGAAGGCACCGCTAATTCTGTTATCGGCAGCAATAAGCTTGTGCGTCTTTTCTTCATTTCTTTCAAATGTAAGAATAGGCTCTGGTCTTTCTTTCCTTGGGAAGGAAATTTTCCCTCGCACGGCAATTTGTATCACAGACTTTACAACAAGAGAAGCCATTAAAGTATTGTACCGAGGTAGTCTCCCAAAACATCTTATACTTTTGTCAAATATCTAAAAAAAAATTATTGGTTTAGGACCTTCTGCGACCTGCTCACTGCTGTAAAATGTGTGGTAAATTAATAAACAACCTTAGGAATTACTAAAATTGCTCGTTAACATTTTATTTCTTTCTTTCTCAGAACTTTCACGCTTCATCTTTATCAGTACTTTCGTTTGGTGCCTTTGTAGCATATCCTTTTTCTTTTTTAAAGAGATTTATCTGAGGCCTTATGATCCAAATCGATGGCTCTTAAAACTTCCAGATTCTTATGCGATAATTCGACTCCAAGTTTGGACGTCTCGTACCTCAAAATGAAACAGACTCCTTATTATAGCAACGATTACATATTGGTCTGTTCCCAAGATAGCATCCTAGGCACTCGTGTGTCCACAACTTAACCTTAAATATACTGATCCGCTAGGAATAAGTCAATCATACTTTTCACGGTGAGAATATAATAGAACGTGAAAATGGATTGATGATGAAGGAAAAGCAAAAAAGATTAATGAAGAAAAAGTGAGCGGTAATAAAGATAGACCTTCGAAAATACAGCATCAAAGATAATGAAGGAGAAAAATCACGTAAAAAGCATGAGGACGCCCCAGATGGCATGTATGAAAAGTTGATGATAGAGGACGAGGTGAAAGAGGTATATAGAGACCGTAGCGTTTGGGGTTCCGTTCTCTCTGACTTTCCCACTAGTATTACAGCGTGAAGCTAAATAAGTAAGTATTTAATTTCAATTATGTTGTAAAGAATCATTATTGGTACCAGCGCTGGAGAAAAATGATTTTTCTCCAGTTGCTTAATCATTATTCTACACTAATCGTCATTGTCCGATTTAACACATTTTTTAAAAATTCCATTTATAAAATAAATAGGGGTTGTTCATAGATGCCACTTCAATAAACGTGTATTATAATGTCCAAGCTTACATCTCACAGCAAAATTACGGCTTTACACGCTGGTTTTAAAAATTACACTTTTTTTGGTTAAAAATAACATTTTTAGGAGAACAGCCCATTAACATGAATTAAATTCATTTATTTATTATTTTTATGTCTCGGAAAATATGTGATAAAGAGAATTTATGAATATTAAATAAGCAGTGGCACAAACGTGTGACTGTAAACTATAAACGCGACGGCGCGGGTTTACTTCCCACTCGGGGAAATGAATTATTGTTTATTAGAGTTTTCATTTCTTCTCCCTAACAACGTGGCAAAACGGAAAATGGGGAATGGTGTTTCTTAGCTCTAGGTCCCCTCTGACTTCCCTGCTATATAACCTAAAATAAACAACAAGTAAACTTTATCAACCTAAATAATTAATATGAGGCATTCTCTACTAAATCATCAATGTAACACGTAAGGTAATCTAATTCGCGTTTCGCTTACGCTTACAAGAAATTTGAAGCCCCTTAATATAAAATTATTTATAGCCTTCTTCATATTTCGCTTTTAAAAAGAAGCTGAAGCGATCCTTTTGACTTACGTGACGTCATTTCTGATATTGTGATTTTGATAACGATAATTAAAAAAATACTAAGTGATTTTGTAATGGTGGTTCGTTTTGTCTTATTTTATGTTTAAAATTAACGTTACATATTAAGTATATAACTTAGTACCAATAGTATTACAGACAAAGGATATTTTTTTTATATTTATGGTTACCTACTCGTAGTTTTGGCGTGATAGTGTTACAAACAAATTTACAATTACATTTATAATATTAGTATAAGTGTATAAAGTATTAAGTATATATTTCTATTAAGTGTATTCAGGGGAAATTAGTAGGTTGTTTTAATAAGGTTGTCTGTACTGTTATGGACATTTAATAAATCTCTCTCTATCTCTATAATATAATTTTTATACAGGGTGGAAGTGTAAGCATCACTTTAAATGAAACTACAGTTTTAACTACTCTATAAAAGACTAATATAATTCATGAAAAAATTAATTCCTAAAAATGAAAAAGATATTTGTTCAAACAAAATAAATAATAAAATTATTGTTTTAAGATAAACCGCCATTTGTAAAGAATATTATAAACACGCACACATACGCACACACTTGCTGTCACCACCTGTCAGAGCGGCAACGTCGCACACGCTTCATTCAAGAAATCGAGTCGCAGCAACTAGCGTAGGTATTTAACGGCGGCGAAGTGATATTAAATCAACGCTACACTTAGGAATACACTTTACACACACTTCTGTCATATTATTTCTGTCCACTTATTATTTGCTAGGTTTTTAAATTTTCAAAGTGTCCCCCTTGCTTATGAATACATAAATTGCATTTGCGTAACCTGCGCGGCTAAGTCTTTAATTTTATCAAAAGCATGCGTAATTCTTTGCCAGAGCTCGTCTTTTGTGTGGACTTCTGACGCATAAATTTCATTTTTTACTTGCCACAATAAAAAAAATCAAGCGGCGTGAGGTCCGGGCAACGGGCAGGCCACCGCCGCGGTCCATACCTTCCGATCCATTTTTCTTCAAATATGCTCGCGAGCGTGTTTCGAGCAAGCACTCCAGAGTGTGCGGGTGCTCTATCTAACTAAACCACATCTTACGATATACGTCTAGGGGGACATATTCTGTTACGAGTTATGAATTCTAAAAACTTCGTAGTATTTAAATTGTCGTCAATAAAAACTGGCCCTAAATACTTTTCGATGAAATTCAGCCCATACATTGACAGCAAATCTGTATTGATGATTAGCTTCTCGACTTCGATGTAACTTTTTTTCACTTCAATATCTTAAATTTTACGAGTTATGGACGAATAGTACACTAAGAGTCAGAGCAAAATAAGTTAACCGATAAAAGAGCAAAATACAAACAACACAATAAAATATTAAATAACAAAACTTTAAATATTTTGACATCAATGTTGTCAACAAAGTTGACAAATTTTTTAGTGTTGCAAGTGATCAGCCGTCAGTGTGGCAATTACAAACACTTTTAAATAATTTACAACAAGTATGTTATTCTTATATTTTATTTGAATTTAAAAGCCTAATAAATAAATTATTTTTATGTTTATAAAAATATTTACATATTTTACCCCAATATTCGAATACTAGTTTTCATTACAGAATTAAATTTTAATAATTACGTTTATAGTAATAATAAATACAAGCATTTGGAATCTGTTGACACTAGTCATTACTTAAAAAGTTATGATTACAAGACAAATCAGTAATTTTTATTGTTTTTTTTCTCATATAATACACATTTTTCAAAAATATCGTTCTTTCTCGTTCAGTTATGTGTTTTATGAATGAAAAGTAGAATATCGCCAATGCAATAGTATTTTGTAGTAGTATGTGTATGTGTGCGTCACACAAAATAAAGGCTTGGATAAAAATGGTGAAATGAAAAAAAAATCCTATGTCTAAACTGTTGAGGTACCTTGATTAATTTCTTTAGCACTGGGTTTGCAATATTTTACCGTATATGCAGTTTCAGTAAAAGGAGCGCAGCCTCTTCCACCCTGTAGTTTTGGATTTTATTTAATAGAAATATATTTTTACGTTTCTACGCCTTAGGTACTACGTAGGCCCGTACAGCAAACGCGGTTCTTCCCGCGTTAATTCCTATCACGGGAGAGTTTTGGGTTAGAACCCAAGCAATAGTAGAAGATAGAAGTATATGTTCCTAAACATCCTGTTGTATCGAGCAGTGAAAATCGCATAAAAATCGGTTCAGTAGTTTCGGAGATTATCCCGGACCAACAAAAGACGGACTGACTAACAAATATTTCAATTCTTATTTTTTATCAATACACCGAGCGAAATAAGCTAAGCATGGCGACAGAATTTAGTCATTTGTATAATGTAGGTATAATACCTATCATAAAATACAAATAATTGTGCTTTTTACTTTATACATGCTGCAAATTTTTATAATCTTATTTATTTATATAGATTAAACTTAAATTTCCAAATTATACGTACATATATAAAAATATTAAATTATATTTTAACTATTTAATTTAAGTGTTAATTATCAGTGTGGTCCATATAAGTCATTACCAAATTATTGTGAAATTTGATCTTGTGACTACCGGCTTTGTAAATATATATTAATAACAACAGAAGACTAATTTGAACCTTATTAGCATTTTTTTTTTTAATTTATCATTTTATTATATTTTAGATTTTAAAAATTACATACTATTATATCTAAAATCTTAATTAAAAGCACATGTCAAAACTTTTGCTGAACATAAAAACAATATAAGTTTCAGTTCTATATACAGGATTAAATAAACAAACTAAAAACAATGCTAAACCAAGTAATAATAAAAAAAAATATTTAAAATATTTTAGCAAAGATGCTATTGCATAATTCATATGAAACGTTTTATTTTGAAACGGTAATGGAGCCGTAATAGAATAGCTATCAAAAAGCTATATATTTTATAACGCAAAATATTTTTTTATATTTTATAATATTTTTTTACCAAAAAAAACACATAATAATAATAAAAAAATAATTGAAAATAATTTTTAACAATTAATTATTTTACTTAAAATAACTGTTTTGACAAAGAAAAAATTTTACTAATATCACTGTAAAGAAAAAGAAAGTTGAACAAACTTCAGCACCATACAAAAAGTTTCAAAGCAAATAAATAATCTACAAGCCCCTCGTGCACTACTCACCCACTTTTTAGTAAATTAACTTCCAATTAGAGTTCTTTCACAGCACAACACTTTCTATATAGTTCGATTCACTTTTAATAAATTTTTAATTTTTACGCGGACGGCCCGAGGGCGGGCGGACGTGCTGTCGGCTCGAGCTCTCAACTTGAAAAGTGAAGCGGACCAAGCGGACTAACCCATATGCCCCGTACTGATGAGACGTAACGCCTCGCTGTAACCTATCACGTATATAGTAAAAAATTTAAAACTATAATTTATATATCATTTATATAATTTCTATTAAAGAGTAAAGTTGTTGTAAAAGTTTATTTTTTTTTATATTTAAGAAAAATTATGTCTTAACGTAAGTGGGGATACACGTTCATTGGCTGATCTGGAGCGACCGAAACCAATAGCGACGAAGGAGGAGTCACAATTTCGGTGAGACAAGTCACCTCCCTTATTCTAATCTTTGGCGTACGCGAAAATAAGGTCACCGATCCCTTGGACCCTTGAGCACGAGTGAGAAGCCACGATGGAGTAACTAGTATCCCTAATAGATACCAGCTTCCCGCAGTGCGGAACTTTGTAATTTGCAAAACTTTTAAGAAAACTTTTAAGAATTTTTTTTTAGTAAAGCCTCACTGGAGGCAATTAATTTCGTGTTCCGAAGGCATTTTAAATTTTGAAAGTTTCATTTCCATAGAGCACAGTATATTTTCTTAGGCAATGTACATAATAGGTGATTTTACACTTTTTATAACTTCATATAATAGTTAATATTAGGACTGGCTACAAATCTTACACGTATTTACATTTAAGGGGCCGTTAGAGTATTACGTAAGCAGATTTTTTGCAATTATTGACCCCCCTCTCCCCTATGTCATCAAAAATAAGCAATCCTCTTATAAATATTTCATTGAAAACGTCAAAAATAAGCAAACCCAAGATCCCCCGCCCCCCTACAGTGCTTACGTAATACTTGAACGGCCCCTAAGCAACTATATAAATTTATTGATTAATGCTACAGGCACTTACTGTGGGACTACCTGTCTATGAGTCGGCCTTTCCATTAAATCGTTTTACAGTTTTCCATCCCCGTTCGCTGCAGTCCGCGGGCAAACATATATATTAACTCTCAATCTTATCCTCGGCCTGAAAGCTTCCAATTTGAAGTTCAATCGAATGCTTAAACTTTGACAAATTACAAACACCATGCAAAATACCATGTCACCACCACCACAACCATAAAAAAGCACTCACAACTATATCGCACAGTATTACTGAGTATTTAATTTCAAAAGCTTTTTAACATTACAATTGTTAATATACGATATCTATTACAAATAATAAATAAACTTATTTATTAAATTGAATACAGGTATGCTTTAGTTATTTAAGAATTTGCATTTTCTTGTGGCATAAGAGCTTAGTAACAGAATGCACTTAAGATTATATCTAAAAGCAAAATTCACACCGATCGCTTGGATCGTATTAGGTACCTATGTAGATATTGTAAACCGTTTCAGAGCTCACGGCTTATGGGATCTGAGTGATTCCTGTTTTCGGGATCTCTCTTTGTGTTTTATTTACTTCAGTATGAATAATACAAAACTTCATAAAACTTCATTTTTTTTTTAAAGTGCGGATTCGAGTTACAGTTTGTTATTTTAAATTTATTTGTTTTCGTATATAAATATAATAATAAAAATTTCTTAATAAGACATATATCGGAGATAAAACTAAAGAAGCTATAAACTTTTATGATATAAATCTAAGTTCTAAAAGTAATGTTATATTATAATATAACTAACACAATCAAATTTGAATCATTATGCCGCAAAGCGTATCTATTAAAAAATGACCTCATTGAAATTTTCATTTTTTCAAGAAGACATTGTGACCAGTCGTGGCGCAGCGGCACGAGGTGTGACTGTAAAACCGACTGGTTGTGGGTTCGATCCTCACTCGAGTAGATAAAATATTTATTTAAATTTATATTTCCATTTCTTCGCTCTAATGTCGAGGTTAAGCGCGGCGTTGAGTTCTTACACTCAACACGCAATGCCTCCAGAATTCGGCAGAAAGTGAGGAACGCAGTGGTTCCCTCTGCCTACCCTGCTGTGTGCGGGATACAGCGTGATTTTCAAGAAGACATTTGAAATCTGAAATGATTATTTGAAATAATAATTAAATATTGTAAGAATAATTTTATATTTGATATTGTACAAATTCGATAAGGAGTTATGTACGATTTAGACCACTGGTTTTTTTTTTTTTTATGGAAAAGGACAAGGCAAACGAGCGTTCGGGTTACCTGATGGTAAGTGATTACCGCCGCCCACGGCCCCGTGCAACACCAGAGGAGCTACAGGTGCGTTGCCGGCGTTTAAGGTGGAGATAGACGCGCTTTTTGAAGGTACCCATGTCATATCGACCTGGAAACACTGCCGCGGGTAGGCCATTCCACAGTTCCGTGGTGCGTGGAAGGAAGTTCCTACGAAACCGCACAGTAGTGGATTGCCACGTATCCAGGTGGTGTGGATGATATTTCAACTTATGGCGTACTGTGCGGTTAGAAAATTCGGCGGCAGGTAACAGGTCAAACAGTTCTTCAGAACACTCCCCATGATAAATGCGATAGAGAACGCACAGCGAGGAAACGTCTCTACGCAAAGCCAAAGTATCAAGCCTTTCACAGATTATTGGGTCCCCAATGATTCGAATTGCTCTACGTTGTATGCGATCAAATGGTTCATGCTGATACTGGGGTGCACCAGCCCAGAGATGAGAACAGTACTCCATATGAGGCCGAACTTGGGCCCTATATAGGGCCAAACGGTGTTTTGGCGTGAAGTACCGTCTCGCTCTGTTGATGACCCCTAGCTTCTTTGAGGCCAACTTGGCCTTGCTTTCCAAATGATCGCGATACTGGCAGTCACTCGAAACATTGAGGCCCAATATACTGATACTGGGCGCGGCTGTAAGGGGAATGTTCTGAAATACTGGTGATACGATAAATGGGATTTTTTTTGTGGTTAACGCGCAAACTTGTGTCTTCAGGGGGTTAAACTGAACTAGGTTCCTTTCACCCCATGAGGAGACATTGTTGAGGGATGCCTCAACGGAAGACACAAGTTTATTTCGGCACTGTTCGGCGTTTTCCCGAGAAAGACTTGCTCGGCCGGAGTAAACAGCGTCCACCGTGCTATCATCTGCATATCAATGAATGCTAGAATCCTCTAACATGTCATTGATATGCAGAAGAAACAGCGTAGGGGACAGCACGCAGCCTTGGGGAACGCCAGCGTTCACGGGCATATTTTTAGAGCAAAAACCGTCGACAGCGACCTTGATGCTGCGCCCAGTGAGAAAGCTGGCGATCCACTTGCATAAATTCTCGGGAAGCCCATAGGATGGAAGTTTAGCCAGGAGCGCCTCATGCCACACTCGATCAAAGGCCTTCGCCATGTCCAAACTAACTGCCAGGCCCTCTCCCTTGCTTTCAATAGCCGCAGCCCAGCGATGGGTAAGGTAAACTAGAAGATCACCGGTTGAGCGACCATGGCGGAAGCCATATTGCCGGTCATTAATCAATCGGTGATCCTCTAGATAAACCAAGAGCTGGCTATTGATAATGCTCTCCATGATTTTTGAGAGCAGGGAGGTGATAGCAATAGGCCTGTAGTTACATGGATCGGAACCATCGCCTTTCTTTGGGATCGGGTGGATAAGAGCGCTCTTCCATGAGTCTGGGACAACGCCGACTGAGTAAGAGTGGTCCCAACTAGTGGTCCGCAGAAGCCCAAATATCGCGAACGATTTTAATCTTATGACTGGGGATGGTGAGTCGAAGTTTCTATTTGATTATCATAATTTATTAATATAAATAATTTTATACCTACATGCATAGTGGTCCCTGATACCAAGAATGATATAAAAATGGTCCTTGATTAAGAAAAGGCTGGGAATCCCTGATTTAGACGATCAGGAAGAACCCTAAAGATATTTCCAACAAGATACCATAAAACGAAGCGTAATTATTTTACCTTTTATTATGTGGATGATAGGAGAAGAGATATTTTTTTTGAGACTGTAAAATACATTTTTTTAGACGTTATTCTCGAAAGTGCGCAAAGTTAAATCGCTAATAACTTTTGAGATATTTCTTTAAACGATATGCAGTACAAGTTAATTGTTATTATTTCATTGTATATATAATAATACAGTATTCTTTAAAGTGGTTGTGTAAATTCCTTTTTTTTGGGGAATTCATAAAACATGATGTTCAGGAGAGAAAGGATGAGGTATTTAAATTTATGAAATTCTCCTTGCTGCTAGTGATGACATGGAGAATGGTGACGGTATCTTGTGGAAATCGTGTTGAAATTCATTCGTTATTAAATAATTAAAATCAGCTTCACGCTGTATCACACACAGCAGGATAGGCAGAGGGAATTTGGTGTTAAGACGCTCCGTTCTCCACATTCTGCCGAATTCTGGATTCATTGCGTGTTGAGTGGCAGAACTCAACACCGCGCTTAGCCTCTACACTAGAGCGAAGAAATGGAAATATAAATTTAAGTAAATATTTCATCTCCTCGAGTGGTGATAGAACCCACAACCAGTCGGTTTTACAGTCACACTTCGTGTCGCTGCGCCACGACTGGCCTCAATCATAAAAGAACACTTAATATTATACATATTATCTAACATAATAAATGAGCGTTACAAAAAGGTGATATTAGTTTCACCTCTACTCACATAAATTAAAAACACACACAATCAGCCTAAGCAATACGTTTATTTGCAATATGTTTCATAAAGCTAATAATAAAACATTTATACTATCAAGTATTGGCACTTGGCCCTCTATACAAAATAGAACAGACGAAAAGTAATAAATAAATTAATATATAATTTAATCAGCTTCACGCTGTATCCCCGCACACAGCAGGGTAGGCAGAGGGACCTAGTGTTAAGACATACCGTTTCCAACTTTCCACTGAGTTCTGAAGGCATCGCCTGTTGCGTGGCGGAACTGACTGCGGTTTACCTACCTAAAATATGCATGGCAATACACATAAATAACATAGTTAATTATGAATAGTACAAACTATATATTTTTAATACCATATTAATCGAGACGAGTTCGTGTATTGTCGTCCCGAGTGTCGCGACCGTCGTTCCGTCTACATAGGTGGTGGTGATGCTCGGAAGGCAGCGGTCGAGTCGAACTCTTAAGTACTACGGTACTAATAAATATGATGCACATAAAGACTCGTACCAAATATATTATAAATATAATATAATATTTCGAAGCCTATGATGGCACGATCTTTTAGGATCGAATTTCTTATAAAGGCAATATATGTGTAGGAGCGACACATATTGTGGATCAAAGTTATCTCTGATTCATATTACAATATTGAATGTTGCTTGACGTCACGGAAGCTGACGTGATGGGCTTATGCGAACTGTTATAGCGACATTAACTATGTCGTGGCTGATGCCGTCTCGCAGTACGCTCGCGATACGTAAGCTATGCCTGTATGGCGTTGGTCATTGGCATATTGTAATACCACTTCTACAACTTGGTATACGACTAGTAGGTGTGTGGTGCTATTTTATGTCCCAGCTCCGGTGTATGTAGTAGTGTCCGCCTGTCTCATACAGGTGTGTGGTGCTATTTTATGTCCTGGAACTCTGGTGTATGTAGTAGTGTCCGCCTACGATTCGAGACACGGCTGTGGGGTGTGTGCCGTGCGTATATTTAACATATCGGCCGCCTAGCGGTAGTGCGTTCGTTCCAACTTATATTGATCTCACAAATCAATCAACATCACGAATCACTATTCTAATAGAGAGAGTTTCCAGTTATCTAAAATATTTTTTCTATAATGAGTGAAAGTTAATATCAACCGCCACAGAAGTGCATTAGCCAATTCCCGGCCTGTGCCAGGATAGCTTTACAATATGAAATATTTATACTTTATAAATATTGCCTGATTATAGAAGTCTTTGAAAAATGAATGAAATTATGTAAATATCTAAAAAAAAATATTAAAATTAATCAATAAAATTTCGTAATATAACAATTTTTTACTGTTTTATCATTCGAGTATATTTTTAACATATTATCATTGAGTTGCCCCTGTAAATCTATCAGAGATTACTCTATACACGTACCAGTAGTTTTTTAAATTACTTCTGGGAAAAAAACGCCAGTATTTTTTCGCTACAGTCCTTGAAAGTTGATATTGGATGATAAAATTTTGCTTATTTAAAAACGATTTTTGAATCCATGTTATTTCCAAGATTTATTATTATACAAAAAAAAAATATAAATTATGATACAAAAGGCCGACTATTAGGCTATATTGAGACAAATAATCACAAGCGCAGGCCCAACTGTACGGTAAGAAAAATAAATTGAAAAACAATAATTACATAATAGCGAGAGGGCCAACAGTAGCCAGACCCTTGTTCTTTTATTGTTTTTTTGCACAAACACCCATTTCTTGTCAGTACTATTGGTGTGTAGTAGTGGATTTAAGGCGGTGGTTACTTTGGCAGTTATTAAGTAAATAAAATGCAAAATATAGTACTGAACTTTCGTTAACATAATTTAACGATTACGACGAAATTTTGAAATGCTCAATTTTTTAGCATTTTCAATATTATTAGAAATGACGTTGTCCATTGCCAGACTGCCAGATTTTAACTGCCAGTCAGATCTCTTATGAACTATAAGCGCCTACGAAAATATAAGGAGCAAATAATATTTTTTATACAGAATTTTTCAGTAATATATTTCTTTGTTTCTTTACGTGACTGTAAAGGTGAAGATTGTGGATTTGATTTAAATTAATCTCATTTAACCACTTTTTTAAGATGAAACGTATTAGTTTCAGTTTCCGCCACCAATGTCTCGAATTTGAGCATAAATGAAAAAGAGATAATAGCTACTCTCTGCCTGCCCACTCTGTGGAATTAAGAGTGATTCTGGAATTTGCCTCATTACAGGTAAGATAATCTGTAACAGTAATTACAGATTTTTTTGTATCAAAAGAATGTGGAAGAATTGTGAGTGGATTTTTTCCTCATTTAATAAAGGTAATTTAACGTGTAATTAAATATTTCAAAATGAATATGCGATGCGGATGATTTTTATTAAAATAAATGTTGGCAAAAAAAAAATATTGGCATATATATGAACTCGCACATCAGTACCTACCCATTTCATTTCCATGTAAGTTCAGCGATTTTCAATGCTTAATCACATATTTCGAATTTTTGTTTTTTAAAAATCAATCGAAAAACGTCAAATCGGGCTGTAGGAAAAAAAATATTCGAAGTAATTTTTAAAACTGGTACTATGTGGTATTGGTATCTGTGTAAAATAATTTCTGAAAGTTACGTGAGGCTAGTTCAATAATAAGATGTTAAAAATTTACTGGGATGATGAGACAGTAAATAATAGTTCATCTCGTTTAACCTGTAAATTGATTTCTTTAGATATTTACCGAAGTATTTGCATTTTCCACCAGTCAAACAAACAATATTTATAGCGTTGGCTAATGTACTTGGGTGGTGGTTAATGGAGGCTATAGAAAAAAAATATTTTACAAGAAAGCGTAAGCGCAAAACCCAAGAATCCGTTTGTTTCTAACCATCACAAATTCCTAAATATTTGATGAACCACTGAAAATCGCAACATATGCATGAAAATGAAATCTCTCCTATCCATAGACCACCGTTGACCCGTCGATCGAGTTACACTCTGTATATGGATTAAAATGACAGATATATTTGAATTATCTATTTTGGTTTTGTGATTCACCGTTTTTCATGCGCTGTATAGATAGAGCAAAGAACCTAGCGATAATACTCCTCCACATTCCGACCAATTACAGTATGTTAAGTGACAGAATCCAATTCCACGTTTCAACATACCAGAGTAAAAAAAATATTCAACTATTGTAGTAATTACCTCTAAATGGAGATGTTGTTTTCACTTCAAGATATATTCCCCAGTTAGCAGGGCTGGCAGGGTAAGCGGAAGAGAGAAGAGAAGAGGTTAAGACGCTTCCGCCGAATTCTTGAGGAATTTTGTGATAAGTGGCGGAATTCAATGTCGCGTTTTGTGATGATGATAATGGAGTTGATATCCTCAAGAAATGCGTCACGAGGCATGCGATCAAGTCACTATTCTGCTGCACAACGTCTAACAGGTATGTGTAAAGATAAATAGGTACAATTGTTATACATTTTTTATATTGTCAAAGATTTTTTTATTTCAAAAATCAGGAATAACCTCTTTATTATCATAGAATCTTGTATCGCCTACAAATCAGGAGTGCAAAATTGATCTAAAATTATATTGAAAATGTAATATCATTTTTTGAGTATATTGATTTTTTATGTTACATTTATAAATATAACATAAAACTACAATGTACTAATTTAATTATATTTTCTAACAATATATTTTCTTTCTTAACACCGCGTATCTCTTATTAGGGTAGGCAAAGAAACATATTACTTAAGACAATTCGATCATTATATTTTTTACCCTTTTCAAAGTGTTGAAGAGTGTAGTAGCGACTTCACTTACTTGAACTATACAATTATCTGTTTATTATATTATGTTCAATAAAACGTATATTACATAGATAATAGAATTATTTAACAATTTTAGTTAAACTAATATATATAACTTATCTTTCTTTCTATGGACATAATTTAACTGTCTTATTTTTCGTACGGAGACTGCATTGAGCACCAGGATGCAAAGTTGGCTTTAAGCTATAATTGCGCCTGTATTCAGAAAATTGAACATCAAGATATAAACTGAAAAATATACAACTCACGTTACGTTTATAACTTTTTTTTTTTTTTTTTTTAATTTATTACTATCAAATATACATACAAATATAATTTTACAATAATAAGGCACTACAAAAAACCACGAAGGTTTGTCTCGAGTACCATAATTCGTCTAAATTATAAATTTAAATAATATTTCTGTAATAGTTGATTTAAACTCCCCTCAGTAATTTTATTTCGTATTATAGTGTCCAAGTTATTTATTAAGTAAGGAACCATGTATGCCCTGGTGCGCTGACCGTATTTGTTACTAGCTGATAATGAAACTAGTTTATTTTGTGTCATATTGCGTGTTCCAACTTTATGAGAAATTTTATTTTGAAAGTTCAAGTCAAAATAATTTTCTTTTAATATTGTAAATTTAATTTTATTATAAATGGGAATAACTTGGCAGTATTTAAAGAGAAAGTTTTCATCAGTAGTCTCTTGCAGTTTGATTTTTAAAGGGACGATGTTTTTTAATATTCTAACTTGTAACCGGTATATATGACTCAAATATGTTTTGTCAGTTCTGCCATAACTACAGAGTCCATATGAAATAATTGAATCAGCTAATGAGTTATAAAGCATTATCTTACTCTTATACGTTAAACTACTTTTTATAATGAAAATATTTGCCAAAAATGATCTTAGTTTATCACATACATAATTAATATGCTTATGCCAGTTAAAATTGTGATCAATGGTTAATCCTAAATATTTATGGGATAGTACTACTTCAATTGAAGGACAAACGCAGTGATTACTGGGGTTGTGCAAGCAGCTGTGAGTGTGGGCTATAAGATTGCAATTCATATCGCTACCTACTTTAAGGTTTGGTGAATGAATATGTATCAGTTTAGTTTTTTGCGGATTTAATACAAGATGACTATCATGACACCATTTGTTTAACATATCGAAGTCGTCCTGCAATAACGTTATGCCTTCATTCACGTCTTTAGCAGCTACAAGCATACAAGTATCATCAGCGTATTGATAAGTTATACAATTATTAAATAATTTACTCATATTATTTATATAAGCTATAAAGTGCAAAGGCCCCAGGACTGAGCCTTGAGCCGTGCCCTCCGAGACTTTTGTACTTGCGCTAAAACTGTCTTCATATATCGTCATATTTTTACTATTCCGAGATATCCAGATCTGACTCTATGAAGTATCTTGGAGTTCTTATAGATAATCTTTCCAGAAAGAACCATATACAAACTTTGACTTATTATATAAGATAAATAAGCGTTCTTCTTTAAACAACTATAATAATCTAACTTAAAAATACTAAAGACTATTTCACTCTTCTGAATTTTTCGTAATGGTGATGGTGGAAGTAAATACGGATTCCACTTGAAAGACTACAAAGATATATTCTAAAGATTATTATATTTAAGCCAATTGCGTTTTCTAACAGCATAATTATACCAAGTATGTATGGTATTAACAATTAGGCAATTATTTTCTCTTCGCTCTATTTTATGAATAGAGCATAAAGCTAACTCCTTTGATGTTCAATATATATTCAAAGGGACTTATAAAATCTGTGCAACAGAAATGCGTCGTACAGCCTCCCCAAACCGACATCGATATTATCTAAAACCTTACCCCTTTATACAATGTTATTAATAGAAAATAAACACAGACGATGTTTGAGATTTTAACTTATACTTATTTTCTTCGCTCTGATTTCACAAAGGCAACCTGGTGGATAAATTTAATTGAATTTACTATGTATGTATATATAAACTAAATTAAATAAGCCATAACTAAATTCACGCGGACTACTTTGTGGACTATTATAGTGTGATAATTTTTTTATCGTGTCAAAAATGTGAATGGGAATTAAAATAACCATCATATTCTGTCTGATTTTACTGTTACCACAATACCTGACTTTGTTTTATTATATTCAATTGGATTTCATATCAAATGAAAATTCTTGCGTAAAATTCTTTTGTTATATGAATACCAGATTTCAGAATCATTAATTAGCGTTATTGAGGATTGAAAAACCATTTTGATACACATTGAATATGCACAAGACCGTCCATTAGCGTTTTTGGCAAAACAAAGCCATAGTGGTGACTACGTGTTACTTATTTCTAAATGGATTTCTTTTTATTAAAGCTACAAGTCTACAACACACACATGACAAAAACTGTAAATAATAATAAAATAGAATACATTTTTGTACATTACTGTAAAAGTAATAAATCTAATACAGCTCAAGACAATGATTTTTTTTGTCTGTTTGTCTGTGCCAAATGTGTTTTGACAAACATTTAAAACTGCTACAAAAGTTTAAAAATATTTTATTACATTGGTTAAAATTTAATTTTCAATGTATGGATATGGTAGTTTAAATAATAACGTTAATAGATCACGAAAGTAATTCAGATGAGAAAATAAAGAATTTTATAATACAAGCGGGCGAAGTCGCGAGCGGGTCGCTCTAGTATATAATAAATCTTATCCGTTTCATATAAGACACTTTCGTATATATGTCTTACGCTCCATTTCCTACATTCCTTTTCCTATTTTAAAAAAAATATATCAATTCTACATCGGACTGGCAATTGCATCATTTACACCCTTACAAAGAACACAATAGGTGTTGGTAGTGTTAATAATGAATTATTCGTTGTGACTACGTTTTATTTTCTTTTACGATTTGGTCACCAACTTTACCAACCTTTTCTTTTACTTTTAGCAAAAAAAAATATTGAGCTTTTAATCCATGGCGTTGCCATCAGTACCAGAGGTAAAAACGTCTAATAAGGGATGTATCGCGCCTCTAGCCAATGGCCGATGTGCAGTATTAACACACACAATTTAATGGTTTTCACACTAATACAAAACTCAGCTTACGCCTCGGACTGTATGTTATGTCTACATAAATGTTTTTTATATGGCAGGGTGCGAAGTCTTGAGTTGGGGTGTCATAATCGCTGGCAGCGCTCATTGTGGCCAAAAGTAGAAAAAATATAAGATTTATCACCTCTTAATGTCAAAGCAAAATGTTCGACTTATCGTTTTATTAAGTCAAGAAAATGAGAAATTCTATAATACAAGAAATACACTTACATGTAATAGACATATTTATAGCCAAGTATGTAATGACTCAACTATTTATATTAAAAATGACAAAAAAATTATGAACAAATTATGTAAAAGCCCTCAAAAACGTGCATTTTACTGGGTTTTCATCTATCTGTAATGATGAGCAACTTATAAATCTTGCAGGAGAGACATTCAACAATTTTCGATTATTGTTAAAACCATCATAAACGATACTGTTTTAGCTGATAAAGGTTTTGGAGAAGTAAAGACAGTTATAGATCGAAGTGGAAAACAGGTGAAAGTTGTTATGCGAGGGGCAAAACAACCTTCACCTGTTTCCTTCAAAATAAGAGTGAATTTTCCAGAAAAGAGACACAAGAAACATAATATTGCCAGTGTAAGAATGTCAAAAGGATAACGCAAAAATTAAATTCGGGAATTTTATAAAAACTAGCTTCACGCTTTATCCCTAGCGGGGTAGGCAGAGAATGGAGCGCCAAATACTACGGTTTAATTTTTTAAAACAATTGGTAAATTCTTAATTTAAAAAACTTGATAAATTTTTAATTTATCATTTTGAATAAAATCCCCGAAAATTTATTTCACTGCATTGATGACAATGTACATACTTATTTAGAAAACGTATAAAAATTTGAACGTAGTGGGACTCGAACCCGCGCCTCCTGGAAACCGATCAGGCGCTCTGACCACTAAGCCAAAAGTTTTCCAAATAAGTATTTATCTTTCCTAAGTGTGGAATAACACTTTAATTGTTAAATATTTAACACGTTAAATGTTTAAAAATAAAAAAAAAAACATTGTACTTATCTGCTATTGTGTATTGATAAATTTACAGCCCCCACATATTTAAAAAACATCTATAGGTTTGTAATTTTTTCTTTATTCTTTATAAAGTACACTTACAAATAAAACAAGAATAGTTTAATTTCTGAAATCACATACTGTTTTAGTTTTTAAGTAATTGATTAATAATATACATTTTTATATTGCGTATTTTAATAATAATAAAATA
This sequence comes from Heliconius himera, assembly GCA_021202915.1. Lineage (NCBI taxonomy): Eukaryota > Metazoa > Arthropoda > Insecta > Lepidoptera > Nymphalidae > Heliconius > Heliconius himera. The sequence goes on from JAJHJA010000098.1 coordinate 887,142, forward strand.
ATTCCTATGACTTATTTTCTTCTTATGGTTAAAACATATTACTGATATCATTTCCAGTATAATAAAGTTTTAATTAACTAGTATTGATATTATTACAATCATTTGCACAAGTTTTTACTAAATTCAATGATTTTAAATAATGTACAAAGTAAAATCTTCACAAAATGGAGCGTCAGAGCCAACAAATTTGATACGCTGGGTGGCGCTGTAGTCGTGCACGGAGCCAGTAGTATATAAAGTTATTTAGTGATTATTCAAAAACATTATTTTGATTTCACAGAAAGTTTCAATTCTAAATTTTAATATTTTCTGTTATAATCTCATAATCGTCTCGTCTCGTCTTGCCAATCAAAAACAATTATTTTGTTAGCAGTGGTCGGAGAATTAATTATTATTTATAAATATTTTTATTTCGTCGCTCTAGTTAGAAGATAAAGCGCGGCATTGAATGCCGCCATTTAACATGCAATGCATTATACGGCAGGAAGATGAGAACGAAGTGGGCCAATGGACGTAGTTTGCGTTTCTTGTGGCGTATTCAAGTTTGAGATTGTGCTGCCTTAGTGTAAAAGTGAAATTGCCATTATTGACTCCGCCATCGCAGCTATTGCATTCATTGATTTGTATCAAATCACCCTTCAAAAATCCGTCGTCTGAATGTTTGCAAGAAAATCATGTCATTTTCTTACAAACACTAAATACAATGGTTGTTTCCAAATGACCTCATTTGGGGTAAACATTATCGAAGAACGAGGATTAAATCCATTACAGTTGACAGACATTAAAGTTATTTATTTATTTACTTTTGTACTTATACACAATATAGTAAAATAATACTTACTTCTTTACATATTAAAAGATAAACCAAGGTATCATTGGTTTTATTTAACTAAAAACATTTGCCAGACATTTTAAATCACCATAATGCAAACATTGACATAATGTCTTTTTTCTTAAAACTATATGACATAAATAAAATAACTAATTAAAATAAAAATCCAAAATAATTAACATAAAAATACACTAAGATAAGTAGGAAGATGTTTATATTTTCTTTATTATATTCACTTTTGTCGGTGCTTTATCTCTATCTTCAAAGACATTATATCTCCTTTTTGGTTGTGATTACTTTAAAATAAATTAAAATAAATCAGCTACACGCTGTATCCCGCACACATCAGGGTAGGCAGAGAGAACCTAGTGTTAAGACACTCCGTTCCACACTTTCTGCCGCATTTTCGAGACATTGCTTGTTAAGTGGCAGAGTTTGACGCGTTAGTGGTAGAGCGAAGAAGTGAAAATATTAATAACTAAGTAATAATTCCTTCCACCGAGTGGAAAAGGAACCCACAGCCGATGTTAATATGATATTATGGTGGTTGAAGCTGTATCTATGTGTATTCACATTATTATTCACATAACGCAAAAAAAGTGAAATATTGACATTTACATTTATACCTATTACAGAAGAAAATATATAACAAACTTGTATTTGTATTTCATTTAACACAAAATGAGTGCACTTGAATCAAGCGTCCCTTATGTTCGTTTGTCTTGTCCTTTCCATAAAAAAGGATGTCTATAAATGTAAAAACCAGATTGGTGTTGATAATTTTATTAAATGTAATTCAAATCACCTTTAGTTGAAGATTATGAATGTACATATATTATATAAAGATTATTAGAGTGTGTTTTAAGGCAAACCGTAAATATATTATAATTAGGAGACTACCGTACTACAATATGTCATGTAAGAGTTATTCATATAAGCCAAGCCAAGTTACAAAGTAATTTAGATGTTTTTAATTAATAAATATTGTGAATTGGTTAAAAGTGCTGCTAAAAAAATAATAATAATTAATACTGAGTAAATATCTACATATGTTGTCAAATGTTATTGGTGTTTTATATTAGTTTCTGTTCTGATTGTTTTTAAATGACTATTTAAACTTCAGTTAATAATTATTTTGATTTTCAATACATAAAGTTATATTTTGTTAAATTAGTGTTGTGTTGTTTTCCTTTTTACATTTTACTTCTGAATCTTATTATCTTATCTGAATTTTATCATTTTTAAACAACCGAAGAAGAAGGAGGCGGTGGTCGGCGTAGCGCGGGAGCAAAATCGTGCGACCGTTAACGCAGCGGATGTAACTTCAATTCATTTTCATTCCCTCACTCTGGGAACGAGGCGGCTAGTGCGGATCTAAGTTACGACGCTCAACATGCAATGCCTCGACATTCAAGGAAAATGAGTAACGGAAGTGTCTTAATGGGAATGTCTTAGTGTCTTTTACATTAGCTCTCCTCTGCCTATCCTGGTATGTGCGGGATACAGAGTGAAGTTAAGTAAAAAGCAAAAGAATAATTATTTACAACATGTTTTAACTTCAGTTCATTTCTAGTTTATGACGTTCTGGCCGTGCTGTATTACAATTTCAAAACAACACGAAACTAGAAGTGCCATCTATTGTCGCTCAATGATAACTATTTAGGAATTACTTATATTGAAAATATTTAAAGTACAAATTAATAACTAATATTTATTTTAACATTGAATGTAAATAAAGTAATAATATAGTAATTTAATACATTTTAAATTTAAGGATTTATTAATGTTACAATATTATATATCATCTATATCAACCGATTGACATTTGACATCTTTCAAGTTTTAGTGATATTAATGTTGCTACTGTTCTAAATTTTCCCTGCTTGAATTTTTTAAAATTATAAGACAAGAAAAAAATTAAATAAATTATCAATTTGATTGAAATTTTACTGAAATTTTTATGTGTACCATATATTTCGTAATATATTATTAGAAATAGAAATATAATTTCGTTATTATCAATTTTTACCTTTATTTACTCACCTGCCATTTCGATTTAAACCTATTTATTTTAACCGTTTCAAAAAATATATATTTTATAATAAAGCCAGTGGTTATACTTATAGTTTGGTGATAATTGTAATTGTAGAGTTTGAGTAAGTAGTCAAAATGTGTCGAATTAAGTTAGGCTGCCGGAACGTTTTGAAATTCACGCGCACAGATTAAACTTTGACTAACCTAACCCAGGGCATGTGGAGAAAATATAAAAATCGCAAAAATTTCGTAAAATGTTGCAACATAGCTTGACTTAGCTCCACCCGCCGTGCACAGCATGTGGCGGATCCTAGTAATATCGTTATAAGGCTGAATATTTGAGTATTAATTTCCTAGGGAACTTATAAAAATACTGGCAGCACCAAAATAAGATGTCAAACTAGTTCAGTTCACTATAAACTTTGACATATGACATCAGTTGGTCCGAGGTCTTCAGGTTGAGGACATACTCGTTAGTATGACCTAAGTTTAGAACTTTAAATGAGATTCCTTAAAACTTTTTTATGTATATTAATATTTAATTCTTTTCGTTTTAGTTTTGCTCAGTGATCCAATAAAGACTAGCTGATGACAGGAGTTGTTTGAACCTCTTCCACAAGGTAAAATCTAAATTATCAATTATTTCAAGTTTTACTACGTAAATGTTGCATTACGTATTGTTTTTATAATATATTTTTAATGCGAATTACTTTTATAATGTATTTATCATATAGAAAAAGACTTTTTTAAAATAAATTTGTTAATTATATAGATAGTATTATTATTTTCGGCGAATTTACTTTGAAACACATTTGTTGTTTTCGGCTGTCAAAACCACATGTTGCCTCTTACTTTAGTTTCTAAATTTAAATAAGTTTTCGCTATATTTATTTTATTTTGCCCATTTTATTCTTTTTTATAATAACTATCTATTGTTTCTTTAGTTTCATTATTAATTTGTTCTAATATGCTTAGCTGCTGAAGTTCAATTTATTTTTATTTATTTAATGTTTTGTGTAGCAAAGGCATTTTTCACTAGTATTCTTCTCATTCCTATTTAAGAATTTTATTCATGTAAAATTATTTTGAGTCAGTTGTTTAGAGTTGCTTAAAAATAATTAAATCATAAATAAAAACATATTATGTGTACATTAAGGGTAAGGAACTGAACTCATATTTACATAAATAAGATATTAAAAAATCTTTTTTATAAAGTTTCATATTTTTTTTAAAATATTTCTTTTTATTTGGTTTACTCATATTTTCAGTATATTTAAACTAAAACAAAGGTTTTTTTTTCAGACCTGGGTTAGAGAAGTTTGAACTATGAAAATCAACAAGAAGCTGTTACCCGTCAAGGGGCACTACTTTCTTTTTAATGCAGGTAAGTGGCTATAGAAATAATGATTTCAGGTCAGCGTCTGCAGAATTATTATAATTCCATTTAGGTAATGTAAATATTACACAGCCTAGCAACTTATTGAAAAAGCAGCCGATGGCTAGCAATTCTTTATCCTTTTTTTTCTACAAGAATGCCGATGCAACCAGGTGGTTGTTTCAAATGATGGTAAATAATCCATCACCATCCCCCATGTCCCTGTGTAACACCAGATTAGCTACATGAGTTTTGCTGGTTTTATGCAACTCAAATTATTCATTGAACATACCCAGGCAGATTGATAAAACTCCTTATCTGGTAAATATAAGGAGTAAATCATAAGGAGTATGATTTTTTTTATTAATTTCTATTGTGGTGAGAGCAGTCTTGGTACATGCGATGATTATGGGTTCAATTCCCACTTGGAGGCATTTTTATTATTTCTAATTATTAGCTATTACTATTTAAAATGTTTGGTAACTCGATTCTTATTAATTTTTAAATTAAATATACACGTAACGAATTTTTTAAATAGATTTTATAACCCGAGGCTTCAAACATTCAATTTTTTGATCCGGAAAAGTAAACTTTGTGAAGTGTACTAAATGTTGAGCTGAAAAATATGCCTAAGTTACTAAATTACCCAACTGGTAAAACTAAATTACGTAAAGTAAAGCATTTTAATACAAAAAATATTTTCATGTCCCTAGTGTAACAAAGAGAAAAGGTAATTTCGGCGGCACAGCGAGATAAAAGTATCCATCTGAAAAAAAAAGACATTGTATAGATACTAGTGACCGACCGAAGATTCGGTTCCGGTTCCGGCCAATTTCGGCCAAAAATCATAGGTTCGGTCATAGTTTCGGTTTTGGCCAAACCGAAACTAAGTACTTGTTAGACGTCACTCTGCTAATTATTGTGTTCCTTGAGTTTATAAAGTCTGTTTATTAATTCCAAATTAAAAAAATAAAATTATTTGTAACAATTGCATGTAAATATTCCGTGGAAAGGTTTTCACAGTTGAGTATCTACGTGCCAAAAATACTTTAAATTTGTTGATTTTTTAGTATCAAAACCATTTTTTTATAGGATAGTCTCTGTAGCTTTGGAGATGATAGAGATAAGAGCGTGGTTAATTCTTGTCTTTTTTGAACAAAAGTTATTACAGACATTCATTTGAGAGCCCATGTATTTGATACGCTACACGATATAAATTCAAAACTTATGTTATTAAAACGAAACTCGAATATTCATAAAAAGGAACGTAGATTATTCAAAATATAAATGTTCACTTCACATTTTAAAATGAAACCAACAACAACAACTTTAATAACCAATTAAGAACAAAGACACGGACGATAAACTTCTGTGGCGCCTATCAATCTATAATAAAAAAAAAAATTATACTTATTTAGAAAACGTATTAAAATTTGAACGTAGCGGGACTCAGGGTTCGAGTCTCGCTACTTTCAAATTTTTATACGTTTTCTAAATAAGTATTTTTTTTTCTAAACATGGAATAACACTGAAAATGTTTAAAAAAAGTTATGTTATTATGTTTAACGTAGCTAGACTCGATTTCATTCGTTCTTATCAAGATTTCTAATCCTATAACATTCAAATTTTAATTATCCGGTTTCAAAAATAGATAGAAGCGGCAAGAATTGTTTCAAATTGAGGTTCACTATGTAAAATTGTAAAATTATTAGTAGTACTTATGTCAAGTGAAAGGGGACACAACGTTTTTAAAATATTTGGTTTGGTTAAAATAACATTGTCGAACAGTCATTTTGCGGCATGTTATCTTGAAGTCAATTTCGTAAAAAAAATAGTAAAAAGACTTATGAATGCACATGCGCTGAATTCTAAAATCAATCAATCAGCTTCACGCTGAGTCCCGCACACAGCAGGGTAGAAAGAGGGAACCTAGTGTTAAAGACACTCCGTAACCCATTTTCCGACGAGTTCTGATGGAGGCAATGAGTGGCGGAACTCAACGTCGCGCTTTGCCTAGACGCGACTTGCCAGTCGATTTTCACAGTCACACTTTGTGCCCCTGCGCCACGGCTGCCCTCCGAATTCTAGAAAATTATCAGATTTGCCAAATTGGCAATTGGCGTTGTTGAATTGACACAAAAGCTTTTAGCTATTTAAAAGTACCAATTCACATTGAAAGAAATATTCTTATTTTATATCATTTTTATATATTCCTTCAAATAATTTTGTGTTTCGTAAACCTCGAAAATGATAAAACTACGGAGCATGCAATATAGAGAAAAAAATTGCAACCTCATCGACTGTTTCAGTTAGTCTTTAAATATACCATATATCAAAAAGTTCGGTTTCGGCAGAACTTGAGTGGAAAGCCGAAGGTTCGGTTTCGGCTGAAAACCTTGTTTTGTTCGGACACAAATAGGTATGCTGTTCCAAAAGGAACAATGTTAAATTTTGTTTTAAAATTAGCATTTAAAGATTATCCTATATTATTTTATTTAAAACATATACATGTTATGTATGTAAATATATTTTTTTAATTAATCAATCAATATTATAATATTATTCCATAAATTAAAAACTTAGTAAAATATTTATTATCATAAAAAAATATAAAGAAAAATCTTGCTAATTATATTCTTTAATAAAGTATTGACCTCGCACACAGACTCATAATAGACTAAGGGATTATCCCAAGAATAGATCTCCTATCGATATAAAAAATATATTCTGTTTCTTTGAAAGTAAAAATAAAAGTATCTATTATTTACTTGACTTTAATAGTATCTTCACATATATTAAGTCCTCGTTTTCCATGTAATGTAATTAGTGATCTAAGGACGAGATTTTGAAACTCCGTATTCAGTGAGAATCTCGCGAATTGTGAACGAAGATGCATTAACAAATTAAATATTTAATACATAGGTAAATTGCGAACTTTAAATGACCTAGAACGAAACAAAACTAACTTCGTGAAGCATATTTCTTATTGAAATCTCCGGTGTTAATTTTAAATAAGCTTACTGGAATTCGGATAATTTAAAGACGGTTGTTTTAACTAATTCGGTATCTGTTAGGAGTTTACGAGGTTTAAATAAAAAAATATATTTTTTATTTATTTTTATATTATTAGTTTTTTTTATATTAATATTATATTTAAGTTTTAGTAAATTTTAAAAAAATAAAACTCAGTCTCACGCTGTATCCCGCACACAGCAGGGTAGGCAGAGGGAACCTAATGTTAAGACAATCCAGACTTTCTGCCGAATTCTGGAAGCATTGCGTGTTGAGTGGCAGAACTCAACGCCGCGTAACTTTTAGTATTAATTATATTTCACTATTTTATTTATTTTTAGAAAGAATTACATCGTTCGATGTTCGAACATAATGTAAATAAACGCATCGGTTTTAAATAAAAATAAAAGTAGTACTACTTAAAATATAAATTTATTAAATTCGAATTTGAGATGAGAACTTAATATTCTAAAGAACAAATACATTATCTTTAGCACGCGATACAAACGCGTACATATTCTAAAAGAAAACTTTATTTCGTCTCTTATGACTCTATGATAGTCACTATCTATGATAGTGCGAGGTACTTTTATCAAATCGAATCAAATCAGCCTCACGCTGTATATCGCACACAGCAGGGTAGGCAGAGGGAGCCTAGTATTAAGACACACCGTTCCCCACTTTCTGCCGGAGAATGTAGAGCCAAAGCACGCAATGCCGAAGGCATTGCGTGTTGAGTGGCAGAACTCAACGCCGCGCTTTGGCTCTACACCAGAGCGAAGAAATGGGAATATAAATTTAAGTAAATATTTCATCTCCTCGAATGGGGATCGAACCCACAACCAGCTGATTTTACAGCCACACTTTGTGCCCATGCGCCACGACTGGCCTGAACTTCCATCAATTGACACAATATTGTTATACCTAACTTTAGTAGGTAAATTTGGAAGTAGATTAGGACTTAAATAATATAAACCTCTTAAATTATTAAATGAAAATACAAATAAGAATAAAATTTATGCGTAACTCCCATACAAGTATCACATAATGGAATAAGGAACAAAGGCGGACAAATACTTTCTTCTGCGTATATTTTAATAAACCTTATATTTGGGTACGTACCCAAATAGAAAATAGGATAAACGTACTACGAGGCCATGTTTACGGGAAAATCAACACTACATAGTATTAAGAGTGAAACAATAAAATAGCAATACCGTAATAAATACGAAAAGTGTAAACTTACTTAAACATATTCGAAGTAACAGTTGTTTATATACGCTGAGCTCTAATTAAATATGATAGAGACGTGCTGCTGTTCAAAGAAATACTGAATGTTTTTTTTACAACAATTGCAAAACATTGAGTAACTGGATATATAAATTTACCTTATATGTAAATAGTTGTTAATTATTATTATAAAAAAGAAAAATTTTTGATTTGCTATGTTAGAACACAGTATGGTATTATTTTATATTAATAAAAGTGAAATAATCTTTGGACTTTACCATTTGTAAGAAATTATCACATAATCATAAACTGTCAAAGATTTCTTTTCTTCCTCCGAGCCTCGTACTCCAGCGCCAAGTCAGAAGATCTTGGGTTGCCCTACGCCTAAGGGCAAGATTTTTGGCGACTTTTTTCAAACTGTCAGAGATTGTTTCCTGTAAATTTACAAATGCCTTAATAGTAAAATCTTATATTTCTGTGAGTTGAGATGTTCGAAGTACCTAAATGATGAAATAAATATTGATATCGACCTAATCAGAAGAAGATAAACTTGAAAATGTTTCATACAGAAAAGAATTTCGATAATGTCTACCGACTCATGATTAAAATTAAATTAAATCAGCTTCACACTGTATCCCACACGCAGCCGGGTCGGCAGAGGGAAACTAGTGTTAAAACACTCCGTTCCCCACTATCCGTTCCATCGTGGAGGCATTGCGGGTTGAGTGGCGGAACAAAACGCCTCAACACCAGGACGAAGAAATGGAAATTTAAATAAATATTATATTCGTTCGAGTGGAGGTCGAACCCACTACCAGCCGCTTGTACAGTCAAACTTTGTGCCCTTCCGCCACGACTGGGTATCAAGTCATGATGATGGTAAAAACTGCATTGATATATGATGATTATTATATTGAGCCTATAAAAAAATATAGGTACACGTTACACATTTATTGTGGAGGTATATAAATCGATAAAGATGTATACTGCCTTATCTTACAGGAAGTGAGATTACTGAAATGATTTTGATAAGATATATAATAAGAATGAATAAGATTAATATTACTTTAGTAATATAAGATGATATATGCTTTGGTTAAGAGTCTCAAAGAGAAACTCTTTCAGTAAATAACATTCAAAAGCGCTACGGTCAAAGCAGAAAATGGCAAAAAATAAACTGTATGAAATATTTTCCTCTGTCAAGAATGTCTGTTAATATGTACAACATGACTATCTGGAGAAAGATATGATCATCCGAAGTCACAACTAATTGCTGCTTATTACACTGCGAAAGCACTTTTAATATTTTTAATTTGATAAATCCATAAAAGTATATAATATATATATTATATATAAAGTATTTGTAATGTAGGTACGGAAAATTTGGAAAATCAATAGTTTTAGACCACCAACAGTCTATCAACAAGTGAAAAATTGCGAATACTTAAATATCTTTCTTTAGGTTATCAGTTCACTACATGATTGATGATCATTTAAAAGCTTTTCATTAGCAAGGTAACCAAGAAAGAGTATTGTAAAAAAGAGGTTATTAATGTTACACTTCTCGATGTGGGCTTAGTTTAAGCTCAAAGTATTGCTTTGATACTGTTTATTGAAAAATGGAATTCACAAAAATTTATATTGATTGAAATTACAAAGAAATATTTTTTTTTCGAAAAATTGTGTAGAGAAATAATGTATTGGAAAAAAAAAGTCTTGTGGTGGACATAAAACAATATATAACGATATTTAAGTAACAAAATTTTTGGTTAAATTCTGGATTGTGTGTATGTTTCAAAATTGGGCACAACGCGAAAAAAACTGACAAAAAACTGACTGACATTATGCGCGAATGTGAAGCGAAAATAGTAACAATGTCGTCAGTGAAACTGCTTAAAACTTTAATTATAAAAGCAATAAATAATACCAATTTTGTATTTTATTTTTTGATTAACCAAAATTGGAATAATTATTAAATATTCAGAAGCTCGATATGTTGTTATAAAATGGTGTTTTAAGAATATTCTTAAAATCTATTTATTAATCAACATGTAACAGATCACTAGCACTGCAATAATAATAAGTAATTAATTAGAATACTTGCCAAATATCGTGTGTATATTCGACGTTTGCTTAAGCAAACAATTTTCACTTTCCAAAGGACTACACAAGTTTATGTAGGTATGCGATTTTAATGAATGACATCTCCAATGTGTTAATAATATAAAATAAAAAAAATACATGAAAACAAATATGTAAGGTTCCTTCCTATATGAATATTATTGAGAACGATCGATTTGAGTCGAAGAATAGCCGACGGTCTTGGTCTATATTTTTTACTATTGTTCCATTCAATAACACCTAATAATATTTAATTAAAATAACAGCTTTTTCTGTAATTAAATAACAAATAATCATCATGTTGGAACCACGTCACATCAAAAATAAAAAAACAAATGGATTTATAGTTTCATGGAGCAGCTCTGCTGGTACATGAAACTATGAACTAAACTGCGGAGATTATAAAATTCATAAAACAATCTATCCAAGTCCTTAACTCCCACGTATAATCTCTAAGTAAGATTATCATTAAAAAAATAGAAGATATAAACGCTTTAATATAAAAGCAAAATAGAGAAAAAAAACAAATTGTTTGATCAAGCAAAAAAGACCTAGAAGATATTGCTTGCTCAGCACTAGAGGTCAATATCTAACCGTTGTAGTGAAATAGAATAATGGAAATCGTAATAAAATTGTGAATGAGGCTATCCTGGTGCCGTGGGCACGTGAACACGTGTTTCGTGGTTTTTTAGAATTCACCCCCTAAGAGTGCAAATAAGGGGTTGAAAGTTTGTATGGAAAAATCTTTAAATCTCCACCGAATTTTATAAGAAAATAAATTCAGACTGTTAAAAATATTTTATTGAACATGTGCTTCGTGGTTTTTTTAGAATTCACCCCTAAGGGTGCAAATAAGCGGGCAAAGCCGCGCGCGCCCGCTTGTAATAAAATAAAAGCTTTGCTAAACTAAAGTATCATACTTCCGCGGCAAACATATTTATTTAAAGAATGGTAGGGACTCGCTTTTATTCATTTAAAATGAATTTAATTAAAAGGTATAATGAAACATTTTATATTTTTTGTATTTCCGTTTAGTAAAATAATATCATTTTATAAAACTTTCTAGTTTTATAAAATGATAATGATGTTTTTCTAAACATTATTTGAAAAGCTTGCTCTGAGTTTATTAATTGCTGGTTACTTATTTACAAGAAATACGTTTAGAACGTAACGTTAACGTTATAACAATCTACTATACCATTTATATACGAAGATTATCAGTATAAAGCCATCATGGGGCAATTGGACAATCTTAATGTGAATGCGATTGTTGTGGATCAGATTTCCACACTCGTCATTCACTTCCCTAGAAGTGAATTGATTTTTGACAAAACAAAACGAAGAGATGCCTCAACATACAAAGTCCCGAATACGGGAGGAAGGCGGAGAACAGAGTGTCTTGTTTTTATTAAGGACTTTGAAAAAAGACAGTATTAGCAGATATGGAAAACAGAAACAATTTTATTTCAGCAACAAGCTTCCGATTCCATTTTTTTAAATACGATCGGCTAGTCTTTAATCTCCCACGGTCGCATTTGACTCGTTCAAATATAGTACCAATTTCATGAAACAAAAGGCCCCTGGATATTGAAAAATTGCTTTACGTTAAAAAAAAAAAAAAAACATTTTCATATGTAGGAATTTCAAGGATCTGTCTTGTTATTCGGAAATTGTCTTTTCTTGTTTTTAAATTGAGATACGCCATAATATTTTGTGCCCATAGTGTGTATTTTGTCTTGATATTTCAAATATTTCTTCACAGTGCAGTTAAACAAGCTATGCATATAATTATTAAGATTCAATGAAAATTTGACGCTCGATTTTTTTTTCAATTTTTACTCAGAGAAAATGTAATTCACCATATAACACACTGTCTTTATAATATTCAGAAATTGGATTACCTATACTATAAGTTACTAGTGCCTGCTTAATGTAATGTGGGAAATCTTCAAAAATCGTAGTGTGAAAGTATGATTATGACGACTCCACATTTAACCGTAGGCACCTATTGTCTAAATTACAATATTTTTTAAATATAATTCGATTTGTTTATTGGAAATAATTTGTTTGTTTATGTATTTTTCAAAGGAAAATAACAATTTTACACAATAATTTTACGGAAGCCTAATCCCCTTTATAAGGCTTATGGGGGATTATTTCTTCAGGCAATTAGTTCATAATAGAAATTCTATATCTTTTCTTTTGATCCAGTCAGATTTGCAGTTCTAAATGATAAGTAAACTAGAAACAATCAATTTAATAGTCATTTAAGTAAAAGCCTCCCACACCTTTCCAAAGTATAGTAATAAATTAATACGTTATTATGAATCCAGTGGCTCGTCCGCTGCAACTAAACGAATAATAATTTATTATCATATAAGTGTATTTAGGAACAACATACTTAATTATTTTAGTTTGCTGTTTTTTTTTTCTATTTTGCTAGTATGGTTATCTTATCCTGATCTATCTTACACTGATTACACTTAAGAAATCGTTATTTTAATCTTTTGGGAACTTCTTTGCTCATAAACTTTCGTATTTACTAGCAAACTACTTAAGTTTATTCCATGTCTACTATTTAGGGAGGCGGTAGGTATGGGCGCACGGCAAACGGGGCTGGAGTAAATCCTAGTTTCTTATTTTTTTAGTGAAAGTCCCATAAAAAGCGGTCCAGCTGTCCCGGAGAAGCCAGGAGCCTGGAAGAAAGTTGGGCCGACAAAAATTTTATAATTATTTGTTTATATTTTAGTATCGTGTAAAGTTCGATTAACTATATACTCGATAAAAAAATAAATAAATAAATAACAGGTTGCGTATAAATACGGCTCAATATAAACAGAAATTCAAAATATTATTACACACAGACTTGTGACATAAGATCATTTGAATAAAATCCAACTTTATAGTAGTGGATTAAGGCTTAGTTTTGTATAGCGCGTACTGGATATAAAATACTCTACTCCGCAATATTAACGACGTACAAAAAAAATCAAATTTACTTTGAACTGTTTTTAACCCTCTGCGACTGACGGTATTGCCATTGACACCTTTATAAAGAAATATAAAAGTCAATTTATACCTACTGATTATCAAATTTAAACAACGCCGCTTTTAGTACCTGTACTGTATTAAGTTTACCACGGATACATAGAGAGAGAAAAATGACCACGAGATTACCACGTCAGCGTTAAGATATTAGACTACCATCTCAGTAAAGTCCCTGTTGTAGATAATGTGTGTTTTTGTTTTATTTCGTGTTATTTTAAAATTTAATTTTATTTACATAAATTATATATATTTATACTAATATTAAAAATAAAAATATAAAATTTTGCTTATATAAAATAGTCTGAAGACTTTTTCTTCTCATCATAATCACATCAGTCGCAGAGGGTTAAATTCCTTGATATAAAATAGAACATAGAAAACATGGATTCGCATTGTCAACTAGATTAAAATTGTCAACACAATGAAAATATTTATTCATATAAAAATCTTAACTATCATAGAGTTTAATATCAATGAAATGCGGCTACTAACGAGAAAAACGTGGCGTTAAATACTGACACTCACACTCAATACCTCAAGAATTAGGCGAAAAATGAGGAACGGAAATGTCTTAATATGGAACGAAGTGTTTAACATGACTCTTCTAGGTTCTAAGTGTTAATAATCTAATTATTATTTTTTTGGGCGACAATGAAGATCCATTGTGCACAGAAAAATGGCTTAGTAGAAGTGCTATAAAACAAAAAAAAATGTATCAAAACTACAAGTACAAAAAAATAAAACTATTATCTAAATTATAAAAACCACTCCATGCATGTTTTAGTCACAACCAACTAATATTCCTAGTCGCAAATATTGGCCGAACGATGAAATATTTGTATTTAATTGTTTGATACTGATATAAAACACTGAGGCATTTTAACTCGTCCGCAAGTTGGCTACCATACTAATAAATCAGCTTCACGCTGTAGCCCGCAAACAGCAGATTAGGCAAAGGAAACCTAGTGTTAAGACACTCCGTTCCCCACTTTCTGCCGTATTCTGGAGGCATTGCGTATTGAGAGGCAGAACTCAACGCCGCGCTTTTAGCCTCGAGCGAAGAAATGGTAATATAAATTTAAATAAGTATTTCATCTCCTCGAGTGGGGATCGAATCCACAACCAGTCGGTTTTACAGTCACACTTCGTGCCACTGCGCCACGACTGGGCTCAAATAAATAGTTGATCACAGTGTGTAAATAATTAAATGCACCTGAAAAAAAACACGACTATTTTGTTCATTTGTATCAATAAAAATATATTTTTCATATAATTGCAATAAAGGTGATCGATTTGACTATCTACGACTACGCATAATCAATGTCGACTATATTGCAACCCTAAGAAAAGTCCTAATTCAATCTTTATATTAGTATTTCTTATGAATACCCTAATCAACTATCAAATAACATTGGAGCTATATTTGAATGTGGATATAAATGAAATTACGGTATAACGATAATTAACTGTATATTATTGAAATAATTTTTATTTAAATTTATATTTTCATTTCGTCGCTCTGGTGTCCAGTTCAGTTCAGTTCAGAGTCCAGTTCCGCCACTCAACACGCAATGCCTCCAGAATTCGGTGGAAAGTGGAAAACGGAGTGTCTTCACACTACGGTCCCTCTGTCTACCCTGCTGTGTGTGGGATACAGCGGGAAGCTGATTTTTTTAATTGATTGCTGATTTTTTAGTAATAACAAATTAACTTACGTAAATTAGTATTTCTACAAAACCGAGCTATAAACATGTTGTGGGTTGATTTAAACCAAAATTAACATAAAATTCAATGTTGAAAATTACCTTAAAAAAATAAACCTTACTAACAATTATAGCCATTGTACAATAAAGAGACAGGCTAATAAATCATCAACAAAGTCAAAGTCAAAAAATCTTATTCAAAATAAGAAGTTACATGTTTCATTTTTTGAAAGTCAAATAATTTACCACCAGTTCACTAAAATTAATGCCTCACACTTGAGAAGAACCGGCGCAAGAATCTCGCCTGTTTTTTTTTTTAAATCAATAAACATAATAAGAAGTTCCAACCGTTCAACTTCTATATATAGTAGTGACGGATATTTTGGCGGGCATACTAATATTCATAAAGCATGCACAAAGTTAATATTTAAAGCAAAAAAAACACAAACACGCTTGCAGGCCGCCCATTTCAACCCAGTCCTGAGTAAGCAGTTGATGTTATATTTATTACTTATATTCATATATTAAATTTTATCAGAGAGATAGAACAGTTGCAACTTTAGCTTTTCAAATAAATGTCATCTTTATCGAGCTATTTGAATTTGAAAAGTTTCTGAGAATGTTTTCAATTACCATGTCAGTAATGAAGTTTAGGGCATGCAGATTCCGCACAAAGCTCAAAGCTCATGAATCCAACTCACATTCGCTTTTTGAACAAACGAAATATGTTATCAAATATTTTCCAAAATTGAAATTGTGGTGAAGCTTCCCGAGGAACTGCATGTTCATTGTTTTGAATGTTCTATTTCGTTTTGTATTAAATTCGGTGACATTTCATGCTGTAACTTTTAGCTTTGTATTTGAGGTACACAGTAGATATTAGTTGTTACCTCTGGAATAAACTATCAATTCCAGATTCGGTACACTTAATGATAATTAAATTTATGTAATAAAATTATTTCACATAAGGTCGAGATGTTGTCAGTTTACTCTTGGATAATTACATTATGAAAATTTAAATTAAATTTTAACATGGTATGTTTTAAAGATTAAAACTAATTTACATCTTGTGCAAATTATATTATACGTTATTAATAACATATTAAGGTTTAATAAAGACATTGCGTGGCTTATAGCGGACTATAATAGTTAGATTATTTGTATTGTTATTGGCTTTTGGTAAACTTCAAGTTAAAATTTACTTAAGTTCTAGATCTAAATTTGAGAATAACAAAAAAATAAATTTATTAGATAAAAAGTAAAAATATTAGATGATAAATAAGCCCAGTCGTGGCGCAAGGGTACAAACGCGTAAACGCGACATTTTGATTAACATATTTGTCAAGATATATGAACATATTATAAACTTCGAGAAGCTTTTATATACTGCATTTTCATATATTTTATTTTTTTTACAATTTCCGCATCTGAATTGAGTATTAGCGTATTAAATAAATCTATATTGCCATATTTAAGATGGTCGGATTTCATAGAATGCCCATGCCCTAGGCATTCTGTACCAATGTACATAATACTCACCTCCGGCATCACATAGATATCTCAGATTACCTTCGTTATAATACATCGCTAGAGGCGGCGCTACCTTTAGGTACCATAAAACCTCCACCTCTGTAAAACAGATCCTTAAATAAACTTTCATGCTAGCGGCGCTAACGCACATGTAAAATTACCTGCGTGTTTGATGGAACCTACCTCCCGCTATCGCATAGACTTAAAGGCACCTTGTGTTGACTATGGTAACTCCTATCATGTAGGATAGGAAAACCTACCCAAGGTAAAAAGGGATCCCTAAGGATGCCTTTGTGCTAAAATATTCCTTTCTATTTCATTAATTTATTTAATTTTTACGTTACTGCTACCGTAGTATATTGATACAATTATATTTATTTATATTGACTGAGTTATAGAAATACTTTTCTACGTCCTTTGTGGAATATAAATAAAAAGGAATGCGCTATAACGGGTGAAAAAATTACACGAAAAATTGTTTTTTTTCATAACCAACTAACTGATACCTTTCATTCATTTGAATAAAATAAAATCAATACAAAAATTAGTTTTGAAAAGTATTATATAATATTATTCGTGGAGATATTAATCCATCAAATTCGCCTTTGATGAACGTCGAACACAGTGTTCTCTGAATTCGGTGTTCTTTTTTTGTTGTTCTTTTTATTTGTATGACTGCCTCCGGTCGTGTGGACATGGTGTGCATTCAAAAAAGCATATTTGATAGGCTTCAGATTATTATTTTTTATTAGTTTTCATATCATAAAATATGTATTAAAGATGACAAGAATAATGTTAAAAACATATATAGCTTTTATAATTATTAAGCCTGCTAGCGGCCCACGCGCGGCTTCGCCCGCATACTACCCATATATTTTACATTTTATATATTTTTTTGTAATTTTAAGAAAATGCAAGCATTAGGTAGCTGCTTGCGAGGATGTCATCGGCGGCAACGAATTGAATTATTTTAATTTTACATTTTCTCTAAAAGTATATGTCCAAATTACTTGCTATAAAAGCCAAAGCTCATAAGTTTCAGTATGTTTGCTGAATAAAAAACGGTGAAATATCATCTTCCAATTTTCAATTATTTTTATCACAAAATGTCTTATTTTGACTTGTTTATAAAAGATAGATATTAATTTAGAACTAATAAAATTTTTATGTTTTGGTAGTACTTTCACATATTTAACTATTTCTGCAGCGCACGCGTTTAAAGTAATAAGATGGCGTTCCTTATTATAGTTATGTCGTTATTTAAGGCTAACTAAGAATTAAACTGTAATGTTATATATTATAGCCTATAGCTCTCTTGATGAACGTAGCTGTCATACAAAAGAAAAACAAAGGAAATCCGACCAGTAGTTCCAGAGATCTTAGCGCTTAAACAGACAAACAAATAAATAAATAAAT
Source organism: Heliconius himera (assembly GCA_021202915.1). Classification (NCBI taxonomy): domain Eukaryota; kingdom Metazoa; phylum Arthropoda; class Insecta; order Lepidoptera; family Nymphalidae; genus Heliconius; species Heliconius himera. The sequence continues at coordinate 905,443 of JAJHJA010000098.1, forward strand.
TAATTAATAAACAAACAGACTGCGTCTTTATTATATTAGTATAGGTGTACCGGGTGGTCGCGACTGAGCCTCTTTTATGGGTACAATATATATGTATGTATCTATCTGTAATTAATCTAGTATGTATCTAGTAAGTAATTAATATTCTGAGGCAGTAAACAAAAAAAAAATGAAGGTTCGTTTAGATGCAGGATAAATATTTTCATTTAAGGATTTTTATCCATGTTTCACGTCAAAATAAAAAATCTAAATATTCTTTATTTATATTTCAGTGTGGCGGCAGGGGCACAAAGTGTGATTGTAAAATCGGTTGGTTGTGGGTTCGATCCGCACTCGAGGAAATGAAATGTTTTATATTTTTATTTTCTTGCTCTGGTAACGAGGCAAAGCGCGGCGTTGAGTGCACCCACTCAAGACGCAATGCCTGCAGAATTCACAGTCAAGTGAACACTAGGTTCCTTTAGCCTGTGTGCCCTGCTTTGTGCGGGAAACAGCGTAAAGCTTAAAAAAGAAAGATACCATTCCAGTTTTAGTTCTTTACCACCTAAGCCTTAAATGTTTTGATATACTATATAAAATTTATATTGCTTAGAATTTGAACAAACAATTACTGTGAAAAATTCATTTAGAAATCAAAATGAAGTAATTTAAAAAAAATTGCATTCTAAACGCAGCAAAGTTTCTGTTTGTATCTTAAAACCCCATCCCCGATATTAAGTTAGTACGTAATTAAATTGTATATGTGCATTGTGCACGCTTTTGAAACGAGATATAAGTAATTAATTTGACTTTGACTTTGTATAATTGCATATTTACACGCTTTCAAGCCGGAAATTCTATCCCTGTTTTACAAATAAATAATAAATTGAGATTCTAATAACTGAGTACACGAGTACATTTATGATGTAGAAGTATGCCATTTTGAAATGTAATAATATGATGTTTCATTCGACTAAACGGAAATGACTGAAAATCGAATATTTCAAAGCAATGTACGTCGACCGCTCCAAATTGATAGGCTTACACCAAAATGGATGGAAAAGTCAACACTTCGAATGCAAAAGCCCGGGTAACAAGATAAAAGTGCAGGTACATTTCAGTAACAAACAGTTCGTGCGTCTGACGTGACTTCCAATTAAACCATGAAGGGTAAAGTAACATTTAATTAATCAATCATCATTTGGTTGAGTAGAATCAGAATTGTGAACTGTAAATTTTATTCAAAGTATTGAATTTATTTTTTGCTATGTTTGCTTCACGCGTATGTAGCATATGTGCGTATCACATTAGCTTATGTTGAAATTGAGACGTTCATGGAAGTTGAACCGAAGACTTTCCAATATCTTTGTTTACGGGTAATAACTTGGGCAATATTACGAGTAAAAGAGACTATCTATAATTTATTAATATTATTGATTAATTAAATAATTTTGTATGCTAAAAATCTCTATGTAGAGATTTCACATGTAAGATATTTTAAGCTGTACACATCTCGTGCAATGGGTTAGATGTCATGTACACCATGGTAGTATGTTGTTAATTTGCTTAATAATTATATTGATTGCCACCTACGATTATCGTCGTATTGCTCTATCCGATCTCTCGATAGCAAATCATCTCAATTATCACTTTATTAGCATTAGCAACTATAAACAGATTTGACGCCAGTATTTATCAATGCGTAGGAATACGCTTATCAAGTTGGTTATACTTCAGTGTCTTTCATAATTACACGGACCTGTTAAAACGCTTATGAGCGAGTTCATTAGTTGGGTACAAATACTAAATTTCTCTTGCATCACATAAGTCTAATCCACAATATATTCTTAAAACTCTGTACTATCCTCTTGCAATGCTACACATAATGTGACTTATTAAAATTGTACGACATTTTCACTACTGTAATAAATGGGTCTTCTTAGATATTTGAGATGCTTTCTTAATTACTTTTAGAATTATTTTTTATACTTTAATATTTAAAACTGCCTTTTAAAGTACATAGTAGTAATTTAGTTTCTTATTTCTGCATTTCAGTGTACGTTAGATTAATACAAAATAATTGAATTCAAAGCTTTTTGTCTTTTTCACTAGATATTTCAGTATTTATTTTATTACTACAATATATATAGATTCCTTTTAACTTTAACTTTTGCTATTGAAAACGGCAAAAATGTCTGTTGCGTTTGAAAATTGATATGTTCCCTTTCTAATAAGGTTTAATTGACACCACTAAGTTGTGAATAATAGTCAGATCAATTTATAACTTTTGAACAACACTAACTGTATTATCTGGTCTGAGAATAATTGACTTACACCAGATGTAAATAAAAGGGCGTGCAAAGATACAGGGGCGATGTAGATTGCTATATTGGCCTGTTAGTCCACTAACCAATCGGACTATCTGTTGTTAGATTAACACAAACAATTTTCCTAGTATCGGTTAGGCGGCTTTTTCCATTATGCACGTTTGGTCCTTACTAACAATATGCACTATAAATGGCACGTTATAGACGACCAGTACATACACATTATTGTGCAAAATAATATTAATTTTGTTCATAATTAAACGACGCTTCAGGCTGTCGTGAAGCTCTTTGCATAATGCAGCGATATAAAATTGATTTCTGATTTAATTAAATCTGTTTATAATGTATTAATCTATATAATACAAATATATGTATTATATTTTTTTACTAATACTTTATATTTTATAAATGTGGTTTTTTTTTCTATAACGTATTAAAATTATTTTTTTACTTCTTAGTTTTCCCCTAATCTTCTCATTTCTATTATCATATCAGTCAAATTCAAATTTAAACTACTCGCCAAGACAAATTAAATAAGCCAAGTGACCTGTCTATCTTCCGTAGTTCAGAAATGCCCCATTAATCTTGCAGTTCCATCTTCAGACTCTAAATATCAATTAGCACGAGAGTACTCGTCTCTAGACAAATGAAAAAAAAACGAGTCCAAACACGACCTGTTTATCAACACGATACGACATATCTATTTCTTAGTTCAAAAGTCCTTATGGCCACCTTCCGGCTCCACCTCCAGGCTCCACCTCCAGTCTCAGGATGTTTTTTTGGTGTATTGTATTTTATAAATCAAACCATCCATCTTTTTATTTGATACCTATAATAGGGTTGTGGTTATAATAGATGTAATGGTTGTGCAAAAAATATAATTTGCTATTTTGTTGCCGCGACCACTTTTGATTAAGAATAATCTATATATATAAAAGGACTTGTGCTGACTGACTGAGGTAAGACGCACGCAGAGCCGTAACCGCTGAGGGTAAAAACGTGAAATTTGGGCAGATGTTTATTTTCATATTCTGGACATCCACTAAGAAGGGAATTTGAAAAATTTTAACCCTAAAGGGATGAAATAGGGCTTGATAGTTTGTATGGAAAAAAAATTTAATGTGTACCGATTTTTATAAAATTTGAAATTCATACTCTTAAAAATATTTCATTGAACACGTGTTTCATGGTTTTTAAGAATTCACCCCCTAAGGGTTCAAATAAGGGGTTGAAAGTTTATATGGAAAAATCTTTAAATTGCCACCGATTTTTATAAAAAATTAAATTCAGACTGTTAAAAATATTTTATTGATTACGTGTTTCGTGGTTTTTTTAGAATTCACTCCTAATAAGCGGGCGAAGCCGCGCGCGCCCTCTAGTATTGATTATATTATTCTTAATCCAAATATGTCATCAAGACTGATACCGTCATTCAAATTTGAGCTCAATCGGGCACTGGGGCACATAAATTGAGTTTGATAATATACAAGAACGCGCTAACATGGCAAGTTGAATAAAACCTTGTGAAAAGGCCAACTGAATAGACTTTTCTTCTTCTATTCATGTTATGACTGAATTTCTTTCAGATGTAATTAAAAATAAGAATGCAACTTTATGTCCCAAAGAATTTTTAGTACTTCACATCCATAAAAAAAGCTCCACACCGAATTATTTGCTTCCTAATCCATGGTGGGGTCAAGAATGCACTAATTCTTGCACAAGCACAAACAGTTTTATACTTTATAGGCAGCCATTATGACTGTGGAGAATTTTATTGAATACCAACACAGTGATGCCAAGTTTAAAACAATATATTTAAAAAGAAGAAATATGGTTTAATACAATTTTGTGATTTCTCTTCTACTAAAGCTTGGAATAACCTTAAGAGATTTCTTTTGTCACTTTATGTTGTCCAAATTCTCTCCCCAAGGCACAACACCTTTGCTATTAAATTAGCTCGGATGATTTTTAACATAGGGAACTATGTTAAAAATCATAACTCCTTCCAGTAACGTAACGGTTGGCTGTTATTAAGTAAATAAGGTGCAAAAATGGTACCTAACTTTCGTTAAATTATAAAGCTTATTTTTTTTTAATATTTTCTTGGGAATAATTCTAGAAATGACGTTATCCATTGTTAGATACTTAACATGGTTGTAACCCTTTGCCAAACACCTCTAAACCCTTATAAATGCCCTTACAAGCTCCGACAAATGTAATATACTTAAGTTATATGTAGTAACTAACAATAACAAATACGATTCATTTTAATCAATTAATGTGTAAAAAATATTATTTGCTTCTAATATGTCCGTAGGCGCTTATACTTAATATAATTAAGGGATCTTCCCATTAACAAGAGCAAAACCAAATACATGATTATGGATCGCTTTGCGTCAATCCAGCAAATAACCATGCGTGATGCATAACTGCTGTGCGATAGTTAATGAATTCAATTACCTTGGCTCAGTCTTCAACAACAAGGGTGCATGTGAAGCGGAAATCCGACGGCGAATACGCATGACAAGTAGCAATAAACCTACTCAATCAAATATGGAGGTATAGAAAATCCACAAAATTCACAAAAGTTCACTGAGTTTGTACTCAAATATTTCCCATGTTCCTCTATGGCATAGAGTCGTGGAAACTAAAAACGGCTGACAGAAAAAGAATAGACACTTTTAAATTGTGGTGTTAGCGACGCATGCTAAGAATTCCATGGACGGCATTACGTACCAATGCATCCATACTGAAAAGGAAAAATCTAATAATTTAATTCAAAATAAGAAGTTACATGCTTCATTTTTTGAACGTTATACAATATTACAGTTCACTAAAGTTAATGCCTCATACCTGAGAAGAACCGGTGCACGAAACTGAGCGGGGCTTTTTTTAATCAATTTTATACAAATATATATTTAATTATTTTTGACAGTGATACCTTTGAAACAGACTGGAGCGAGCAATTCATTGCCAAGGCGTGTTATCATTTATAAAATCATTAATTTGGTTATAACCTTTACACAAACGTCTTTTCACATTTTTTTAAAATTGTGTTATAGAAAAATCTCTAACGTTTTCTGGAATCCTATTGTAAAAGCGTACACATTGTCCCATAAAAAAATTACGAATTGGATGCAATCGAGTTACGTGTGCACTAAGTTTAAGTCTATTTCTGGTATTAATCCTCCGCAATACTTCGTCCGCTTAAACTATACCAATATTTATTTAAGTGTATTCAAGAAAAAAAAAAATTGTGGTTATTTATACTGTTACGCACTATATAAAATGTCATATTTAGAAGAAGAACCTACGCAAGAGATCGTGACTTATTTCAGACGCAAGTCCATTCTAAACTGAACCATACTCCATAATTGGTCCTATAGACATGTGGTCAACTTACATTGGCGAAACCTAAATATTGAAATCTCAGTATGTTTTATCATCGTACAAATATACAATATCAAACAACAAAACATTGAAAACCAAAGATGGCTTGGCTAAGCCAATTCAATAAACAATTATATATAATAACTATTTTATATAACTTTACCCTATTCACGAAGATATAAGATAAAAGATAAACAAATTTCAAATCTGAAAATGTTTCTATTCACCCCATTTCCCGGTATCATAAATACCACAAATTGTTTACTTAATTTTTAATAATAATGTTTAAACCCTTGACATCTAAAAAAAAACCAAAAGCCAACTTGTTCTCTAACTTTAGATGCATTTTAATACTTACAAATAAACTACTATAATAAGTTATAGAGCACATGTACTGCGGACATTTTACATTAAAATGTGGTGTTTTATTGTCGGTCATATTACATCCGCCATTATTACTATAGGTGAACCTGTTCATAAGACAGTACTGTTGTAATTCCGTTGTTCCTTTTGTTGTTTTCATTCAGTTTCTTCTTTTGTTAAGTGTAGTTGTTTTCTGATTATTTTGTTTTTATTATATTGAATAAAAACAAAATAATTCGATCGACTATACACTAGATTAAGGATTATAGTCTAAAAAACGGCTCGGGAAATAAGATCACAATAAGTGTTGTGTTTTAGTATTGTTTTATTTGGTTTTAGGATGGTCCTGTCTAAGCCAACGTGCGGACGTGTTAAAATGCCTCAGTGTGCTTTATTTATAAAATCAATATTAAATAATTAAATATAAATGTTTAATTATTTGTCGTGGCGCAGCGGTACATAGTGTGACTGTAAAACCGATTGGTTGTGGGTTCGATCTCCACTCGAAGAGATGAAATATTTACTTAAATTTATATTTCCATTTCTTCGCTCTTGTGTCGAGGCAAAAGCGCGGCTTTGAGTTCTGCCACTCAACACGCAATTCCTTCAAAATTCGGCAGAAAGTGGGGAACGGAGTGTTCTAACAATAGGTTCCCTCTGCCTACCCTGCTGTGTGCGGGATACAGCGTAAAGCTGTTTTTTTTCTATTTGGCCAATATTTGCTATTAAGAATATTGTTTGGTCTAGACTAAAACATGCATGCTTTGAAAATTATTTTATTTTTATTTAGTTTTATAGGTTTCATACTGACCTATTTCTGTTTGTATAATGGATATCCGTTAACGCCCAAGAAATTAATGTTAAGAATATTAAATGTATTTCGGGTCACATTGTTGGTAATTTTGAAATACTTATTTACTTTAAAAATGATCTTGGTGGTTTATAATCTTTCATTCTGCCAAAAATTTGATTCCATGCATAGTAACCAATAAGAACAAGGCAAAAAAGCTACGGTCCCTGTATACATCTTTTGCCTCGCGTATCATCAACCATATTCCTTCAGAGGTCCTCATGTCTTTCGCTGACCTTCTTATATCAGATTAACCAATCGGGGTTTCCTTGTTCTTTTCCTCATTTTCATTTTTGTATCATATATTTAATTACTATTCTTAATAACTGGTTCTTTTAAATCAACTAAATCATATAAACAAAAACTCTTAAGCCCTACAGTACAATGGAGATCGTAACTCCCATTCTGTAAAATTCTTCATAGCTGATTCCGTTAGCTAAGCCCCATATCCTACAAATATATTGCATCTCTTATGTAGAGAGATATTTCTTTCTTCTTCTGCCGTTTCGTGTCCTTGTAGCATTAGTATTAGCAATGCATTATGTATAGCCATATGTGCAGCTATGTTGATGCTCCGCCATCTTGTCAATGCAGATTGAACAAAATTAATCTATTTAACTGCATCACGACTTTTCTAATCCATGTTCTTATCTTCCATCTCCTGTATACCTTATATAATAAAAAAAGCCTGATGATATATTCATATTAATTTGTTCTATTACAAATATTTCTTATATTATAAGATTTAACTTTATTTTTAATATCTTTATGATCATTTTATTTTGATCTTTCAATGTGATCTTCGATGATAATTTTCATACTTAATTACAAAATTGTTTACTTTAAGTTTACATCATTGAACCTATTCTAGTAAAAAGGCGTCTTGGAAGGAGAAGACTTTTAACTTTTTTAACTGGTCCTTAATATGATTTTTTTATTATTGTTGATGCAATTGTCTTTCTATTTCATCGGACAATAATTGTGCTAAGATAGGAGTCTTGGTGCTGTAGCTAATTGTTTTAATTACTTTATATTACTTACTCTGGTCAATATAACATTTAATCAATAAGAAATATTTCAAATATTATTTACTTAAAAGATGTTCAACGTGAATAAGACAACATAATATTAAGTACTAGTCTTGCAATTTATTTAATGGAATGCAAATAGCCACCAAACTAAACACAAATTTATATTTATTATATTTCTTTATGAACTCTAACATTATTTTTAATCTTAAAACTTTGAGTAGCCGTTTTAGTTGTTCATCTAAACAAAAATCTTGTATAATAACACCGTCAAAGAAATATTTCTCTCCCTATCACTGTAACTTTTAATATTTTTAGCATTACGTTATCAAAAAAGTGTCTTAAGTACTTCGGTTCAATCACTTGTGGACAAAAATACATTTCGCTTCTTTTCAATTAGATGGTGGTTGTCGTGTAGATCATTATTTGTGAGTTTGATTTGAATGTTACTATCGCTTAAACTATTTTGACGTACTCAGTTAACAATGTGACTTGGGGAACAATTCGTTTTTCCTGTTTCTGTTTCATTGCATACTAGGACTTACACTATTTTTCTTTGATTATTATTTTTAATACCTTTTTTAGACCTTTTAGCGTTTTGATAAAAAAAAAATATATATTTTTATTGGGACATTTTGGACTAAGCGACTCTTATTTTGCGAGAAAATACATGCAATTAATATAAAAATATGCAGAAAAATCAAGATATATGTGATATGATATACACATATATATATATATATATATATATATATATATATATATATATATATATATATATATATATATATATATATATATATATATATATATATGTTTGGTCTGTGTGCCTAATAATTTTCTCAAAATATTTTTTTTTTCTAAAAACTGAATCTTTAAACGGCCGTCGATATCATACTAAGGGCAGCAAATTATGGCCTAAAAGGATTATAAAAGAGGTATAAAAAAAAACTTCTACGATGTCTTATAAACCTTGTGTAGACTGAAACAAAACATTCATTTGCAATAATATATATTTTTTTTCATCTCAGTACGATTTTTTCTTTAAAATCAATAACATACTTACTAACCCTGGAAAAATATTTTTATTCTCTCTTAGAATAACAAAATTGAGAGAGAAACCAACGTCATGATAAAAACTAATTTAAATAAAATTTTATATGAAGGAAGCTGGAACGTTACCAAGGATATAGACTTGGTTCCATCTTTTATGATTACCGTACGTCGCCGGAAGACGGGATACGTATTTATGTAATATTTTGCTGGTATGATTATAACTTCATCTTTAATGAAAACTGCAAATTCCCATATGATGTAGTACTGCAGTTCTCTGTATATTAACGGTATAGAGTACAACGCACTCAAATAAAGCAGGAGCTGCGAATCATTTTTTATTATTTTGCTTTTGAATGGAATTATTTTTGTTACTTATTCAAATAGCTTAAATTTTTAAGCTACTGACATTTATACTTAAACAGGAAAAATTAAAAACGTAATTATCAAGTAACCATATATTTGAGGTTCGTCGTGGCGTAGGGGCACAAGCGTTCCTTTGTAAACGTGACAAGTTGTAGGCTTGATCCCCATTCGAGAAAATGAAACATTTAATATTTTCGTTATTTTTTTTATAAGTAGCACACAACACGCAATGTTTCTAGAATTCTATTGAACGTGGAGAATGGAAGTATCTTAAGAATGGAATCAGATACTAGGCAACAGTTTCCTTCTGCCTACCCTGCTGTGTGTACAGCAATATAGCGGGAAATTTAAACTAATAATTATGAAATGCGTATATATCTATTACGAACAATATGCAAAAGATAGTCTTAGTAACCTTTCGTGGAAAAATAACCTAAATGTCATGTGAAAGAACTTTTAAATGACATTAAATTTAAGAAGATATACGACGGTGCGAGTGCGGTAAATTGTTTGAAACTTGAAATATTCTTTTCAACAAACCAGAGCTTCTAAGGAATAACTTTTCATTTGTCATTTAAATATAGCCTGGAATTAGCAAGATGAATTTGAGAAGAGAAAAATATTTTAATATACATATATCTACCTAACTATATATATGTAATTAGATCGATCCCTCTTATCCCATCTTAATACCAGGTTCTCTACCTAAGATGTACTGTAAAAAAATACTGTTTTTGTAATATTATTTTATTTTCAATTCACAAACCATTTATACGGATTTACTCTAAGCTTTTTTTGAAAAATAGTCCTAATTCTTTTTTATTTTACTCATGTCGGGTACAAACATGACTAGTCAGTTAAAACCGTATATCCGCTAAACCAAGATTCACTTATAGCTAAGGCATTTGATTGATTTGTTGTAGAGATTCTCCTTTAGTCAAATAGCTTAAATTGAGTAGCATAATCCTTTTGAGTTCGAGGAACGTACCAACTATGGAATCAGTGGCGCAAAGCACATACGCTATCCGATTTGTGGAACTGACATAGATAATAGAGAAATTGCTTGAAACTGTTAAATTATATGATATAAGATTTAGGTATATAAGATTTAGCATATAAGCGAAAAACTATGTATCATTAGTTATTTACCATTTTTTATTTATATGTATATTGTACAATTAATATGTATATTGTTGTAAAATTTCTTCTTGCATTAATTTTAATTTTATTTTTATGTGTGTTTAGCCAGTCTTGGTAAGGGGTACAAAATGTGACTGTAAACGCATATACTAACGATTATAAACGCGACAGGCTGTGGGTTCGATTCCCACTCGAGGACATGAAATATTTATTTAAATGTATATTTCCATTTCGTCGCTCTGGTGTTGAGCCCAACACGCAATTCTCCAGAATTCAGCGGACAGTGGGAAACGGAGGGTCTTAACACTACATTCCCTCTGCCTACCCTGCTGTGTGCGGGTAGCGTGAAGCTGATTTAAGTATTGTTAAAAAAATAATATAGTTCTTATCAGAAATAAGATAATGTTTTTGCAAGGCTTGCAAGATTTAACATGTTTCGTTTTCAATATCTCGATTAGCAGTAACTGAAATTAAAGATTAACTTAAATAAGATTAAGCACATATAACTTTTTTCATTATATAACAGATATGTAAATTTTATTTAGGTACAAAAATTTTGCCGATAAGGACCCACAATTTGATTTTTTAATATCTAATTTATTTAGATAATTTTAAATTTATTACTCAATACAGGCATAGTCACAGGATATTATTTGTACGATACATTTCAGTGCCATTTAATTACAATGACACTATCTACTCTTCACTGAGTTGTTTATTTTTGCTTTAATTTCGTACCTTTTGTGGACATTCAGGCGTACATACGTGCATCTGATTATTATTGGACGTTTTATTTCTGGACACAATGGCATTTTCACAGTCATTATATTTTGCTAGCTGAGTGGATAAAAAACATTGTCAACTTTTCTCTCAAATGTTTATATAAAATTAGTGACCCGCACGCGACTTGCTATACTTTTTACTATACTATCTCTGAATATATTGCTGAAAAATATTATGTAAGGATATTCAAAAACATTAGCAGAATACGAATCTATAATTTTAAATACTTTGTCTGTGTGTTTGTTTGTTTCTCTGTTTGTATGTATGTGACATCTTCTGAACCTCTCTATTAGACCTGGACAGGATCTAGTCTATATATCATTTTGTAAACTGGCACGTCTGATAGAACCGTAGTGCTCCAGTTAATCTATAAGAAATAATGAAATGTTAAGTATTTTTTTAAATCATTTTATAAGCATTTTTATTGATATATAAAAAATAAAAATCTGGAACATCTGATAATGAACAACCATAACAGTACAATTAAACTGTACGAAATAATGAATTACTGCCTTAACAATTCTTATTATTTTATATACTGAAGTATTAATATTTGTATAGAAAGATGCTTTCCTAGTTTCTTTAGACTTTCATTGTTCTAACGTCCTCAGAAAGTGCTCATCACGTTAAACAATTTATTCCAAGGCAGTTCATTCATATCTGTTAAAGTCTAGCTGGGCTGGGGGTTAAACATCAGAACTTCGTTTTTTATGTTAAATGAATTTACTCATCATTTTGACAAAGTTTTCCTAGGTTGCTATATCGATAGATCGATATCTTTTATAGATTATAAATGGACGCTAGGGTTTCACGTCTGATGTTTAGATCTGTGGATATAAATTATAGATAATATGTTGCTAAAGACTAATACCTATATACCAAAAAAATAATAATAAGATTCTATCGAATCGTAGGTATTGGCGGTTAAGTTGAACGTTGTTTAGGCTTATTATAGAAAATAGGTAATTGCATAAAATAGAAAAAGAGATATTCCAATAATAGTGGCAGATCGGCAACGTTTAGTAGTATTTTTGTAATAGTACTAGTTGGTGTTTACGGTGTTGGTACCTATTCGTAACATTTCCACACGTAACACAGTATAGATAAAAATCGTAAAAAGAAAAAAAAATCCTACGTCTATACTGTTGACGAATCTTGATTAATTTTATTAGGTATGGGTTTGATGTTTTACCCCATATGCTTCCCCCGTAAAAGGAGCGCAGACGCTTCCACTCATTATAATATATATAGCTGTGTGTGACTGTAAACGCCTCTGGTTGTGGTTTTCGATCCCCTCTCGATAAATTAAATATTATAATATTATTTTAATTTATGTTTCCATTTCTTCGATTTAGTGCGAAGGCTAAGCGCGGCGTTGAGTTCCGCCACTCAACTCGCAATGCCTTCAGGATTCGGCGGAAAATGGAGAACGGAATGTCGGGATACAGCGCAAAAAAGATTTCATTACATTTAAATAGATTAGATATATACATCTAAAAGATTTTTTGAATATATAACTCCTATTATTTTTATAGAATTATATACAAGGTTTGTAAATATCTAAAACGTCTTTTTAATTTCATTAAAAAATACGTGTATTACAATTTATATTTATTTTCGCAAGAACTTTTTAGATAAATTATCTTCTTTTTAAAAGAAAAAGTATACATATAGTGGAAATCTATTTATACAGATAAACTGTCTGAACTCAGAGATGTCGTCTCTATTCGTTGTTTATTCTTTGGTAAATGGTACGCTTCGTAATAGCAAACCTTTGTTTTGCGTTCGTTTGTATGAAATTTTGCACCTTGAGAATTAAGCTTATATTGCCCCATGACGTTCTTTGTCTGATGTAGAGATCTCATATTCTTTTCAAGATTCGCATTTGTTGGAATATGCAAAAAGAAATACTTGAGGATTGGTATTCTACTGCCTTTTCCTTCTTTATTGCCTTTATTGTTATTTTATTACTACGACAAATTGTCTTAATGTTATTATATAGTCATATACACTTGTATATACTTGTTGTGTATGAAAAAAAACATTGTTTTACTGTACATAACATTTATTACTATTACAATGTGTTTGTTTAATATATTTATATTAAACCATAATATAAAGCTTTTTCGTAGTGGTCTCTGTTTAAATGTTAAGGCCAGTTATCAATAGCAGCACGCACGCTTTCTATGGGGAAATTCTTTACTGTCAATTGTATGGATTGTTTTAGGGACTCCAAATTATCATGGCGTTACACTCATACTAAATACAGGATCAAATTTCTTATAGAGGCAATATACGCCTACACGTCTATATTACCCTATGGCCGATACATATTGTGAATTAAAGTGATCTTTGACCAAAATTACAATATAGAATGTTGCTTGACTTCATGGAGGCTGACGTGATGAGCTTATGCGAACTGTTATATCGACATTAATTTAGTATGTCGTGACTGATGCCGTCTCGCGGTATGGCGTTGGTCGTTGAGTTAATAATGTATATCACTGTTTTTCTACTACTTGGTATATGATTAGTAAGTGTGTGGTGCAATTTTATGTCCTGGAACTCTGGTGTATGTAATAGTATCCGCCTATGGTTCTAATACCTTAATCGAACGTAGAAAATACTCGAGACGTGACAGCGCGGTGTGTGACGTGCATTTATTTGATATATCGGCCGCTTTGCGGTAGTGCGCTGGATCCAATGATTTATATAGATCTCACAATTTCATTAACATCACGAATCACCATTCTCATATAATCTTAATATAAACAAGTACCTTCAAGAAGATCACACACAAGCATCCCGGGGAGTTCAATAAAGACTGTCGCAGCCGCGGTGCCCTTTCGCTTTCTTCCTTTTATTATAACTAACACGTGGAGAACAAAATAGGACGCGCTCTTGGCTTTTCTTCGGAAGAGCTACGAGTTATGACAAAGTAATATTGTCGAGTTTCAGTTATCTAAATAAACTTCTTATAGCAATTATCTTGTTAGAATGATATCTTCTGATGACATTATAGACTCATGTGTTGCAAATAATATCTACAGCTTTTTTAACTCTGTTACCTCTGAATCTTTAAAAGATTTTGTGTTACGTATATATACAACGATAAAAGACTAACCACTCGATACATCACGAGCCAAAGCATATTCATACAATATTATATGGAGATGGAAGTCTTTTCAGAAAAATAAAATGGTCGATTTTCTGTCACATCTGCGATGTCAATGACTAGTCCTTTTTCAGTGACAGTTGTATTGGTTTGACAATTGATCAAGGTCACGGGTGAAGTTTATGGTAAATTTTTCAAATTGTTGTGGTTTCTACAATACAAATAAATTTAAGTTTGTGGGGAAAGATTAGGGAAAAAACTTATTTGTTCTAGCCTCAGTAGAAGGCGGAATCAAAAATAGAAAGGTACGTTAAAACGATTTTGAAATGATTGATAAGTCTATCAAAATATAGGAATTATCCGCTATTGCGCGTCTGACTGGCAAGTAACGCACTGCTTTAGCTGGACAGTTATTGATGTGTCCATTAATATATAGGACTGTTTCGATGCTGCGGATCTGACTGACAAGCAATGTACAGCTGTAGTAGTGTAGGTTCCTTAAAGTATGCGGAAGAGCACTAGGAGGACATTTTCTAAAATTCTTATAGGCAATAGAAAAAGATATTACGTAGTAACGTTTAGAATTTCTCTTTATTTATATGCAATTTTGTTTTAGTTAATTAGCACAATAAAAACAATCTACATATCAAGAGTAATTATGATGAATAGTGAGTGATAAGTAATTATTGAGAATGGTATTATTTAATATGAAGTAAATAAAAGAGACTTAAGAGACCAAACCTAGGACAAAAAAATAGAAGCATAGTAACAACAATTAACTGATATTTACTATCACTAATATTGATATTCATTTCGATGACATATTTAAATTATCTATGTAGATTGTAGATAAGCTGGTGGGGGTTGATGGCAGTGGTATGCACGGCTCTTATTGATCTACCCAGCACAGTGCCCTTTTGCATTATTATTTTTTTTTTTATGGAAAAGACAAGGCAAACGTGCGTTCGAGTCACATGGTAAGTAATTACCGCCGCCCACGACCCCGTTCAACACCAGAGGAACTACAGGTGCGTTGCCGGCCTTTAAGGTGATGAAGCCCGGCATTACCTGATGCGAAACTCAGTGGCATAAATCCACTACTTAACGTCGGTTTTGTATTATATACTTGCAATGGCAAAAGCTCTTATAAAATTAAAATGGAAAAACATAAACTTATTTTTTTCATCACGATTGATATGCTCATGTAAATTGAACGGCTATTATTAAATTGTAATTTTTTTTATATGATTCCACACATTTTTCGTTTGGGTAAAATTTCGCGTAACCAGTCGTTAAAACGTCAATTCCTATTTTTGTATGGGGATACGTAGCAACTTAAGTCAATTAAAATTTACGCTCACTGACTCCGGTTTTTCCAAACTTTTCATTACCAACAAGATTTTTACATAGTTTAACCGATTTTTAATTAATAATTACGTTCAAATATATATTTTTATATCAATATTTAATAACTGTGACTACAATACTATTTATTATTTATGTAGAAAAGAGTTTAAATCTTTAACATATTTGTGTTATATTAATAACACAATTTTATATATGCGGGATCCCGCGTGATTGAAAATTCCCAGTCCCGCAATACCGAGATTAAATTCTGGATGCTGGATTTAAAGCAATAGCTAGTAAATATATACTTGTATGTATGTAGAGATTGGCAACGACACTCGTTTCTGGTTGATTTCACACACTAAATTTTATTGATGCCTTCTTAAATATCAACTTATCGTTAATGTTTGTGAAATAAAATATTTGTCTACTACTAAATATATAAAATATTTTTTTATAACTAATTTGAATCTCAGTTCATGTTAGTTAGTCATATATAAATAATTTTAAGTCAATAAGTTTTAATTAATTTTAGTCTTTTTTGTTTTAGGTACTGCGCCATTGGTACCGTACTTAACAACTTATGCAAGGCAACTGGGATTCTCATCGGCAACTGTTGGATTGATTTACACTATTTTGCCTATATTTGGACTAATTGCAAAACCATTATTTGGTGTGATTGCTGACAAGTAAGTAATTTTTTTTGTGTTTTATTTCTATCATATCTAAAAATAGTTTTTATTATTTGATGTCTTAAATACAAAAATAATATAAAAATGTGTGCCACATTTATAACGAATATCTTGTATATATAAAGATTAAACATAATTAATTTAGTTACTAAATGGTCTAGCTGGATAAGCATGGAAAAGCTGCACTGCAGTAAGAGTTGACTCTATTTTTAAGTTATATATTAATTTTGATGGCCTTATATACAAATGTATATATTGTATTATGAGGATAGATTTCTATATGTTTATTACACGCCTGCACATCCTTGTGATGTCTTTGCTATGAGATATGTTCCACTGCTTCGATTTAGTTGGCGACAATTCACGTGATTATTTATAAAAGCACCCCCCAAAAATAAACTTCAATTATTTCCCAAATTATAATATGCCAAAAATTCTGAAATAAAATATAATAATAAGCTTATAGATACTCATGTTTTGCTTAAATTTCATAAATAAATCTTAAATAGATATCGAAAAAATAAAGTTTAACACAGGTTTATTACCAACGTAATTCCCTTACTATAAAGATTAGAGACAATGAAAATGATGTGTCGCTATTTCAAATAAAAAACAATACAATAATGTTAAAACCAATTTATTAGAGGCCAATGCAGCTTTCCCCTACTTATCCGGTTAGACTCAAAATGTATCAATTAAACCTTTGGGGCCAGTCGCGACGCAGGGGCACAGAGTGTGACTGCAAACGCGGCTAGTTGTGGGTTCAATCCCTACTCGAGGAAATTAAATATTTATTTAAATTTATGTTTCGATTTCTTTGCTCTGGTGTCGAGGCAGAGCGCGACGTTGAGTTCCGCCAGTCAACACGCAACACCTCCTCCTCACCACCCTATTACTAATGGTTTCGTAAGAGGCGACTAAAGTACGGTGAGAGAGTCACATCGCCAGCGATGGCAACATGCATGGGCAGACTCTACCGGATTAGTACCACCCCCGGG
This sequence comes from Heliconius himera, assembly GCA_021202915.1. Classification (NCBI taxonomy): domain Eukaryota; kingdom Metazoa; phylum Arthropoda; class Insecta; order Lepidoptera; family Nymphalidae; genus Heliconius; species Heliconius himera. The sequence goes on from JAJHJA010000098.1 coordinate 922,874, forward strand.
ATACGTTTCACAGTAGGGAATGCCGGACTCTGGCGCCCAATCCCCTCCCTGGAACATGATAGCGGCACTAAGAGACTCCCGAGTTTTTAATTGACGCTATCCTAACCTCTGGTGCTGGAGGATCCCTCCCTGAGTCATTAGGCTCAGGTCGCCCGTCGAATACTTGGGAGAGCACATTACCGCACTACAGAAAAGGCAAACAAGGCGTACGCTCCACCCCTACCACGCTTAACGTGGACTTTTGTAATATCAGGCCTGCCTTGTTATTTCTGACGGAGACTCAGATTGCACGACCGAGCGACAGCCTATCTTCAATACCCCGACTTCAGTATAGTATATAATTTTATGCCTCATGCCGGGTTCGCTGTATCTGTAACAGAGAACCTAAGCTCCCGTCGTCTTGCCAAAAAATCGGGACCTATCAACTATGGCTCCGTGTTGACTCGGACGATCGTTTCCGAGTCTTCTATTGTACTTGTTTTACTGTACAGGTCTTACAGTGATAATGCATTAACAGATCGTATGGAGCATATGCAATCGGCTATCGAGGATATGCTCTCACAGATCCCCTCCGCTGAGATTAACTTGGCGATTTTAATACGCACAATGCCAGTTGGCTTGGATCATGCATCACTGAGGCCTGTATTCGACCTTGCTATGGCGAATGGATTGTCAAAATTGGTTGAGTTGCCTACGCGACTCCGGACGTGGACAACCATAATATCTCCTTTTTGGACCTTCTGCTGATGTCATATTCGGAACAGTAGAAGATCGTCGTCGATGCCCCTTTGGGGTCTCCAGTGGTTCAGACCACTGCCTGGTACGAATTGTCGCTTTTCACTTCAAGTCAGCAGATTAGGATGGGACGCACAGATTTTACTCATTCTATCCCTAGGGTCCATTTTGTTTCTCTCCGATGATCTTAGTACTTGTGCCGCTGCTGTTGCCGACGTGGTTTTGTAGGGCATGGAACTTTATATTCCTTGCACTGTGGTGTCAATCGATGGCAAGTTGCACAACATTGGTTTGATACGTCTTGTAAACTTGCTGCCTTACCAAACGCGAGGCAAATCTAGGGCGAGGCACTGGTTACTAAGTATCAGAAAGGAAGTACAACCGAGCCTCTAGGTATTTTAAGTTGTTAATTGGCAGAGGAAGGTCCGAGCATATCGCCAAAATCGGCGAGAAGCTTGAGAGCTGCACCCGTCCGCAAGCCATCAAATTAAGGCGAATTGGCTAAAATTTCCATTTTATGGTTTTTTTTCCTTTATGTTTGCTGTAAATTCTAGAGACATTGTGTGAGTGACGGAACTCATCGCTGCGCTTCTTTTTTTTATGGAAAAGGACAAGACAAACGAGCGTGCGGGTCACCTGATGGTAAGTGATTACCGCCACCTACGACCCCGTGCAACACCAGAGGAGCTACAGGTGCGTTGCCGACCTCTAAGGTGGGTTGGGCGCCGGAGCCCGGCATTACCTAATGCGAAACGCAGTAGCATAAAGCCACTACTTAACACCGGTTTTAAATGCCGGGGGTGGTAATGATCCGGTCGAGTCTGCCCATGCGTGTTGCCATTACTGGCGACGTGACTCTACCACACGTACTTTGCTCGACGAAATGAAAATAATAAAAATTTCATTACTCCGAGTGGGAATCGAACCCACAATCCCATCATCACCTATCTACAACATACAATTGTATGTCTACGGGAAATACCTTATGGAAATACCTTATTTTGATTACGCGGTGAATAAAGTTGACAAACATAAATCTGCGGGCGTATGCACTCATTTTATATGAATTGGAGATATTCAGAATTTGAAGTTTTTCGTTTATTATCTATATATAATAAGGTCTCTCTGAGTGCGAAATTTCATAACTGTAGTTCCTCGGAAAGTACTCTATAGTTTTTATTTACGCAGCGAACTTCAAACAAAATGCAGCAATAACGATGCAAAAATGCTCGATATCTTTTGATCGCGTTGAAATAGACGAGAGCTTGATATTAGAGCTTGATATTTTCTGTGCTCCAAAAAACCGTACACCTAAAAATTTAATATTCATTTCAGCGTGACACCTCCACGCGATCTAGAGATAAATGATCCTTAAAAACGGCCTACATAGTGATCCATAAAGATTCTGTTTTTTACGTAAAATAAGCCCTTTACTTTTTTTTTTCTATAGTAATACTGAAAAACTACAATAATAAATAAATTTATAGTCCATAAACCCATAAATAAATAATTGTTTTTTACATAATAGAAATAATTTACAATCGGGACTTGCTTTCAACTAATTGAATCTTCCTAACGTGCCTTGTAAATTTTAAATGAATTTTAGCTGTTAATCATTCCATTTGGAAAAAAAAATCGATAAATGTATCATTTATAAAACTATTTGTGTGTTCTTCTATTTTAGTGGCGTAGTTGTCAATTACTACTTGATACAAAGCTCTTAACTATTGGGCTTGTTTTTTTATTTTTTTTAGTGCAGTTGGGTTTTTAGTTCTGTATAATATTTTTATGTAGATACATAATTATGCGACGCTTATTTGCTTTGCGAAGTTGATTGATACAGATACAAGTGTAGAAAGAAAATATACCGGAAATATAATCGTAAGACTTGCCGTGCCGCCGTAAAAGCCGTGCTGACTTGGATAGTGAATGACTGGACGTAATTATGAAGATGGTACGTCGCGTTTTAAAATGTTTACAGATCTATGTAGGAAAGATGTGTTTAAGTGAATAAAAGATTTTTACTTTAAAATTATACCTCAAAAATATAAGATCATTCATTGTCCGTTCGTCAGTCTGTCGGCCATTCTTCTTAAAAGTTGGTCTCCTTTAAATAACACTGTTTCGTAAACACATTCATTTTTTTTTTGTATTTTGTCAAGTTGCTCTTTTATTTCGATATTAAGGCAACTCAGTTGTATTCTTTGGTTTTTTTATCGTACGTGAACCAACCCACAATTTTCCATACAAAATATGGATGTCCTCGTATGATGTTTTATTTGTTAATGTAAATTAGAAAAAAATATTTCCAGGAAGATAATATTTAATGGCTTTCGTTTACGTTGAAAAACTTGAAACCTATTGCAATATAAGATACAATCATTTTTGTACAAAAGTTATAAGAATTTACGAAAATCACGTCATTGTCACGTAAAACGTTTGTTGGCTAATATTACCATAACAAAATATTCTTTAAATTAATAAACTTTTCAATAATTCTTTTTTATTCGGTGATTTGTTACCTTGTAACTCAGAAATATTACGTGGATTGCGTAGAGGGGACAGCGTGGTGACCGTAGTTTGGGTTTATTCGTAGACTGTTGAGTTTCTGCAAGGAAACTGTTGATTAATGTGTCCTCATCTTAAAAGTCAAAACAATGTAACGTAATCATTTATGTTATGTTGTAAATTATAAAATCAGTCTAAGTTTTGTTTCTACATTGCGTAAGGGGAAAAAGTAACGCGGAAGTTAGATTGGTAGCGTAGCGGTAATTTGTGAACGTTTATTGAAATTAAAAATAGCCTTATTGCGGCATACAGCTCATGCTACGTAGCTTATGACAACTATAAGAAAGGAAGTTTAATATCTAACAGTATTTATTAATAAATAAATGAATAGCTCATATTTTTCGTGATTTTGGAAACATATATACATATGTATGCTTAAAGGTATTCTGCCTCACAAAGTAACGTTGACATCAGCGGAAAAACTACGACATCGTAGAAAAAAAAATAAAGAAGAAATCTTGATCCTAGAAAACCCATATAGTACTCGAAAGTCTTAAAACTCCATTGCCACAATCAAAGACTTCTGTTTCTTTCACATCCAGTAGCCGAAGATTAGTGAAACGAGATAGATCTACGTTATGTAAACGTAATATAACGTCGGGGCAAAAGTATTTTCGTATTGTTCATACAAAGGAAAATAGTTGTTTTAGGTATAATTTTTTATTCATTTATAATATGTATGTGCCGTTTTGATCAATGACTTGTTGCCATCTTATGGGTAGTGCCATGATCCCATTCCTGTAGAAATTTTGAGATTTTTGGTCTTAAAGTTCTGAAATGACCGAAAGGGGTGGAAATCTGGTGGTGCAAGATCAGGGCTATACGGAGGATGCATCAACACATCCCAGCCAAGCTCTCTCAATTTTTGCTGCGTGGCTATAGATGAGTGCAGTCTGGCGTTGTCATAGTGGCACACTATGCCCTTCCTATTCCAGCCAGCTCCGGCCGGTTTTTCTCAATAGCTTATTTTAATCTCATCAGTTGCAACACAGTAGAAGTCAAAATCGATAGTTTTACCCGGTGTAGTGAACGATTGCTTTCCAATCCCACAATACACATAGCATCACTTTGTTCCGAGTCAGGCCGGGCTTTGCAATGGTCTGTGGGGCTAGTCCGTGCTTCGACCATGATCTTTTTAGCACATTCTTATCGTAAGTCACCCATTTTTCATCACCCGTAAGCAACTGCTCAAGGAATGGTTCGGAATTGTTACTTTTTGCATACGTTGCATTTAGGTTTCTCTCAGTGAGATCATGTGGTACCCAAATGTCAAGTTTTTTCTTGTACTCAGACTTTCGTAAATGACGTAAAACTATTTTATGATCAACATCCAGTTCTTCAGCAATGTCGTAGTTACTAATATGTCAATCTTGCTCCGCTTTCTCAATGATGGCACTGATTTTATCTGTGACGGGCGTCCAGAGCGAATTTTATATTTCACACTAAAATTTCCTGGCTTGAAACGCTTTGTAATAAAACTTTAAAATATACCGAATTTCTTCGTCACATACGTTCATTTTGCTTGCTTGAAAAACAATTGAAAAACGGCGGGAACTAGTTTTTTTTTTATTTATTGCATCTTCAGAATGTCTACCATTTTTAAATAGTAATAAAAACAGCCAGCTACATTCAGTACAGCCAAAGAGGTTTGATTACTAAAAATACATTCAAAATACCAAAATACTTTTGCCCCAACCTATTATATAAAAATTAAAGTTATCAAAGACCATTACCAAAAAATAACAAACATAAGGAGTAAGGAAAACGTATTTGAAACATTATTAATTCTTGAATTAATGTTGTAATTTTTTTCACTTTACGATATACGATTTAATCCTTATTCATTCAATGACGAAGTATCCAGAGCTATACACCAAATGACTTACCAGCTTCTAGCTATAGCTAGAATAGAAGGCTTATCTAATGTTATAAAGCAGACCAGACAGCAGCAGACGTATGTCATTTTCAAAAAAAAAATACGAAATACAATGCTCATACTCTTTTTCGCTTTTTTTTCGTGAAACAGTAAAAGCGCCTACTGTTATAGTAAAGGTACTTGTTAATGAACTTTATTAATCAATGCATTTTACAGGCAAAATATTATTTCTAACAACCTTAAAAAAAGATCAGTGTTTTAGTTCTGTCCTAGACAACCACGCGCGTTTAAATAAAAGTTGTAATAAAGAAACAGTAATAAAATATCGAATGAGAGCTTGTGACTGTTAAGCGGGCTTCTTGGACAATTAAATTGAAAATAATAAAAATTAATGATAAACTATTATTATAAAGAAGTAGCAGTAATAACTCATAATAAAAAAAAGAAGGAACATATTTATATTTATTAAGCTAATATTTTAATAATGTTATTTCAAAGAAAGAAACAGCATGTAATACACAGAATAATGCTGTAATGAATAGAAATGTTAGCAAAGCTAAAACCGCATTACTTTGTTGTTCCTTTAATCATTTAAGGTTTTGTGTAATAACTGGACTATTCTTACAAAAGAAATATTATATATTAGGTATCATACATTAAATTTTTTGTGTTTTTAGCTTACTTTTGGTATAGCAAAAACTGTTATTATCAACAGAAAAGCATTTTATTTTTTCTTAATTCTTGTAAGTTAAATACCGAATATGAGAATTGATAAATTTTTTTTAATTGAATGAGTGGTTAGTAACTTAGTGATTTTCCTCTTAAAATTTCAATAAACCAAATTTGACGGTAAAATTTCGCTACCAGGCCTACTTACATACACATTATGGTATTGTATTGCCGACTTCTACAACTACTCACATCAAAGAAGTTTAACATTTTTCTTTTTTAATCTTTAAGTATATTTTAGGCATCGAATAGTACCTCCCATTTAAGGTTGACACATTTTCCGTTTGTTCCTCACATAAACTTTTGGGAGTCCTAATCGGAGGGGTAGGTACTTGTACAACGCTTCCTCGTTTTAAAAAAAAGTCTGCTTAAACTCTTGAAATGCATTAAGGCATATTATATTTATTGAATAATAATTATGACTCGTTAATATAATATAATTAATATCATTGAATCAGAACCGCGTATGTATTATTATAATTAAGTACATTTTCCGTCTCAATGATGAATATGATAATATCATGATGACGCATAAATATTTATCTTTTATTAATATATTTTTTTCTGTATCTCGTACATACGTACATTTGTCTTGTGACGAAAAGGTTATAACTTGAACTGACTTTGAAGAAGATTTAGATAACATAGATAAGTCACTTGTGAGGTATTAAATTATATTGCAATACTGATTACTTTGTTAAGATAAATGATGCGGACAACAAATTATATTTATAATATATGTATATAAGAATAATAAGAAATGTGTATTGCTAAGGGTTTTTTTAATATATTTACAACGACATTCAAATTATGCTCAATCACGGAAATAGCTCTCGAAGCTAAGAAGAATCACTATTTTATTTGCTTACTGTTTTCGAAGTATTTAGTCGAATACTTGTGACGTTTTAGTCAAGAAATACCAAGTATAGAAAATTTTACGCTTAATGAAAATGAAAAATGAAAAGATTAATAATAGTCGCGTTTACAGTCTCACGCCTGTGACGCCACGCTGGGCATATATTTAGGTATTAGCTCATTTCTTTGAATTTAAAAGTCACATACATTTTGTCCATTCTTGTACAGTGATAGTTGGCACTGTCACTTATTAAAAAAATCTAATATAAAATGTGACCAAGCAGTAAAAAAAAATTCTTAGACACAACTTTGTTCTGTATGATGGTCCGGTATAAAAGAATTGATATATATTTTTAAATTTTAATCGTTGAGTAATATTTTTTTTTATTTTTAATAGTTTTTTATCTGGTTCTACTTTTACTAACACACTCACAAATGCAAAGCTCAGCTTACGTCTTGCGAACTCTTATACTACTACAGCCAATTTCGTATAATTACTTTCATATTTTAAAACTAGTTTACTAATAATCACGATTTAACTCTCAACTAAATAAACTAAAGGAAAGAAGAAGAATAAAACAATTAAATGGGTGCTGTTTGTAAATTAAATACTAAGTACGAAACCAGTCAAGTCACCAATATTTTATAAAAGATATTTTACGAGTTTTCAAAAGAACGAAATGGAAGAAAATAATGGCAAGGACAGTCAAATCTAAAACTAAAAAAATCTGCCCTGCGCTGTATTCCGCACACAGCAGGGTAGGCAGAGGGAACCTAGTGCTAAGACACTCCGTTCCTTACTTATCGCAATTTTTTCAAGGCATTGCGTGTTGAGTGGCGGAACTCAACGCCAGGCTATTGGACATGGCAAGGACCGTCAACTGACAATTACTTGACAAAAGTCGGGAAAAATTCTACTTAAAGTAATAAATACTATTAGATTTATAACGACTTTATAACTAACTATATTTAAAATTCTTTAATTGTCATTAAACGTCAGTTTATGGAGGCATGATTGCATAAATATCTAATCACTTTCATGATATTTTTTGGCTCTGCGGAGGTGGAACTCTGGATTAAATAGATCAAAAAGTTATGATAAGCGTTAGGTAGCCCATATAAAAGAAAGCCATGCATAAGTTTACTATCTTCACAGAGTAGACTGTGAGCCAACTTTTGACAAAGTGTCAAATGTATTTTATTTTATACTATGCAGAATACTACACTATCGTTAACAAATATTACAAGAAAAACATTAAAATAAAGTAAAAAAATCTCGAGTCTGGCACAAACTACTTCTTTCCTTATCGACTTTATCTTGTGGCCCTGGCTACTTTTTATTAATTAGTATATTATACTAACTTCTCTCTTTCTTGATCTCATGAAAAAGATTTATAAGTTCATCATAATTTCAGATACAAATCGCAGAAAACTATATTTATCATTTTTCAAATCGTTACCATCATAAGTTTTTCTGCCATATATTTTATACCCCGAGAAGCATCTGAATCGTATATAGAAATGGATTGCGGCGACACAGCATCGGCGATAAAAACATGCTACCCAGAATCTGGCGACATTGACCAGTGCAAAATATCAGAAATATCAAAAGTTAATTATACGCAATGCAAGGTTAGTCGTTGTGTTATTAACAGGCTTTTTTGAAATATACAGTTGAATTAAATTAAATTAACTATTATTTAAAAAAAATGTTTAACAATTTAATGAGTTAAATTATATTATTAAAAAATTTAAACGTTTAGATGCATATAAATAATATGTATATTTACTACAGACGCGAAATATTCTATTTAAAATCATTGCTTCTGCGAATGCGTTGGTCAATTCTTTTTTTTTCATACACTCGTATGCAAAGCGATAATATTAAAGGCAGTATTAGCTTTACATGTCCGGCAAAGGACACTTAAACGTGAAGTTTTTATAGCACATACGTTAAGTAAAAGCAAAAGCACATGATTTCTTTTTTCTTTTTTTTTATTTATTATGGTTTAAAAAAATAAAACGATATTTTCCAAACAGAGTCCATTACATGAATTATATACTTTTTTAGATGAACTGCAATATGTCGACACAGAGTATGTGGCAGACCGTCTGCGAGAGATGGCACATGCCGTTGTATTGCTATAGAATGGTAAAAACGATGCGGTACACCGCCATGATTAATAACGTAACTAACACTAGTGACTGCCTCTCGATCTCCACACATACTGTAAAACTCGACGGTAAGTGAAATACTTAACTTTTTAACTTAAAACTTAACTTTAAACATCTTGTTTGTTCAAACTGATTCACCTGAACTATAGCAATTAATGATTTGATTTCATCTGTTTGCTTGTCTTGTCGCCTGAACGTTTTGTTAGTTAAGTTGAAATAATAAATAATTCATTTATCTGTAATATTAATTTGTCGCGTAGAATCTCCAAATTTTATTAGAGTCAATTTATGACAGCGTCAAGTATAATACTTCACATTAATTCTATATCACTTACCGCTACGGCCACTTGTTAACGGGTGGTTTCAGCTACATTTAAGCTATGAGATTAATAAAGCCGTGATTACTAAAATCTAATTTATTTAATCCAGGTCTAATGTATGAATCTCGCTGCCGTGGTGCCAAACCTCATATTATTATGAACGAGCTCTGCAGTCTTGACTGCTACGATCCTTCTTTAACGGCCCTAATCGATAAAAATATAGTTAATATGACTTGCATAGATGGAAAAATTGATTTTAGACTTTGCAATTACGATGAAATCGCTATTGACAACGTTATGGAAAAGCGGAATTTGGGCGCTTGTGAGGTTTGTTTAATTTTACTTATACTATAGTACTTTATTTATCTAATAATACAACTACCAAAATATATATTCAATTGTTTAACATTTCGAATTACTTACAAATACTAAAATATGTATCGCATCATAAAATATAAAAATTTGCAGGAAAGATATTCGGGAAAATTTTGAAGTGCCCTACTGTAGTATTGTAGGAATGTAAAAACATTTATATTCAGCTAGCAAATACCAACCGTTTACAGACTTAATTACTTTTCGTTATTGGTGGATTAATAGTAGCTAGTTGAGCAATTATGAATATAATTATTTTTTTCAAGTATTTAATTATTGGTAAATATATATTTAACCAAGAATTTAAAAATGAAAAAAAATCTTTCATTTACATTATATGTGATTACATAATAAATTATGATACATAGTGTATGCTTAACGTTAAATTCGAAAAGTTAAAAATTTAATTTTGATTTAAGGTTTATTGCAACATAAGTTCACCGTTTGTATTGATGGAATTATGTGAAAGTTGGAATGCTGGAGTAGCGTCGAGTTGCCATACGAGAAACCCAGAAGCTTTGCCGGACCAGCTATCATTCGATACCTCATTAGCATTGTCGAAAATGGTGGTTGATAAGAATTGTATCTTCATTGAAATGGAGTACATCAAGACAGTAGACGGTAAGACATGTCTGAATTTAAATAAACGTCTTTAAATATTTGAATGAAAATATATTGTAAAGCAAGTCGCACCAATACATCTTGGAAAACCATCTATCTAACATATGACTCTCGAAATTCTCTTGTTATGTTGTTAAAATGTTATATGTTTTAAACACGGGAGGAATTATTTTTATTTTTTCTCTCGAGCTGCTATTTCTGCTTACATTTCTTCAGGGGCCAGCTACTGGACCATTTCAAGTAATATTAAAAAAAAATAAAAAGACTTTTATAATTTATCAAACACTACTTTAAAAGTATCTCTTGTTTATCAGATTTTCATCTTATATTTTGAAAATATTAATAATAAAAGTATATATATATCTAATATTCGTCGTCTTATTCCGATCAATAAATATATAGTTCTTTGATAACATACAATGTTGTGTTATTTGCAATAATTGATAGTATTTTATTAAAGCTAAATATTCAACCACAGGTGCTATACACTACCCGTATTGCGGTCCCAAGGCCTACTATGAGCTTTGGCCGAATGAATTTAAATCTGCCTGCGACATTCATTGCGATAATCAGCTGGTAAGTAGATAGATCTAGATATATATTATATGCGAACGCATGCAAAAGTTTCTAGCCACTCTTATTTTATCATTTACTAAATAAAATATTTAATTTCCCCACTGATTCGTTGTTTAAGAATATCGAACGAGTTAGATACGGAAACAATACAAAACAATACAATATACCCTTATTGCACATAAAATTCACACAATTTATATACAAAATTACATTTTAAATGAACTTCTAATCAAATGACTTAATGTGCAAAAGTATTGAGCCACTATTTTCTGAGGCTCCGTACTCATCATTTCTGCAATAATCCTGAAACAGACGAATATTCAATATGGTGAAATCCTGTTAAAACTCTCCATGGCTTTTACATTTACGGCTTTATCCAGTAAAAGTAAAATCAATCGTATTATTTCGAAATATAAAACAGGAAATTCACAAATTCAAAATATAGACCAGAAAATTCGGAGCGGTAAGCTGCGAAAGGCCTCGAACCAAGGCCATAAAATTACAAAAACTGAGAGCGTCATAGATCCGCAAAAAACCCTTTCACAGGAATTACGAGGTGAAAATTCAACTGATGTTAGTTGAAGCACGGTGTCCTTATGTCAGAACACTGTGAACTGAAATATGTGGTCGGTGGCCAGAATCAAAGCTTTGTTTTGTTTTCATATATTCGGGGCGCTGTAGTCATTGCTGCTGAATGAGATTCCTAAAGATATCATCAATTCATTTGTAATTATTATTATATAAACATCATATTTTTGTGTGATATCTACGAAAAATATGGTGGCCCAAAACTTTTGCACGTCACTGTATACGTAATTCAAATCGTCGAGGATTCGATTTCACGATATGTCATAAAATTGGAATATCTTATATCAACGTTGAAAATTAAATTTGCAGCAATTTATAAAAGCTTTATGGTTAGAATGTTAAACGACAATAAATAAAAACAGATTATCTTTGTTCTTATACATTATAGAATTTTTTGACAGTAAATTTATTTAGTAAGTTTCTGTGTGAAACATATTTTATTCTCACTGAATAACATAGCAATAACTTAAATATAATTATTGATGTAATATTTTACCATTAACTTATTGAGATAGATTTTTTTTTCTGTTTGATAGATGTTTTTCTTTGATACGTTTAAGATAATTTTCTCATGACTATCCTCTGACCGCATTATTTTTAAAAATGTAAAATAAAAAATCCGAATAAAATGTCAAATAAAAAAAGTGACTGACACAACGCCCAGTGGAATCTATGTACTTAATACTATGTACATAGGTTATGTAGGTTTCTTGGGATACTTGTAGGGGATTACTAACAGAGTATTTGTGTAAATTCCTAAAGTTAACCATAGGAATTAACTATTATTACATTTTATAGTCCACGAAAACAGAGTTGCGAGCCACAGCCCGTCTATAATAATTTAAATACTATTAGAGCAAGTCCCTAACTATTTTCAATAACGTCGGTCAGAGTGGAATGAATTTAGTCCGCTATAGCGTACAAGCAGACCCCTAGACTAGATCAAACTGCACGAAGTTGTAAACGAGTTATTAGGAGTATTTCAATTGCATTAGAAACTACTTCAATTATCAGAAACAGGTAGGAAAATATTAACTACACAACACAAAATTCAAAACCAATTAATTATTCAATTCCTGCAAAATTTAGTACCAAATATAATATTTACTTATCTAACTAGGATGTTATTACTTCCAAATTTACATACCTACTGTTTACCTTATCTCCTTTGTCACGAAACGTAGAAAGAACATAGACATATCATTATTTTCTATATCTTCCACTTGCTTCAAGGATTTGCCTATTAGGTTGTAATTAGCAACACACTTTATTTAAATAGAGAAGTAAAACACAAACTCTTGAACCTTCTTCCAAATGAAGTTCAACTGATCGCCATTTTTTAGACAAACATGTAAGTATATTTAACGTTGTACTGCGTCAAAACTAGTTGAACTCTTTAACAAAATAGAAGTTAGAATACCGCTCTTTAACAATATAGAAGTTAGAATAAGAAATAAGAATACCTACCTAACAAACCGCGGTAACAAACTGACTACCAATTACATTTATATCCACGGCTTACAGCTCATTAGATATTTTAAGACTTCCATATTTCTGAAAAGCGCTACTAGTTTGGTTGCTTACTTTGATATTTTATGCTGTTACGTTTGACATAAAGTAATATATTATACTAAAATGCTCCTGAGTAGTCGTCTCCAACCGCCTTTTGTACCCTTCCGCACAAAGGCTGTTCTACGTTCTAAGTTGCATACACAACACTACAGTGCATTGGTTCTGAGAGATACAATAAATTTCATTATTACGTTTAAATATCCACGGTCAAAATATTGATAATGCTTACTTTACATTAATAAGTTACATTAATAAGCTTAAACGCAGTTAGGAGATTTAATTTTGTATTTCCACAGTTTAAATATATTGACACTTGTTTAAAGTGTGCTTTCTTTATCTTAATAGGCATATCCGACTTTTTCTCTGTAGGTCAAAATATTTAAAAACTAGCGACCCGCCCACTGCTTCGCCCGCTACACACACGCACTACACAATTATTTATTTTTTTATCTGAATTATATTCATGATCTTATATCATTATCATTTTAAAGACAATATTCATACATTGATAGCTAAAGTTTCAGCTAATTCCAAGCTTCCAATTCCAATCTTCCAAGCATAGATAACGATGAGTTACAGTCTTATTATACGAGTAGGTATTTATAAATAAGTAACAACCCTGTGACAACCCTCGCTCGACAAGTTTTCTTATAGATCCATTAAAAACAAACTGTTTACAAATGAAACATGAAAATGTAATTTAAACAAATACATTGATAGAAAATAAAGTCGATACAAAATAGAAAAAAAATCGCACTCTCTATCATTTTTACATACGAAAAATGGGCCAACAACAATATTGTATCGGGAAAAATTGAAATTGGAAATTTTAAAACAGTGAATAACATTTGCTTAAGTGCATTTTATGTTAGAGTAAGTACATTTATATTGCTTTATAAAGCAATGTCGGTTATATTGTTCGTAGAGATAATTCTTTTTCTCTCCAACCTGTGGAACCAGGATTTATGAGGATTCCCTTGTTGGAATTCCCTTGTTGGATTGGCTAGGGTTAGTGGTTATGTGAATACAACCCACGTCATCGATTATTGTAAGCAGCCTTAAGAAGAAATGCTATTAGGTTCTTAAATACTTATTTAGAAAATGTATATTTTTTTTTAGAAAATGTTTAAAACTTTAAACGGGATTTGAAACCGCGCCTCTTGGAAACCGTCCAAGCTGTTGTACTGTACAGTTGGAAGAGGCGTAGGTTCAAATCCCGCTAAGTTCAAATTTATATAGGTTTTCTAAATAAATATTTTTTTCCTAAGTGTGGAATAACTTTAAAAATGTCAAAAACCATTAGATTATTATTTAATTTCCGTTTAGGTTAACGAACTTTTGGAAGGCGCCACCGGAGAAAAAAAAGCAGACTCGGAATATAGCGAGCTCTTTTGGATGTTTTTCTTTATGATGATCATAAGTTGGATCGGTCAAGCCGTTGTGGTTACATTCGCTGATGCTATATGTTTCAATACGTTGGGTAAGTTGTATGCCGTTACTACCGTTTTTTTTTATATCTTATAAAGTCATATGATAGAGTGTTCATATTTATTAGATTTGTCTTTATATGTAAGAAGAAAATATAAAATTTCTTTTAAGACTTGAGCCAAACCCACAACCAGTCGATTTACAGTCACAAAGTGTGACTGTAAATCGACTGGTTGTGGGTTTGATCCCCACTAGAGGAGATGAAATATTTCCATTTCTTCGCTCCGGTGTCGAGGCAAAGCGCGGCGTTGAGTTCTGTCACTCAACACGCAATGCCTCCAGAATTCGGCAGAAAGTGGGGAACGGAGTGTCTTAACACTAGGTTCCCTCTGCCTACCCTGCTGTGTGCGGGATACAGCGTGAAACTGATTTTTATTTTTATTTTTAAGACTTATATTTAAATGTACTTGGATGATGTATATAAAATAACTGACAAATACAATGGTAGAAAATAAAGCCGAATTTGATAAATGATATGTAGATCTGTTTGTCTTTATTGCTATATAGTATCGGTCAAAGTTTAGTTTTGTAAATCAAAATGACGGTGCTATCTTGTGACTTCTCTTAAATTACAAAGATAACACATAATGTGAAATGATGACATATCAAATGGTCTTATTTAAACTAATAGATATGAACTTGATTTGTTTTGTATAAAAATTGTTCGACTTCCAAGTTTCAAGCTCTGTGGCTTCGTCTGTAGTTTTATTTATGGCAAACAGAAAAACTTTTCACTGATAATAATATGTTTACCATAACTCGTAGTCTAGCTCAGTTTTCTTGAGAATTTTTATTCTTTTATGTATATATTCTTCATTTAAGTAGTTTCCGAGAAGTTTAATTTTTACTGCAATATAACACAACCACTGTAAAGTTGTAGGATGCTCAAAGAACCTTGTGTTTTTTTTTCACGAATGAAACCTATGTAAATGGTTCTAATTCCTTTGAGTACTTATTAGTTTCTATTCCTACTCCACGCTTGTTAGACTAAGAGGTATTGAGAACTTTATATAGTAATTAATTAATTTATATTCTTTTATCTTAATTTTATAAAGCATTTTAACTAGCCGATCAAACAAGTTTCGGATCTTGTTGCATACGTTTCTTAGTTTTAACATGCTTTAAAATTTTGTTTTGAAAAGCTTATAAACCAAACTGCACTAACAAATTAATTATAATAGGCTATATTTGTACAACAAATATACTATACAGCCTTCGACGTCCGACACCGAATTATAATAAATTTTTGCTTTTCAGGTCCGAGGATATCTCAATATGGTAGACAAAGACTATGGGGCTCTGTCGGTTGGGGAATATTTTCATTGCTAACTGGCACTCTTATTGATATTATGAGCGAAGGCGCTCTAAAAAACTATGCGATAGCGTTTATCCTAATGATCATATTTATGCTCGGCGACGTTATTGTCTCGTGCTTCATTAAGGTATATTTTTGGGAATTAATTTTCATTACATTTGTCATAATATAATAAATTATTGTGGCTTTTTGTACTGTTTTCGTAAGGGTTTCTGGTAAAGATGGGAAGGTATTTCTGTTTCTGTACCAGTGGCTTAGTTTTAATAATATTGTATGGATTTATTTATATTGCAAAATAGATTGATTTAACTTTTAATGTTTTCATGGTTTTCTTGCTTTTAATAGTTTTATACGTACGTATAGGTGGATATGACGAAAATTTCGATTAACATTGTCGCTGACGTCCGTACACTACTTTCCTCTCCTCCGACCGTTGTATTTCTTTTCTGGACCATTGCTGTTGGACTTTGCACTGGACTAATGTGGCAATTCCTTTTCTGGCACATTGAGGATATTGCTGGACAGGCCTGCGATGGAGCCAACTATGTCAAAACTCTCCAAGGATTGGTCAGCGCTATTCAGACTTTTGGCGGCGAAATACCTTTCATGTTTGTCTCTGGTAAGTTTGAGGATACGAGAAACTAGACTTCTCAGTAACGGTACCATTCATGGACCGTGATATTAAAAAAAATAACATGTTATATAAAAGTGTTATGCCTGTTTAATACAAAACTAGATATAACAAGATATAAGCTTAATCAACAACTTTACAACAATTTCTTACATAACTTTCAATATATTTTCTGACGCAATTTTAAAGATATGTCGTTCAATTCGCAATTTTATTTTATATTTTATATCATCCTTGTTACCTGAACTTTATACGCTACGACGACTTTATACGACGTTATTCTCATCAAAAAAAAACTCGACGCAATATTTCCTTCTTTATTTATTAAGAAAAAATAAGCGACAGCATAATATCTTGTCCTTAATTGAAGATAATCTAGATAACACTTTATTTTATTTCTCACGTTTTCACATCTTAGAATTATTAATTATAAGTTATGATTCCAATAATGATGTTATATTTCATATTAAAAAGAATTTTATACGAAAATACATTGATTGATTTCGTGGAATTAATTATAGACAGGAAATATTATTATCGTGCAATATAAAAATGATATAAACGACAGGAAAGCAATTAAAAACATCTAGCCTCCTTATATTCGGAACAGCTTTAACAATACCACTATTACAGGGCATCTACTTAAGAAATTCGGCCACAACATGATGATGTCTCTAGTTCTCTTCGCTTTCGGCATCCGTCTGATACTCTACTCGTATTTGACCAGCGCTTGGTGGATTCTTCCTATTGAGCTCTTCCAGGGACTGACCTCCGGCATGTTTTACCCAACGATGACTTCTTACGCCAACGTTGTGGCTCCGCCCGGTACTGAAACAACTGTCCAAGTAAGCTATATTGAAATTGTTTATTTATTGTAATATTTACAATTTTACGAATCTCGTATTGTCATTTTATAGCGGGATTAGAACCAGCGCCTCTTGGAGACCGTCGTTGGATGGTTAGTCCATAATAAAAGTACTGATCTATTTTTTCCTTTGAATGTGCCTCGAAATAATTAAAATAATATCTAAAAATAGTACTTTCATTCATTTTGATAAATATTCATTCCAAATGTAATTCCTTCTTCGACTTCCTATTTAAGGACGTTAAATAGGAAGTTGTTTCTCGTCGTTTGAGTAAAGAATTTAGTGAAAAAGCTTAATCAGCGTTTACAAGGAAATAGCGTTCAAAAAGTTGATAGATTTATACCCACACCCAATTGAAAGAAAAAAATAAATATTCCATTTTTTAAATTGAAATAATTAACACTTTACTAGGGTCTAGTAGGCGCTGTGTTCGAAGGAGTAGGTTCATCTCTGGGCAGTTTTATCGGTGGACGTCTGTATGGGATTTACGGTGGTTGGATCACGTTCCGTTGCTTCGGCTACGGTGCTCTCGTAGCTTGCGCCGTTCACGCCACCGCCATGCTTATCTTCAAAAATAAACCACACCTCGCCTTGTCACAAGGTAATAAGATTTTACAATAATAAACGAATGCAAATATTTAATGTGGAATATCAATATTGTATGGAAAATGCGAATCTATATGTGTATTTAGATATTTTTATTAATGTCACTTAATATCTGTATGTGTCGTCGCAGTAAATTTTTGTTCAAATTGGATGTTTTAGATTTTACGTGTTGAATGTGTAATCTATTTTATGTACGTATTTATAACAGATATCGATATTTACAATGTGTAATAATTATTCCGTTTCACATCGTTTGGGGCTGTTAAAATAATATTTTAACAACTCTGTCGATAGAAAAAATATTTACTTTTATATATCATGTTATTATTTAATTGTTTTATGATACTAAATGTATCCATATATTTTTATTTTACAAAAATAATATTAATATACACTTTTTATTTTTTTCTTTATGTAATAACTATTCACTCTTAACATTCTAGTGTTTGAATAAATGTTGAATCAAAAAAATTCTACCAGATGCGATGAAAAGATATAAATCATTCCATTTATACATTGAATATCAATATCGAATCGAATTGAAGATTCAAGTGCATGAAATATAATCTATACATCGAATATAAGGTCCAGAAATATTTACGTATCGACCTTACTATTTAATCTATTTTATACGAGTAATATTTCTGGTTGTAAACAACCCATAAAAGTTATCTCTGTATTATCCAATTTTATTCTCCCAATATACCTACATTTAATTTGAATTTTAAAATTAAAGCTTCCGTATCGGTGCAGTTTTAAAATATTTATTGGAAAGTTTAACATCAATTATTTCATCACTCCAAAGGTTTATTTAATATATAAAAAGTGAATGTATGAATATTATTTC
The DNA here is from genome assembly GCA_021202915.1 of Heliconius himera. Lineage (NCBI taxonomy): Eukaryota > Metazoa > Arthropoda > Insecta > Lepidoptera > Nymphalidae > Heliconius > Heliconius himera. The sequence continues at coordinate 941,614 of JAJHJA010000098.1, forward strand.
AATACCAATTTTTTTTGTCATAGAAAATTGGAAAATTAATTAGTTTCGTCATTAATGTTGAATTAAATTATAATATTGTAAATATAATAATAAATAAACCTATGCATAATTAACATAAATAAGTTATTAAATATAGTTAACATTTGTTCTATATAAACTTTGAAATAATGCACAAAAATAATATTATTTAGAAAATAAATTTGAGCTTTTATCTATAACCCGTAAATGTTAAGAGTGGATAAATTTAGTAGTTTAGTATTTAATACGTAAACCAGACCTCAAACACGACTTAATTATATATTAACATACAATAGTGGATTTGTGATGTGCTGGCAACATCGACCAAATATTAAATTGAATTGTTTGACTAATTGAAAATGACAGCAGTTTGACTAGCTAACTAGCTAATACTAACTGGTATTGGAGAGAAATTGCCAATTTAGTAAAATTTACGAAATACTTATTCACTTAGTACTTAATGTTATTTTAGTATTATTTTAAGCAAATAGTGATATTCGAATTTTTAAGTAAAAATGAGCTGATTGTTTTTCATATAAATTGGGCTGCACTCATACAAAATCTTTATTATTAATATTATAATATAATATTATTAATCATTAATATTATAATATAATTAATATTACAATTTTAAAAAAATAATTAGTCTCTGCTATTTTTAGTAGAAATCTCTTGTATGACTCTACTGACTTGTGACTACCCCTTCCTCGTATTATTATTCTTGCCTTTCCTTATGTCTGCTATCTTGTTAGAAACAATAAAATGCTTATTTATTAAGCTTAATGTTACTTTTTCTTTTGTTACTTTTAACCAGTGTAAATCGATTTCCTTGAAAAAAAATCTCTTTTAAAACTTCCAAAGTTATAATATTTTCATCAAAACAACATATTTGTGTTACCAACGTAGCTTCACAAATTTCTATCAATTTCCCAGATCTTGTTTTATCATTAAATACCTATAATTACATAAATAATGTATTTTCAATACTTTAGTTAGACAAATTCTAATTATTCTGATTTAAGTTAATCTATTCACCCAACGCTATCAGATACAATTCTATTTCAAATCGATGTAGTCAAAAGTTGTCAGTATCGTATATGAGGTTAAAATTAAATTTGAAATGTGGGTACATTGAAAATAAATGCTTATTAACCATGGTTGAATCGGTTTGCATTACTAGCAGTAAAGTATTGAAATTGTTGTTTGTACATTTGAAATTTATAAATCCAAATGTAATTTACTTGTATTATAAAATTAACTTTCATTTTCAAATTTTATGTATAATAAAAAAATATTTCAAATTAACTATAATATTATATCAACTTAATATTTTATGATTTGGCTAGTGTTTATCGATCTTACACGTTATACAATATATCTTTTCTCATAACGATAAAGATAGCATTTATTGTTTTATACTAAAATATTCCTTATTTTATTGCGTTGATAACACAAATTATTGTTGTTATTTGATAATTGTAAAAAAATTGCTAACAAAATTAGGTATAAGTAAAAAAATTTTTATACATATATAATTACCCCAAAATAATAACTGCCCATTGAAAAAATAGAAGCAGACACCGTCCAAATAGAATATTTATCCTTATTTAAATTAAACTCTACCAAAAACTTAATGAAATTTAGCACATAAGTAAAATAATAATTAAATTTATTTTAATTTTACAAATATTTGAAATATTTACTAAATTTAAATATTATTAATATTTAATATATTTTATATTTAGCTAAAAACATTTTGAATGTTTTTTTTAGATTACTTTTAGTATCGGCTGTGTAAACTTAGTTATTTTTCTATAACTTAAGATTTTAAAAAATGCGGCGTTGAGCTCCACCACTAGACGCGCAATACCTCTAGAAATCGGCGGAAAGTGGAAAAGGAACGGAAATGTTTTAATGGGATCAGGGTGTCTTAACACTAAGTTCTCAGGTTCCCTGTACCTACGAGAAGTGAAAAAGTACTCAAAGTACCTACCTTTACTCGTATAATAGATAATGTCTCTTATCATATCAGGAACTATACAATTTTCTTTAATTATTTGACAATTATCACACTTCACCTCAAAGTAATAATCCAAGTCATTTACATAAATGTACTTATTTAAATTTTAAGAATTCTCTGTTTCAATTTTCATAGAAAAATAGTGATCTTTATTTCCGTCTGTAATTATCCTTTAATTAAGAAATGCATACCTAAACAATTAGCTGTTCGTATTTGTGAAGGTTTTATTTTATGTATTTACGTGTTAACATTAACTATTATTTTATTTTAAAATATATAAAAAATATAATATAAATACCTCAACTGCAAGTTACTTCATAAGACTAATAAAAATATCTATATTAAAGGACAAAACTCGTATACAATTAGTTTTTCAAAGATATAGTTAAATGTCAATTAATTTTTAATAGAGTAGAAGTAGAGATCAAAATTCAAACTTTGTTCCCGTGACATATTCTCGATGTACTTAATAAACTCGGTGTTCCCTTAAAAGTGAAAATTAACGGATTTTTTAATTATAATATGTAAAATAGACACACACGTAAACAAAAAAATATTTTTTAGATTATTTCATACCTAAAGTACAAAAGGTAGCCAGAAGAATGAAAGTTTTTCATTTTTTTCAATACTATCAAATGTCACATATTTAAGTGTAGATATACCGACACTGCACGTAATCAATTTAATTTAAATTAAATAATAAAAAAACTCCCATTCAATAATAATACCAGTGTTACGCCCACCGTTGTCATTTCAATTATTTTTTTAGACTAAACACAAAGCTAATTAACGTTAAGAATAAGACTAACATTAACAAATAAAATTTTTATCGACTTTCAGCTTATTTCATTATTTGCATAATTTTTTATGGTGAATTTTACAGACAGATAACCTATCAATTACTGTTGATGGTAAGACTTTGTTTGAAATTAGAATTTTTGCAAAAATATTAGTTTTCATACACATAATTTGCTTTAAAAAATCCACGTTAGTATAAATTATATATATAAATTAGTCTAACTACGATGAAATCACAACAGTTTGTATGAAATTTTGATACAGGATGTAACGCGATCGACGGATCAACGATTATCTATGGATAAAGGACCTCCGTTGGGAGCTTTTATCCTAGCACAGGCCGTGAATTGGCTAACACACTTGGGTGGTGTATTTGCTAACTTTCTTCAAGAATCCGATTTTTTCCAAAAAATCACAAGCTCACAAATATCTGCCGAACCACACAAAATCGGCTAATAGGTATATGGGGGTATAGACCCATAGACAACCGTTGATCCGACGATCGCGTTACACCCTGTATAACTTTATTACATACGTGTATTGCTTATAGCAATTATATGTTGCAATATTATTATCTAATGCTATATTATTATATCATTATAGCCAGTCTAGAATAATATTTCATATATATTCAAATTGCCTTCACAGTGCCCGCTAAAGGCACACTTAAATAATATTGCAATTTCTACAATAAACTGTTGAATATACAAAAAGGTTAAATATAGAATCGATACAGGTAATATATACCTAATTTATCCTAAATTGTTTTATTTTATAAAAAAAAAAACTTTCTTAGAAATATCGATTCTACATTTTTCCTTTTTATTAAGTAAAAAAGATATTTAATATTATTGTATTTTTTGTTAATATTTCTATAGAGCTTAATAACTTGGTATATGCATTAATTTCAATAGTGTCGATAGTAATTTGCATAAGATAAACGAATGAGACGCTTCAAATGCATGCAATCATGTAGCGAGCTGATTACAGTTTGTTGTTATAATAAAGATAGGAACTTACTATTTTATTCTTCTTATAAATAGGATTGTTCACAAAATACTATATATTTTAAGTTTTCTTATATTATTAACAATTCATTATATTATTATTTTGTTTTAAGTGATATTAAAAAATATAACGTCAAGTGCCTGCCTATCTTTATAATAACTCTCTCTACTAAGAGTGAATATTTTAAATGTAGAAATTCTTAATCATGATGGCATTTTAATTGCATTCCAGTAGTTCTTATTGTGTTGGGGAAAGAAAATACCGAAATAAAAGTTATTCTCGTATTGTTGTCTTACATCACATAGCTTTTACTGTAGATGTTAGCCTTAAGTACTTATTAAATAAGTAAGTAGGTACGTAACGACGTACTAAGTTTTACTGCCAAAAAAAACGTTTTTTTTTATTTGAATACATACACATATCAATTATTCATAGTAAAAATAACTTAAATATCGAATAAGTACTTAATATCAATATATTTAAGTATGCAATACGCATGAAATATATTCAACAGTTCGTCCATTAATTTACATGAAAGCTTGGAATTTACTACTTGTGCATGAAAAATACATCCGATGTCTACTATTATAAGATATTTAATAATTATGTAGGTATGTATATGATATTATAAATCCATTTAGTATTGCGTTTTATTATTTACACACGAGATTTAATTTTTACTTTTATTTTCTTTTTTGACGTTTATTTTATTTAATTTTTGTAGCTTTCAGTTAATAACACTTGGATATTAACAAAAAACGCAATTACATTTGGTCCAACTATTTATATGACGTGATGAAATATAACATTTCATTTCAATTAAGTTAAATTAATAACTATAAACCTAAAGGTCCATCGAAAAATTAATTCATTTTATGTTATTTAATTTTATACTTTTGTATGTGACTGGTATTTTTTTTTGTTATTTTGGTAATTGTGAAACAAGTTCCTTATGTCCAGTATTATATAGTAGCTACTTCTAGTTTTAATTTGTTTTATTGTTTTGTGCGAAAAATATATTTTTTGTCTACAATTATAATTTGTTTGATTTTTCTATACACTTATAAGAGTGTTTAGATTACACGCAGCTCCTTTAAGTAACCATATTTATGTATCAAGTTTTAGTTCCTTATATTTTTATTACTATTTGAAAAGTAAATGTTTCCATTTTTTGTTATATTTCATTAAATTAAGTATGAATTTCTTATAATTCTCAATTAACGTACTTTATTTTTAACGTGTTGTTATAATTTTTATTATTTCTTTCAATAAGCTTTTTTATACTTTTATAAACTAATATGAAATATAAAACACATTGATATGAAAAAATAATAACCTAAATAACGATAAATTTTCACCAAGGTTGGTTCTACAAAGAGAAAGTATATTCCAATCTTTTATTTATTTTTTGACGCCTGTCATGTAAGTTTTGTTGTTTTTTTTTTATTTAATTTATTTATACTCATATTTTCAACGCCTAATTGTAAAATAGCTGGTACTGATAGGCGTTTTCAAAAACATATTAGATATAGTAAGTAATATATTAGATATAGTTTAGCGTAGACATAATCTTATAAAAATAATTAAATCATTTCTATTTTTAATGAATTCCAGAATTATCGACCATAGTGCACTTCCATCGCGAAAGTACTGATACAGCTGTCCATGTGTTGGTCGACGAAATTGAAGGAACGAGCCAGAATTTGAATTAAACATATTATACACGGGAGATCGTGGAATTAAAAAAAAAATGTCAATCATCTATCTTTTTAGACGGGACTCGAACCATTGGTGCTTGGAGACTAAAGTCTGAATGTAATGTTTTAAGGAATTTTAGGGATAGTTATGGTCATGTTTGTTCGAGATCCTGTCACATTTTATATGCTTGTAGGATTTAACAGCCGCCAATTTTACGGCTTAGTAGTGCCATAGTTCACGATAATACTTAATACATGTTTTATTCGTATAAACCCTGTAGAAGAAAGGGTTAGTGCTTAAGGACATATATCCGCATTATTAATCAAATTAATCTAGAATGTAGGGATTAAGATTTAACAGTAGGTACTTTCATTCTTCGAGTCTTGAAATGTGAGGCGTTGCTTCTATTTTTGATTATTTTTTTTAAATTCAAAATCAAAAAAATATGACAATAGATTTTTTGTATTTTTAACTTCTTTCGAATATTTTTTCGTGCATAAAAATATGTAATCTAGTATTTACCCACCATGAAATAATGGGTTAGTAATAGGTGATGAAATTGTACCCTCGTAATGTACCCTCATATTATATTCAAATGTACCCTGTAGGTAAAAGGGTTTTTAGTATGTAATTACATATAGTCATAGTTATTATTAAAATCTAAACTCTATCTAAACTCAAGCTTAATAGAAAACAAGCTGATATCGGTTATTTAGTTCCTCTAATTAAACATGTGAATTTTTCTATTATTTTTTTTAATAATTTTAAAAGGGCTTTGTTTTTTTTAAACGAAATAAGTAAGAGTACCTAGAATATAGCATTTAAACGGTTTAGACAATAATGGACGACGGCATGTCTTCATGCCGAATATTTCAATCAGTCAGTTACAGAAAGTTATTGAGTTAGTTTCAATTATGAATTTAGGAAATATTTTGCAATGTTTTTATAATTCGTCGTTGTTTATAGTATAGTTGTTGATTTGTATAGGTATACACGTTTTTTAAGAGTATATTCAGTTTTGTTATAGCCTTGCGCCATCGCTTATTGTTACCTAAGTATGTCTACTAAATTGAGTTTTTTTTACAAAATATACCTATCTAAGTAAAACTGTGATATTCGCATTATAAATGATAACTTGACAATGTTCCTGGCTTTAAAATACATTTTTAAATATTAATTATAATATTTTAAAATATGCTTAAACTCAAAACGTCAACAATTTCAACTCTTATTGTTGATAGCATTAATAACACTATATATCGTGGGCTTCAAGCTAAAGGGATTAGGATTTTTTTTTATTATGGGGCCGTTCAAGTATTACGTAAGCAGTTTTTTTGCAATTATTGACCCCCTCCTCCCCTATGTCATCAAAAATAAGCAATCCTCTTACCCCCTCCCCCAATGCTTACGTAAACATTGGCAGATACATTTTTTTTAAGGTATTTTTATTGATATTTTATTTGTATCTACATATATAAAATGACATGTTCCCATACACTGAGGTAAGACGCACGCACAGCCGTAACCGCTGATAGTAGAAACATGAAATTTGGACAGATTTATATTTGGAAATCAACTAAGAAGGGAATTTGAAAAATTTTAACCCTAAAGAAAGAAAATTTTTGCTGCTTAGGTAATTACTAGCTAGACCCCCCCACCCCATGTCATCAAAAATAAGCAAACCCAAGACCCCCCCGCCCCCTTACAGTGCTTACGTAATACTTGAACGGCCCCTATAATTTTTAATTTCAATATTTGTTACGCATGTCTTTTCGCTTTTGATAAGAATAGAAAAGAACATCTGGTGTATGATAAAAAGCGAGATATCTCTGACAAACCAAAAAGCCGTATAGCAGTTTTGGTTTTGATATTTATGATTGAAATCTAATAGTTTAAAATATAAAAAATCGATATTATCTTTTTATATTTTATAATTTATTCTAAAACCTAAAATAAAGTAAAAAAAAAACATATTTTAAAACTACTAAAAATACTCTTCGGTTCAACTACTTAATTAAATAACAATTATTATACAGGGTGGTGTCAGCGCTCCTTTTACGGGAACAGCATATAGGGTAAAATATTTTAAACCCATACCTAAAGAAATTAATCAAGATACCTCAACAGTTTAGACGTAGGATTTTTTTTCATTTCACGATCGACGACGAAATACAGGTATGGATAAACATCCATACCTGTATTTCGTGGGACGCAGCTACGCATTAATACCAATAACGTAAACACATCCTAATATAGAAATACATTTATAGGTTACTTTGATAGGTTTATGTGTGCGTGCGTCGTTTTTGACAAATGGCGTTTTATATTACAACATTAATTTTATTATTTATTTTGTTTGAAAAAATAACTCTTTCATTTTGAGAATATTTTTTTTTCTTTAATGGTATTAGGCTTTTGTAGAATACTTACAACTGTGGTTTCATTTAAAGGGGTGCTGACACTTCCACCTGTATATTGTTATACCAAAGAAAGATACAAAATTGAAAAAAAAAATAGAAGATATATCATCACTATGTTAGTTATCTTTTTTCCTTGGATTAGCAGAGGAAACCTGGGAATCTAGTGTTAAGACTCTCAAGCCGCGTTTTGCCTCTACCGAAGGAATGAAAATATTAAATATTTCACTCCTTCGAGTGGGAATCAAACCCACAACTTGTTGCACTAACAGACTGGTCTCTTTCTCTGGACGATTTTTATAACTAAATTTATCGTATACGAAAATATTATATTATTTTACCTTTTACTTAATTTACTTATCAAACAAGATAAAGAGACGCAAGCAACATATATCTTTTTTAGACATACCTATAATAAAAAAAAATAAAAAATTACACATAGTGAATATCTTTTTGAAATCACAAGCGAAGCTATAACAAATTAAATTGAAACTTCAACAAAAGTTATTAAGTTTTTCCGGAGAAAATATTGTTTCGTGCTTACATCTTTATGCTTTAAGGCCCGCGATATATGTTTATATCTATAATCTATTTGTGAATCCCTGCCAAACTTACTTGTCCAAAGAAATTACCAGGTCCAAATAAGGTATTTATATTTTACTGTTATTTATAATTATATTTACACCACAATATATTTTTATTTCTTAATTAGTTTTACAAAACTTATCACGACCTAGTATTTATAAATGTTCAAATAAGGTACTCGTAATTTTTGTCCACTAAGGGTGCGATCTCTGCTCAAATTTCAACAGGTGTGGACCTTCAATCAGTCAGTATTTTTAAGTACTTACATGTTTAAGAAAAATAATAAAAAAAAAACAAAAAAGATCATCTTAATTATATCATAGTTGTAGTTATTTCACGTATGAATGTATGTCTATTTACAGGATCTTATAACATTTTACAATTTTTACATTTGGAGAAAATCTATTTAAATAAAAGAAAATTACTTTTTCTTTAGCAGTTTGTGATATTATTATGTTAAGGTTGATAAATGTTTAGTTCTTGATATTTTTAAATTAGGTAACTTAAAGTTATCTTTATAATTTAATTATTACATCTTTATCAGGTTACCACACACTACAAATTACCAGGTCCAAGTAAGATATTTATATCTTACTATTATTTATAATTATATTTACACCACAATATAATGTTATTTCTTAATTATTTTTAAAAAACTTATCATGACCTAGTTTTTATAAATATTCAAATAAGGTACTCGTAAATTTTGTCCACTAAGGGTGCGATCTCTGCTCAAATTTCAATAGGTGTGGACTTTCGATCAGTCTTAGTATATTTAAGTACTTAGTTAGATGTTTAAGAAAAATAATGAAAAAAAAAAACAAAAAAAAATATACTTAATTATCCAATAGTTGTAGTTATTCTATGTATGAATGTATGTCTATTTACAGGATCTTATAGCTTATTTACAATTTTTACATTTGAAGAAAATCTATTCTACTAATCTATTTAAATAAAAGAAATTTACTTTTTTTTAGCAGTTTGTGATATTATTATGTAAAGGTAGATAAATGTTAAGTTCTTGATATTCTTAAACTAACTTAAAGTTATCTTTATAATTTAATTATTTGATATAATTTTATAATATTATATCACATTTGTTAATTTCAACAAATGCGGACCGTTTATAATATCTCAGTAGTATTAAGTACTTGTTTCAGAAAAAATAAAAAAAATAAAAAAAATAAAAAAATAAAAATCTAAAAATATATCTACATAATTATACCATAGTCGTAGTTTTTCGATGTATGAATTATAAGTGTCTATTTACAGGATCTTATAACGTATTTACAATCTTAATATTTGGAAAAAAATATTTAAATAAAAGAAAATATTTTTTGTTTAGCAGTTTGTGATATTGTTATCTTTAGGTAAATCATGTTAAGTTCTTGATATTGTTAATTTGACTTATAATTTTTGTAATTTAGTATATTAATTTGATTTTTGATTTAATGATAATTTTATTTAATATTCACCATTTGTAAATTTATTTATGTTAAATTACGTTTTTGGTCGTTATAAATATTTTTCTTGCTATCAATTAACTTTTATATTAGTAAAACTTATAATGATTTCTCTTCATATATACAATATTTATGCTTTGGACAGAGCTTTATATAGTTATAAGATGAGGGTTTTTGGTAAATGAGGGTACCCAAAATTAAAATTAGAAATAAGTAATTAATGGTTATATCTTAATTTTATATATGTATCTTCTCTCTATTTAACATTCTATTAACTGTATTAACCCTGTATGTGTAGACAAATAAATTCATTCAATTTTCACAAACTTGTTTCATTTAATATTTTATTAATAATAAATGAATTATAACGTAGTTTCTATAATTGTGGTCTTTAAACGTAATATAAATTTAAATACGGTAGTACTAAGTTTTCTTATTGCATTGAAATTTCTTATACAAACTAACTTTATCAATAGTTCCCTTATGAAAATATAAATGTGTATAATATTTTAAGTTAAAAGAATTGAAAATAAAATTTATTATTTTTGAAACAACACTATCAAATTGCGATAACGTACCGTATTTTTAATTTTTCATCAATATTGAACGTTTAAATTTTTTTGTACAGTCTGTTATATTTCATTACATAGTCTGTGAATTTTCCCATTAAAACATTATTTTTAGTCTGTGAAATGTCGATCTGCATGAAGTGCTGTGAAGTGAAATAAAAGCAAGAAAAAAAAGACTGACTCAATAACACCTTTCATAATCCTTTGGAATGAACTAAAAGTAAAATCTATAAAAAAATGCTCGTCATGAATCAACAGTGAAATCTATGGCTTGTGATGTATCATAATATAAGTATTTTTACAATATTTACCAAAAAATAAGTATACTAAGATGTAATCAAAATTTTAACAATCTTCACGTCCAGACATGGGTTCCAGAATACGGTAATTATTATTTATAACTTAATATTTAATAATTTTGCAATATATCGCGAAACTCCTTATTATTTAATGTTAATATCTTGATACATATTATCTAATAAATAGTAGATTCTTAGTTTTTTTTAAATTTCATTTTATGCCTGTTCGTTGTTGTCGTCAGTTATTATTCTATTTTGTTCTGCTGTCACTTCCTGTGTAGTCACCGAAGTTCGAGTAGTTAGTATTGATAATTTACTTATTTATGTTTTGTTCACTGATAATCAGGAGTAGAAACATTTTAGGTTACCCATTTATCTAACTTCACTTGAGATTTATGTATGATATTTTTTTTGTATATACATGTATTTGTGGCTTTTAAAATATTTTTTGTATTTTATGAGAATAAAATACAAAAAATATGTCTAAATGAGAATGTAGCCTAAATTTTTATAGATATTTTAGTTAGCCAATTTTGTTATAAAAAATAAAAACGTAATATAATGTTTAAGTATAAAAACAGCACATATTTTTTTGTATGTACATGCTTAATTTGTTACAACTTTATAAAGGATTTAAATATAAATATAACAAAACATAATTATGGTTAATATTTCAGAGATACTGTGCGCTTCTTATTCGAATTGTTCTGTGAAGTATCACCCGGTGATCATGTCAGAGATCCATATATTATTAGAAAATATCCTGAATCATACAAAAATGAAGAAGAGTTAAAAAATGTACCCAAATTTACATTTCCATGTCAGTTAGAAAAGTAAGTATTTAATGCAGTTTTTAGTATAATACACTTAGTTCTACTAAATCATAAAGTAATTTTACTATAAAATATTGTATATAATAAAAATAATGTCCTTATATTTCAGTAGAGATATTTTATTATCACTTATAATGTAAACTAATTTAAAAAATCAAGTAACTAGGTAGTTTATAAAATAACTAGTGAGCCACAGTGATCTTATGCTGTGCTACAGTACCACAACAGCCTCAAATATAATATATAGTACAAATAAATATATTTTCTAATAAGAAAAAACTATTTTCAGCACATTTGTTCAGCATTACTCTTTTGTAATGACGTCTGTAGACTCCAAGTACACATTTTGCTTCTGTCGATATGATCCCAAAGCAAATACAGCGCTCGTGCTGCTTTCTCATTTGCCCTGGCATGATATATTTTACAAGTAAGTGTTCTATAAATATTTATTTTAATAATTTTTTGCTTCATACTGAAGCTTGCAAATAGCAGGGTAGGCCCTGTCTAACTGGTTTTAATATACTCCATTCCCCTCACATGATTCAAGTTTCGAGACATTGTGTGTTGAGTGGAGAAATGCAATGCCACATTTTGTCTTGTTATCAAAGTGAGAAATTGAAAGTACCTCTAGATTTTAATCAAACCCAAACTGTTGTGGTTAACACTCGGATGCTGTGATGCTGTGCTACTACAGCCACAATTGTGTTAAGTTACAATGTGCTAAATATTTTTTAAGGTTTTTAAAACAACTAGGTTTTAGCATGCCGCTAGTCTATTTTTTAAAGACCAAATGGAGATTTCTTGTAGGAAAACTTCTTATGATACAATTTATATTAACATAAATATTATTATTTTAGAATGGCTTGTTCTTTTATCTTTTACCATTATTATAAAAGTTTTTCTTCTTTTAAAGACAAATGTATTGATAGTAGGATCTTTCTGCTTAACCTGCTATATAGAGAGGGGTATGATTTTCTGCATACAATTCATATAATATTTAAATATTATATAAGTAGTACACAGATCTTGATATGACAATATATTTAAACAACTGAAACTATTTTAATTGGATACTAAATTATATTATTAAATTGTAAGTAATCACTCAACATAAGTCATTGTTCTATCTATAATTAATAATAACAAGATCTTTTACTGTGATTTATTAATGCATTGCGAAACTTTGTCCTTGTATCACTGAACATTGCCTCACAATTTTACATTTGTATATATTCTTTACTTAAGTTAAAAAATCGAAAAGTCTGGTAACGCTGTTATTAACAGGTAGGTTAAAGTATATATTATCAATATAGTATAGTATATAAACAAAGCAATTTTAAAAAATGTTACTTTTTTGTCTCATGTTAAAAATTTATATGGCTGAACTAAAAATATTTTTTTATGGAATACTTGAAAAAGTATTGTTAGCCTTAATTTGTTTTAACTTTTTTAAATACTAGTATTTCTATCGGCTGTCTTCTTGTTGTCTTCATGAGGCCAGTCATGGCACAGCGGCACAAAATGTGACTGTAAAATTGACTGGTTGTGGGTTCGACCCCCACTTGAGGAGATGAAATATTTACTTAAATTTATATTTCCATTTCTTTGCTCTGGTGGCGAGGTAATGCGCGGCGTTGAGTTCTGCCACTCAACACACAATGCCTCCAGAATTCGGCAGAAAGTGGGGAACGGAGTGTCTCAACACAAGATTCCCTCTGCCTACTCTGCTATGTGCGGGATACAGCGTGAAGCGGTCTTCGTGTTTTCAGTGTGTTGATCGATTGTTTTCTAATATAAAATCTATGTAAATCGCATCTGACTGCCATCTCGGAGTGAACCTACATTTTGGTAAAGTAAGCACGCTTATATGTCTTACACATGTTAAATGTGTATTAGACTGAAAAAACTGAGTTGAGTTGCTTTTGAGCTTTGTTTTGAACTATTTGAAAAAAAAAAATACTATATAGCCACATAGATTTTTTTTGTAACAATATAATATTAATATAAAAATAGCAAAGAGTCCTTGTAGCGCGTGGGCATAAGTGTAAACTCGACGATTGTAGGTTCGATTCCACTCGGGAGAATGAAATATTTAATATTTTAATTTTCTCGCTCTGGTAACAAGGCAAATCGTAATGTCTCGAGAATTTATCGAGCGTAAAGTGAGAAACGTAAGAATCTTTATAGGAACGGAGTATCTTAATACTAAGTTCCTAGGTTCCCTGTGACTACCCTGCTGCATATGTGCAGGAAAGCAGCGTGAAGAAAAAGCAATGTGAATATCTATTTATATCATTAAATGCGATGGACTTTTTATTATATTGCGAATAGTTCATACCAATCTAAAGGTTACAGTTTCAGTTCAGGCGTCCTTTTATATTAATTTTAGATTTTGTTAGACAATAAGCAGAGTGTAAAATGCTTTTGTAATGTCAGAATATTAAATTTGCTATCTTGCTCAACTGCTGGTGTAGAAAGAAAAATGTTTAGCAAATATTATTGTACTTTATTATTGCTCTTTTTATTATTATTATATTCAAAGCTTGTCGTGGCGCAGCGGCACAAGAGTACGACTGTAAATGCGACAGGTTCTGGGTTCAATTCTCACTCCGGGAAATGAAATATTTAAGATTTCTTCGCTCTGGTAGCAAGGCAAAGCGCGGCGTTGAATTTCGCCACTCAACGGTGTTGCCTACACCTGAAGAATTGTGCCGGAAATTAGGGAATGAAGTGTCTTAACACTAGGGGGAGTCTACCCTGCTGTGCGTTATACAGTGTGAAGCTATAATAAAATAGTATTATTGACGAAATTCACAGCGACAAAGAAAATTTATAATTTAGATTAGACATTTAAATTACTAAATCTACCAAATTCGAATCAAATCCATTACAAATATTTGCGTATAAGTCAAAAACTAAATATGAAATAACAGATTTCACTACATATATACAATTTCAATTATTAATCAATGTTCAACCTTAGCATACCATAATATGTAAATGTGCTAGTATTGATAGCTAGCTACATTCTATATCATATATCAACACGCTGTTCGTATTTTATTGCTTGTGTTACGCTATAGAAAATGATTGCGAATTGAGGCATTGCGACTTTTTTACAATTGAATCGATAGGCAAAACACGACTAGAATATTTAAGACAATTGTATCATTATTGGCCATACATATTTATACATACTTATATATACGTTATGGGATATTTGTAAATGTTGCGCAGTGGGACAAAGTGTGATCATAAACGCTATGATTTTGGGTTCAATTCCCATTAGGGAGAATAAATTATTTAACATTTTAATAACTTCGCTCTAACAAGACAAAGCGTTGAGTTCCGTCACTCAATACATGATTTCTCGGAAATACGGCAGATAGTGGGAAATGGAGTGTCTTAACACTAGGTTCCCTCTGCCTATCCTGCTATGTGCGTAATACAGCGGGAAGCTAAAAATATAGATGTGTAATGGAGTGTCTCAAGTATTTGTGGTACACTATATTTATATTTTATCTATATTTTAATATATACCGTTTATAAAGAAAATTTATAGTTATATAATTTTAGGATTTAATTCACTCAACTGTCTGATCAATTTAATACAGACATACATTTGTTTACTAACACATATATTATTATCATTTCAGATTACTAAATTGCATAGCGAATTTACTAAACAGCGCGGAGAGAGGGGAGCTAACGTCGTTTCTAGAAGCCTGTCGGATCCGCCCCCCAATGCCGGGACACACCCTCAAAGTGACGTACAATGCCGGCCATAGCGTCTTCTCGTGTCAAAGCCCGGATAATAAGCTGCCGAGTATACCTGAGAATGTGAGTTTTTATGTTTATATTTTAGGTTTACTTTAGGTATTTTTATCACTCATCCTAAAATTTGGGAAACGCTTAGTAGGTCCATACTTAATTCTCGCTATTTAGCTATTTATGAATATGGACGAAATGTTTATATTGTGGCTAGAGATGGTTTGTAGAATAAAATCGAGGGTTCGATTCCCATTTCTGCCATAATTCTACCTTAAGAATATTATTTGTTTTATGGCATATTATTGTATTTAATTATGCTTTATTTAATTTGTAAAAAAAGTAAACACCCATCTAGGAAACAATTGTTTTAACTTAACCCTATAGATTTTTTCCAATATTACCGCAAAACTAAAAAGGAAGGTATGTATGTGTAAGACTTGTAAGTATATATAGATTCGCTCGTTAAGAAATTAATCGCAAAATTTATAAAAATTTATGTAGTATGAAATAATTAACGTTACCCCCTTTGGCTTACTACTAATACATATAGTAATAGTCAACGTATAAAATCAATAAAAGTAACTTCATAATTCTTATTTTTAAAATATGTAGAAAACTTATATTTTAATGTCGAATTTAATTAGAATTAAATTAGCTTCACGCTGTATCCCGCACACAGCAGGGTAGGCAGAGGGAAACTAGTGTTGAGTGGCAGAACTCAACGCCGGGCTTAACCTCGACACCAGAGCGAAGAAATGGAAATATAAATTTAAGTAAATATTTACATCTACTATATTTTCTGTTTTGTATGATTACTCATTGTAAGGAATTCACGAAGTTGTTCAGTTTATTTCCTTTTGGACTTTCTCTTTAAAAATGGCTTTTTCCATTTTTTTTTTCAAAAATATATATTTATATTAAGATTCTCTTTTTCTGATTCTCAAAAATTGGAATGCCTATTTTATGTTAAATAAAATATAAACATATTTTATTTACGTTCCAGTATAGTTTTATTTGAAAAACAAGTATATATTGGTGTTTAACAAAACTACCTCGTACACTTAAGTAGTGAATAGTCTTTCTAATTGCCCTTTTTATGACATAATATATGCCATACCATATCTTTCTTTGAAGAAAATTTTTGATGTGCCATTTTTCTATATAAATTTAAACATATATTTCAGGTTCAAATATTAATTTATGCTATTTGAATCTAATATTTTTTTATATTGCCTTAAGGCTAAATTCGTTTTTTTTGTCTCAAATAATATGAGAAAACGTTGAAACGGTAACATTTGTATCAAATATGTGAAACTTATATAAAATAACCATTATTTATAAAAAAAAACTGATTGTCGGTGTTTAAAAATTATATTTACTTCACTTATAAAGACGCAATATCAATTAACTTTGTATACCTATTATTATATAGTGAAAACAATTTTTTTTTATTAGTATTTCATACAAGATTTTAGACCAGTTAAAAAAATATTCAGAGATTGTTCCGCTGAAACAAAACTGCATAAGGCTTTATATTTTTTAATTCTTAAAACAATTGACTTATTACAATAGGGTTTCAAATCCATTGAATTGCGAGGGAACTTCTCATGATTATGTTCTTGAGATTACCCTGTAAAAGTAAATATTTATAATTTACTTGATTGGATCACTTCCTTTGCGGTCCTCAGTGTAAAAGAGTTAAAAAATAAAAAGTAATTTCTAATTTCTATTTTTATTGTTTATTGTTATATGCATATATTTGTTGTTAAATATAAGCAAAGTTATGCATGTAAAAAGAATAAAATAAGTGAAAATAAAATTAAATATTACATGTGTTGAGACAAGAATGGATGATGTTATTTTTAACTCGTAGATGGAAATTGTGATTTTACAAGAAATTTAAACTCACTCAGTAATAAAATAAAATTTATATTGTAAATAAAATATTTGATCATATCTACTATATGAAGAATTTTCAAAAATAATATAACTAATTAATTTTGACTATCACATCAAATAATTTGAGATGATCGTCCAAATGCTTCATTAGTAGATACTTGATACCAAAATTGCGAGTTCCATCTACGTTTAAAATATTTTCATGTTTTTAGAAAAATATTAACTTGTAAAAATAGACTATGGATTAAGCTTAATGCAGTTATCTAAAATATATGTTTAAATTGTTTATTGTTCTGCTATTTGGATTGTAAAACTCAACTTACTTTTAATGTGTTACTAAGACCACAATTATATAAGAATTATAAAGAAAGAAGAAAGTATTGCCATGTAAAAAAACTGATTATATAATTGAATTATATAAACTATATAGAAGAAAATAATAATATAGTATATTTTTCTTGTATTGTGTTATGTTATATCTAATATTTATTTGTGTGAAATTCTAAATATGTAAAATTCTGTATTATATAAGATAATGTAGATAAAAAAAAGTAAAAAATATATATATATATAAACAAAATGAAAAAAAAACGAAATAATAAAAATTATAAAAAAAACTAACAAAAAGATAGAAATAAAAATTATTAAAAAAAACTAAAAAAGAGAAAAATTAAAAGAATAAAAAATAATATAAAAGAATACAAAAAAAAACTGAAAAGAAAAAAAAATAGAAACCAAAAGAAAACATAAATAAAAAAAGATATAAAAAAAAGACTAACAAAAAAGACTCAAATAGAAAAAAAAACACAAAGTTATTGATTATATTATAATTTAATAGATAATGTAGAATTACTATTAAAATTTATCAACCTGGTGTATCAACAAAAATAGAACTTGAAATAAAAAATAAGTGAAGCTATTTATTCATCAAACAATTATATTTTGAGTCATACAAAATGAAATCGGAACATTGGTTTTCTGATGCCATACATATCTAGCTTCACGGTCACCAGGTCAAGTTTGTTCAATGGAGAAAGCTATGTGCGTTGGCTCTTTAATATATTTGAACGAATGATGTTATTATAAAGAATTTGTGAGTCTCTCCTTGAAAAAACTTTTTAAATTACATAAAATATATTATATACTGTATGTTTATTAAGATTGTAAGTAGGCTATATGAGATTTTGCTATCATTGCAGTAGATAAGGAAGCGTTATTGAAATTGTATGGGCTTAATAAATGTTTGACTGTATACATTTTATATTTTAATAATTTACATTTATTAGATAATTCCATACAAATCTATGAATAGATATCAATATATGCTTCAATCATATAACCTATAGCTTAAGCCAATCTTCATTGTATAGGAATATGTAATAATAATATATTTATATTTTTTTAAGTAAATATATTACTAATAAATTGGCTTGGATTGCTATTATTAACGTCAGTTAGTCTTATTTAATTATAGTATTACATGTTATTATGTGTTTGTTCCTGGTCTACATATGTTTATATAGAATAAAAGTTAAAATTAGTTTTTAGTTTAATCACTAAAAACTAATGTTAAATTAGTTGTTAAGATAGATTATTGATATTTATGTTAAAATAAGAATAAGGAGGCCACCAAGAGCTGGAGTGCCATATTAAAAAAAATCGCTACCTGTGTTACAACATGCACTATTAACTAATTGAGTATTACTGGAAGCCATCATCTCAACCTAAGATTTTATTTATTCAAGGAAGCATATTGCTTAAAGTATAAAATAAATAAAAAATCGCCATTGACTTTGGGGATCCCTTAGGATCTATTCTTGAAATTTTCCTCTTCCTCCTTTATATTTGTGGTTTTTTTGTTGTACAGTATGAGATGGCATTGTACGCTCGTAGCAGTTCCTTTTCATAAGGAATTGACATGAAAATCCATCTTTGTAAACAATGTTCTCTTAGAAGTCTGTAAACTTAATAGTAAATTTTATAAAACATGTTAATAACAGTTTGTTATAAATGGGGGAGTATTGGAAGTAAAGAATTTCAAACCTTATCAATAGATCTTTATCATAGTGGGCGCCTCATGTTAATGGATTCGCGTGGCTCAATTCTGTATTAAATTTATTTAATAAGAAGAATATTTTGTGTTGTAATAAGATTTATGAAATTATTTATTAATAGGTGATCTTGTAAAATTGAGTCACACGCGTCATATATATTCATATAGATTTTATAGAAATAATAATTATATTTAAAAAAAGATTAATGTGTTCTTTTGATTATTTTTGGAAATATTATATTGTGAAATTTCAATGCAATATAATATCGGGAACAAACACTAGTATTACATAAAATTATAGTGTTTACGTGTTTAAATTAAAAAATGACGGTCAGTTTTAGTTTAATTATTGAATAATATGTTTTACACATCATATAATTAAATATTTGCGTACTATTTAATATCTTCTTATATTATATAAACTGTCTCATCCAGTTGAATAGCGTATTAAAATTCCAAAATGATTGTTATTCCAAAAGAATTATTTAAAAAAATAAGTTATGTCTCAAAGATTGCAATCATTGAGGAGAGAATCACTCTTATTGAAAGATGTGCATATATTCAAATGCATATATGATGTTCAAAGTGATACTTTATTCTTCTACCATATATAGGTATATTCAATCCATATAGGTTGTATCCAATAAAATATAGAGTCGTTGTAAATTTAAAAAAACAAAGAAATACATTATAGTTGGACCTTATAAATATATGATGTATACAAATACATTAATGTGAAATTAAATGTATTAACATAGGAAAACTTCTGCCTACTCGGAAATAATCCAAGGCGATCGTTAAAATAATATTGTATTGTGTAAGATGTAACGAGATGTCGCCTGCATCGTTTAGGTAAAATCCCGTTGTTCTTGTTCCCGTAGAAACTTCGAGAAATCCTCTCTTGTTATCCTCCTACGCTCTCCAAGAAACCTACATAGCAAATTTTAGATCTTTATGCCTAATTGTCTGGACAAAGCGTGGTATCTTAGTCACTAAATTAGTATTGAAATAATTTTTATTTAAAAAATATACCAAAAAGAAGAAGAAACAATAGTATAAGTTATATTTAATAAATATTTCATATATCACTCATATAAAATCGATATTGCTTCAATATGAAATCTGTTAATTACTTACTATAATTTTGAAACTACAACCGTCGCGTTTACAGTCATTACGCTGTCTTCTACTCCACGCCATGGCCTCAGGTTTCTGTAAGCATATACATAAATGTATTCTGTACTAATTAATAATTATATCGTATAATGTCGATTTTAACTCATTATATTATAATAAAATCACATAATTTATATATATTACAGTGTAACCTAACGGAGTACTTCAGCGCGATGGATGCTAAATGCATGGCGGGACTTTGGGCGGCTCTTCTCCACGAACGGAGAGTAGCGATAGTAGCTACGAAACCCTCCCGTCTCTCCGCCTGCGTGCAAGCTGCAAACGCAACCTTATTCCCTATGTCCTGGCAACATATATTCATTCCGATACTTCCTAAGCATTTGGTAGATTACCTTTTAGCCCCTATGCCCTTCCTTATTGGAGTTCCTAGAAGTGTTATGGAGGTGAGATATTTTTGCCTTTTCATGCTTGGGTTGGTATAAAACGAAAGTATCGAAGATTTACGCTATTGTATATAACATTGCTATTATTGTCAGGTATTGGTAAAGTTGCACTAAAAACTAAATTAAAAAATATATCGAGATTTAATTAAAAATATATTATTTTTTAATTTTTCGCAGGCAGTAAGAATGTCGGAAGTAGGCGACGTGGTGGTATTAGATGCGGACGCCAACGAACTGAGATCCCCTTTCCACGACTTGGAAAGCCTTCCTCAGGACATGGTAGGTTGTTTTTTTTTTATGATTAATTATGAAAATCGACTTTTTTATTATGTAAAAAAGAATCTGGCCAATTATTATGTTACTAAAATCAAGTGTTAAGGTAAGCTGTACTTTTAATTTTTTTAATAATTTTAATTATTGAAGTATACATATGGAGAACGGAAGTGTCTTAATAGGAGCGGAATGTCTTAACACTAAATTCCCAGGCTTCCGCTTGTCCTACTGTGTGTGAGATACAGCGAGGAGCTATAAAATGTACGTACCTTAAAATTTTCTGTTTCGTGTATGTAGGTATATGATGCATCCTAATTAAATCTACTGTCATTACAATACGTTTCGTTGTGTTTCGGTGATTCGTGACATCATTACTTTTTAAAATGGAAAAGATAGATTTGTGTATTCAAGAAAAAATATTTTTTTACTTAAATTATTTTATAATGCGGACTTTGATAATATATTATTATTTTTTACGGTTTCGTCACAATTGTTCTGGGCAACCTCGGATAAGGTAAGTTTCAGGGACTGTCACTTTGGTCTAAGTAAAAAAATAATAGCAATTCATAAGAGTCTCTAGATAAATAATATCAACATTAAATCCTATTCTATCCTACTAAAGGACTAGTATTTTTTAAGCATATTTTTTCTACTTATATATTTTTTACCAGTAAGTAACTTAAATAAATTTCAAAGAACAATGTTTGGTATTTCGCCGACTAACTTTTTGCTATTATAATTGTAATATAAAGACTAAAATAAAAAGGACAATATTGAACAAATTTCCACATCTTTGGAAGCTTCAAGAAACTTAGACATCGGTGATTGTCTTCAAGCAGTCTGCCAATAAAGGTAAGTCCATTTTTATTACGTGAAGATTGATGGGGTTACATTTTAAATTCAATATTATTGCCTTTATTTATGTAACATCAATAAAGTTAATAGCCCAATGGGAAATAATTAGAATTGCATTTAAAGTAAGACTTTTCTTCTTTAAATGATAATACTATTGAAAACGAAGACATAAATATTTAGAAAGTCAACGTATTTTCTCGAGATTTAAAATAAATTAAACGTAACTCTATCCGTTAAGAGCTTAAAAATCAAAACATAATTCAAAAAAATAGCAACTTATAATTCAATGTTCTTTAAAATGTAAATTCAACTGCGATATTCTAAAAATGTGACATGTGAAAAACAGGGGCCATCTAGCGGTGAGCAGCAAAATAAATACTAGTAGCATTAAAACTGAGTCTCGTCATAATCTGAAATAAAATTCTTATTCATCACTAGATGGACGGTATTAAACTTTGGAAATAAATTAATAGTGTATGTATAAGCAAAAATATAAGGTTTAATGCTGTCTGAATTTTAATAACAAAATTGATGTTAAAATGTAACCCTGTTATATTTAATTAACTAAACCATTCAAAATCTGTAAATACATCTGAAAATGTGTTGCACCATCTAACGAAAACTATTGTAAATATTATTATATTTAAGAATTGTTACGTTAAAGAAACATTTATCACTATATACCGCACTAAATATATAATAAAAATACTTTTAAAAATTGAAATCCGGTTAACCGAGTGATGAATATTGAAAATGATGATGCAACATTTCTATTTACTGTTGAAACGTAATAAAATTAAAAAAAATAAAGTCAGGGGGTCGTCCTGTACAATAAATAGTTGTTAGATAGATGGCGCCAACTGCAACACATTTC
The DNA here is from genome assembly GCA_021202915.1 of Heliconius himera. Classification (NCBI taxonomy): domain Eukaryota; kingdom Metazoa; phylum Arthropoda; class Insecta; order Lepidoptera; family Nymphalidae; genus Heliconius; species Heliconius himera. Next base: position 964,627 of record JAJHJA010000098.1, read on the forward strand.
TACGGTAGAGAGCAGTACAGTGCAGATGGTAGTACTGCAATACTGTGTAAAAGTAATATCTTCTTACTGAATAACATGAATATATCACTAATCAAGCCAAATATGAATAATGAAATTCTAGAACACTGCTTACTATGAAAATAACCCATTTGCTGAAATCAAAAACTGAACTCAGTTACACTTATTTTTTGTTACCAAATTGTAAACTATTAGGATATTGCAATCTCATAAGAATATAAGCAACCTCAAGAGATGGAATTGAAAATAAATACCTAATATGCACCATTGAAGACCACCCACTCACGTAATGTTTCGAAAATTCGGCGGAATGTGTTGTCTTAACGCTTGGTTCCGTCTGCCTACCCTGTTAAATTTGCGGGACACATTTTCAAGGTGAAAATATATGAGATCTTGGCCTTGCGTAGTTATAATTAGTAAAAAGTGAAATTGAAGTCGATCGATTTTTTTTTCAATAAGACTAATTTCAAAGTTATTTTGTGAGTAAGCAGAATTAATTTTACTAAAATACTTACTAATATTTGTCAAAATTATCTAACATATGTTGTTATAACTTTTTTTCTTGCTGATATAATAATGAAAATGTAATTACTTTTAATTTATAATATGAAGAAAATAATAAAGGAAAATAATTTCACCTTAACCTCTTCCCTTCCTAATCCCCAATTGCCATCTAGCGCTAAGTAGTAGAACTAGTACAAACTAGAACGTTGAAAAGACGTAAGATATATAGTATAGCCGCTCATATTTATATATCTTACAGATTGACCAAAAATATAACTAGAGGGCAGCGTTTATTATTATTTGACATTTCATTTAAATACATAGTTATTCTAGTATTTTATTATCGCTAGATGGCAACACTAACATATTTAGTTTAAAATGTCAAAACTATAATATAGAAGCTTACAAGAAAATGGCATTTTGAATCAGAAGAGCTATCTCTTGGTCAATAAAGTAACTAATATTGAAGACTTTTACGCGTGATATTAAATTACAAGACCTAGGTATAGGATGTGCTGCGATAAACGTATACAAGACAGTGTTACCATTTAAAAATATAGCAATATTACCTTACGTAAAATTAAGACTATTTTTTTCATAAAATTAATTGGTTAATTATGAATCGAATTCGGAATATCACGATGAAGAGGCAAAGATTACTATTGCCATTTATTTTGACAATTCAAAGAGCACTTTAATTTATGGATAAATCGAATATTAGTAATGCTTTTGAAATTGAAAGTGTATATTAAATTAAATAGAAGCAATAAAGAAAAAATACATTGATATATTTTATTTTTATATTATTTTTTCTTATAACTTTGTTTTATGATCATCTTATTACTATTTTGACTTATCATACCAAATAATTACCCTTACCCTTGATTAATTATTCTACTCACGTATTTAACGTATTTTTCTTTAAGCTTCACACTGCACTTGCCTCGTTACCAGAGCGAGGACATGAAAATATTAAATATATCTTTTTCTTGAGTAGGAATCTAATTTACGACCTGTCCCGTTTACAGTTTGTGCTTCTCTTTACTTCTATTTAAAAATGTTTTGTGTAATAATACTATTATTATATATCTATATATTAATAAAAACTCAATAATATATAAAAAATGAAAATAACCAATTAAAATAGTTTTAATTACAATTATACAATATACATTCAATACGCCCCAATTTTTTTTGTTTCAGGTAGCAGGTTTAAAGAAAGCGTTAAGTGACAAGAACGCGTTAGGTGATGCAGTGTCAAGAGCCTTTCTCAGAGCGCTAGTCTGCTTAATAGGTGGATATAGAGATGCTATTAGGTAAATATATACTTATACTAATTCAATTATCTATCTAGAGCTAGTTTTTTGACAATTTAAAGAAATTTGGGTTTCGATTCTAGGTATTTAAAAGATAATCTAGATCCATAACAGATTTAATCCATATTGGAATTATTATCTTTAGAAAAACAATCATTCCCTTCAAATTTCCATCGTTTAATAGTAAAAGTCAATGCGAAAACCTATTTAAAAAAATTTCACTAAGTGTCGTTAAGGAATAAAGAACAAATTAATTATTTACGAAATAAGTAAATCACACATTAATTCTTATCGATTCTAGACTAAGACATTCTATAGATCACAAATTATAGGGGTAAATAAACACACTCAATCTATATCTTTATTTTGCCGTAACTTAACACCACGCTTTGGCTTTCTGGACTTGATAAATGAAATAGGAAAATGTTAAACTACCATGTTAATAGGTCACGAGCTATTCGACACCACTGACCCACGATCTCGTCAAATATTTTCTATAAATCTTTTAAAATCTCCAAGAAAAAAATTGTAAAAATCTGCTCTATTCTCGCTTAGAAAAGAAAATGTTTTCAAAATAGTCCACATTTTGGAAATATTTTCCTCCTGTGAAGTCTACAAAAAAATCTTGGAATTTTAGACATTTTTTTGTTATACCATCAAAGAATACTTTCAATTGCAATCTGGGCATTATAGATTCCTATCTTTTCATTGTTTATATACACAATAGACCCTAACTTATAATTTAAACAATAAAATATATAAATACATTTCTGTGTAGGATCTACACAAGATCTACAAAGGCCCAAGTTTTTAATATATAACTACGGTGATAATGCCATAAATATTTTTATTATCATTTATCCTTTGGAGAATAAATAAGTCAGCTTCGCGCTGTATCCTGCACACAGCAGGGTAGGCAGAGGGAACCTAGTGTTAAGACACTCCGTTCCCCACTGTCTGCCGGATTCGGGAGGCATTGTTGAGTAGCAGAACTCAACGCCGCGCTTTCCCCCGACACTAGAGCAAAAAAATTGAAATATAAATTTAAGTAAATTTTTCATCTCCTCGAGTGGGGACCGAACCCACAACCAGTCGGTTCTATGTCACACTATGTGCCCCTGCGCCACGACTGGCTCTCCTTTGGAGAAACATTTGCATATTATCTATTACTGGTATGACAATTCTTAAAATAGATTTATAACAACTCCTGTGATTGCAGGATCATTCATACGTTCTTAACTGTGTTGTCGAATGAATGATGTTATTGTAAGCTAATATCGTATACGTTATTAAGACGGAGAGTTCGTTGTCGTCGTTTATCGTTTGTGCTTTAATTATTTCCGTTGAGTTAGTACTATAGCTGTATAACAGTAATTGAGATTAATCTATGTAGCATCGTCATAGAATATAGCTAAATATCACAGACACTCATTCTTAATCAAGGCTCAAATTTCCTATATTTTTTGTATTCTTCGGTGTAAGGACCTTAGTAAATTTCAGGGCTCAATTGACGCTGTATCGTGTACACAGCACGGCAGAGAGAATCCAGTGTTAAGTTACTCCGTCCCCACATTCCGTCGAATTTTTCGAGGCATTGCGTGTTGAGTGGCGGAAAGGCTTTTACCTTGGTAACAGTGCAAAGAAATGAAATTACTATTTGTAGTATAATCATTCCCTCGATTGGGGATCAAACCCACACCGTCGCGTTTCTACGACGGACTCCTATTTAGTTATATTAGCAAATTTATATTATTGAAGGGATCCACTTACTCCATTAGTCCAGAGAGATAAGTGCCTTAAGCCTTTATTGATTTACACCGTCCGCCATTGACATACATACATATCACCGAACAAAATTCAGAGTACGTAATGTTATTTATAAAAAAAAACATTTGTGTGTTTGTTGTTGAAATAATAAATGATTGTTTTATATGATAACAATTGTTTCATATTAGGAGAATTTGCACTATGAAATTTTATGGTATTTGAAGTATTATTTTTAAAAAAATTAAATTAAATTAGCTTCACGCTATATCCCGCACACAGCAGGGTAGGCAGAGGGAACCTAGTGTTAAGACACTCCGTTCCCCACTTTCTGCCGAATTCTGGAGGCATTGCATGTTGAGTGGCAGAACTCAACGCCGCGCTTAACCTCGACACCAGAGCGAAGAAATGGAAATATAAATTTAAGTAAATATTTCATCTCCTCGAGTGGGGATCGAACCCACAACCAGTCGGTTTTGCAGTCACACCTCGTGCCGCTGCGCCACGACCGGCCTCATTATTTTTATTTACTTATAATTTGTGTTTTGAGAATGGCTTGTACGTTAAATTTACTTAATACGTTTTTTTGAAATATCTGGGTGTTTTTTTTTTTAAATTTAGTTCAATCAAAGTTCTATATTCAACATATTCTATAATTACATTAATGTAAAATAAACATTAGTTTTTACACCAATATAATATTATCCATTCAAATCTCGAAGTCCAAACCAAATCAACACATCGCCCCCCTCCCCTTCCCAGAAAATAAAAAAAATCGTTAAAAATTATATCAAGTAAAACCACAAAACTATACTAGTGTATTATAAGAACCGAATCATAACAAAGTACTTCAGAGTACTCGAGAGTGTTACTATAATGTCTTTATTGGTCGCAATCGGTTTGAATTGTCGTAATAACCAATAAACACGTCTATATACATTTGGGATGCTAGTAGTACTGTTGAAGGCATAAATCTTATTTATATTCAAGATTTTTTTTATTTCTTAATGACAATTAGTTGTGACATAATTGATGTTTAACAGTAACGAGATTGAAGTGAAGGTAAGTCGCGGAGCTAAACGCCGTGCTTCGCCTATTTATTAGAATGAAAAAATTCATATATGAAATATTTTCTTCGCCCGAATGGGAATTGAACCCACAATCGTCGCGTTTATTGATATACGCTTGAACCTCTATGCCACGACGGCCTCATTCGTTATTTATACACGCATTTAACAATGTTATAAACTGTGTACATAAGCAATTTCTATTTTTATTTTTAGATTAGTAAAGTTTTATGTTTACTTAAAACTATTCTATAAATAAAATAAATCAGTTGTACGTTGTTTCCCGCATGCAGCAGGGTAGGCAGAGGGAACCCTTGTGTTAAGACACTTCGTTCTCTACTTTACGCCGAATTCACTAGGCATTGCGTGTTGAGTGGCTGAACTCAACGCCGACAGCAGAGCAAATAAATGAAAATATACATTAAAATAAATATTTCATTTCCCCGACTGGGAATCGAACCTACGACCAGTTACGTTTACAGTCACACACTTGTGTGCGTCACGACTGGCTTCAACCTATTTGAAATTTGAACTTGATAAAGTAATTAAAGTATTATAATCGTAATACACTCATAATAACATAGAAAATATGAATCTTTTAATAAAACTGACGTTTAAATTTATGCAATTTTTATTACATATAAGGTTCCAAAATGATAGAATATACATTTATTATGGAGCCAAATTTTAATAACAATGTTGGTTTGTCTATATTCTGCTATTATATTATTATGTTAACAACATATATTATTAAAATATAAAGTTATTAAAATATAAACACACTATAAAGTTATAAATAAAGTAAGTTATAAATAAAGTATAATAAAATCAATAATTTTTCGTCTTTAATAATAAATTTATTTTAGCATTTAGTGTTTAATGAAAAACATTGTTAAAAAATTACAAGACATTAGGATCTCTTGAATTAAATATATCTTTTGTTTCCATAAAATCTGGTTTATTTTGTAAGAATGATAATCGGAACAACGTCATTCATTAGATATAATATATAGTTTTTTAACGAACTTGCTTATATCTATACAACTTTGGTCAGCGCAACTCATTCTGTACTGTTAAAGAAACTGATAAAATAAATCAGCTTCACGCTGTATCCCGCACACAGCAGGGCAGGCAGAGGACCTAGTGTTAGGCACTCCCACTTTCCTCCGAATTCTGAAGGCATTGATACTCAACACCGAAAATATTGATTTAAATAAGTATTTCATGTCCTCGAGTGGGTATCGAACTCACAACCAGTCTCGCATTTACACTCGCTCTTTGTGCCCCTGCGCCACAACTGGCTACTATATTGGTAATAATGTGATCTTTAGTTTAATTACCTTCAAAATCTATTTTTGAAGATTATTACTTATTTATTTTTTAATTACTCTTTAATAATTTTACCTCCTTGCAGAAATCCTAATAGCAAAACTAGTAATTGCAAACATTTACGAATTTTTGAGATCTTAAGGTGTTCACGTGCCTCATACCCTATATCTCAGTAACTAAAAAAGACATTTGAAGAAACTTTTTTTTTATTAAATTTATAGGCTTCTTAATTAACTTATGTATTGAAAATAAATTCAGTTGCCTATTGCATTGACACTGTGTGTTTGTACATACATGTACAGATTAGAGCGCATACATTAAATACGTTTGTTATGCAAATAGTAGGGGCAAATGCATTTATTTAACTCCTTGCGGTGCATGTATTGTGCCAATGGATACGGACCTCTTGTCCCCACTGGATGTCCCGCATACTTCTCGTACGTTTAAAAATTTTTAATCTACTATATTCAATATGATTTTATTTATTCTGATATATATATAATATTTATTTAAATCGTTTCATATTTTGTTAAAGGATTGAAAAAGGACAACTTATTACCTTCAACCCGGAAGCCTTCGTGAGAACCAGGAAAAATATGCAGCCATTCTTGAGGAAAATTCTCCAGTCCCAAATATTTCAGCAGGTAAAATTTAAAATTTATATTATTTTAATCTTTTTAATTTAATTAGTGATTTGTTGTATATGCATTAGTTTAGTTTTTTTCATACTCAATAGTTATTTTTTTTTTATGGAAATACCTTTAATTTTCTTAATATTCGAAAATATCTGCACTCAGTTTGGCTTTGTGCTTTACTAAAAAAGAAATATTATTAACATAAATATTTCGACTATCTTAATGACATGAAATATAAAATCTTTAAAAGTTACAAATACCTTTGCTTTTGTGAAAGATAAATCTGGCTTCTTAACTTTTAAATAAGGCAACCTATTGTAAAGTGTGGAAAAGCGTCCTTTTTTCAGCTGTATCTCTTGTATCTCGCACACAGCAGGGTAGATAGGGAACCTTGTGTTAAGACGCGCCGTTCTCCACTTTCCGTCGAGTTTTGGAGGCATTGCGTGTTGAGTGGCGGAACTCAACGCCGCGCTTTGCTTCGACACCAGAGCGAAGAAATGAAAATATAAATGTAAATAAATAATTCATTTCCTCGAATAGGGATCGAACCCTCAACCGGTCGATTTTACAGTCACACTTTGTGCCTCGGCGCCAAGACTGGCCTCGAATAATCAAAGAAAAACGAATCTACCTTAACAATAGACAGTTTCAGTTTTTTTTTCAGATCCTTAATTTATTTATTTGACGGCGCAATTTAAATGTAACACGCAAAAGTAGCATGGGTTGAGTGTGGTTTCGATTCCCCCTCGAAGATATGGTGACATGTTTTTGAACTGTTTCCTGCACAAAACATAGCATATCAGGCATATAGCATAATATCATAAGGGGATCATAGTATAACAGGGAACCTGGGAACCTGGGAGACTAGTGTTAGGACATTCTCTTCTCCGTCAGGGCACTTGTTTCCCACTTTCCGCTGAATTGAGGCATTGCATGTTAAGTGGCTGAATTCGACACCGCGCTTTGCTTCGTTACCTCAGAAAAGTTAAAAACCGGATTGTCCTGAACTCCTAACACTAGGTACACCCTTCTTGACTATATGAAGGAGATGCGTGAATCTAAATAACATATAAAATATAAGTACGCTCTGCAAAATATTGTTGTGCACCTTTGCTTGTTTAATTGAATGTATTGCGAATTTTGAATGCGACTTTGACATTGCGAAAATGCTAAAAATATTTCTTATTATTTGTCATGTTATTTTTTGAATATGTTCCATCTGTAACCATGTCTATCGCGAGTTAAGCCACCATAGCGCATTCGGAAACTTGAGCAATGGTTGTGGGTTTGAACCCAAAGGGGATATTTGTATTTTAATTATTTTCATTTGACCAATGACAAGAAAAATATATTAATACTAGGTTCTCTATGTCTACTATCTTAATAAATGTGGAAGGTTTGTTAAAACGAGAAATCTAAAAGCAAACAGCAAGTTAAGCAATTTGATAGGATAAACATACAAAAATATTTTTAAATTTGCATGTTATTGCCCATATGAATGTATGTCGTTGTCTAAAGCCCACTTTGAACACATACATATTTTTCCTTTATAAGATCAATTTTTCCATGCATTATATTTATTAGTAACTTAGTATTTAAGAGTTTGATACTTGGCCGCTATGAAATGCGATAATTAATAAGCATTGTTAAAAATTGTTTATTTGCCATGCTATATTAAAAATATTTTATTATTTTTTAATTATATTTTTACTTCTTCATATACCAAGGTACATATCGTTACAATATTATTAATAATCACGAAAAAAGATTCACTTGAAATATTAGCTTATCGTTATATACTTTAACGAAAATCCTCGTATAACATTTAATCAAGGCCAATCAATTTAATCAAGGCATTAATTGAGGCCAGTCGTGGCGCAGTGGTATAAAGTGTGACTGTAAAAAGGACTGGTTGTGGGTCCGATCCCCACTCGAGGAGATTAAATATTTACTTAAATGTATATTTCCATTTGTTCGTTCTGGAGTCGAGGCAAAGCTCGGCGTTGAGTCCTGCCACTCAAAACGCAAAGCCTCCTGAATTCAGCAGAAAGTGGGGAACGGAGTGTCTTAACACTAGATACCCTCTGCCTACCCTGCTGTATGCGAGATACAGCGTGAAGCTGATTTATTTTTATATTTAATCAATATACTCACACCAAGACGAAGAGGCCGTCCAAGTGCAAATGTATACGCGACAGTTGTGGATTCGATTTTACCTCGAGGGTAATGAAATATTTAATATTTTCATTTCTGTGCCCTGGTAACGAAGCAAAGCACTGCATTAAGTTCTGTATCTAAGCCCGCAATGCCTCAATAATTCGGCAGAAAGTGGAGGACGTAAGTGTTTTAATGGGGACGGAGTGTTTTAACACTAGGTTCCCACTGCCCGCCCATGTTATACTAGCTAATATATACTAGGATCTACTAGGTTTATTTGTCAACATTGCTTTTCGTTTACAGTTCATAGATGAGCGACTAGATCTGTTAAACTCTGGTCGGGGGTTCAATGATGAGTTCGAGGTGGAGTGCAACAACTACGCGGAAAAACTCAGTACGGGAAGCGGTCAGAAGTTAAAACAGCAATATCGCGATTGGGCCAAAACAGTCAAGAAGGAAGGTGGAGCTTTCTTTAAAACTGTCAAAGATAAGGTAACAATTTTATTTTTGTTTTTTTTTTTAATATGTATATTGGGTGATCAGGGTGTAAGTTGTATTTTGATAGATGTTAACTTTCTGTGTTTATTTTATTTTTTAATTCTTGTATTTTATTATGTTTTTTACTGGATAACAATAAATCGGAAATCTAGTTAATTTAATGAACACGACTTCAAACAAATCCCTAACTTTCTTTTGATTATAGTTACAACAAGTAACTATTGTTAGTTACTTTTACTATCCTATTTACTGATCTGATAGAAAATATCATCAATATCTTTCTTTCTGTAATGTAATTTTTCTCTTATACAGATAAATCTCTATTCTATTTCTATTCTCTAATAAAAAGAATAATAATATTACAGGAAGGAGACTAAGAATTTAGGTTAGTAAAAATAATATCAATATTAAAAAGGAAAGGATACACATTGTAGATATATTTTTACACGAGTTACAATTTATTCGTGGCTTCGTTGTATTTGTCCAGGTTATTTTAAAAATAAAAAATTAAATAAATCAGCTTCACGCTGTATCCCGCACACAGCAGGGTAGACAGAGGGAACCTAGTGTTAAGACACTCCGTTCCCCACTTTCTGCCGAATTCTAGAGGCATTGCGTGTTGAGTGGCAGAACTCAACGCCGCGCTTAACCTTGACACCAGAGCGAAGAAAATGGAAATATAAATTTAAGTAAATATTTCATCTCCTCGAGTGGGGTTCGAACCCACAACCAGTCGGTTTTACAGTCACACCTCGTGCCGCTGCGCCACGACCGGCCTCATATTATTTTCAAATTAGCACGGAGTTTTTATAAATTAACAATGCATTCAACCATACTAATTCATTTATTCGGTCAATAAAATGAAAATATAATCAACTCTTCAAATAATTTAAAAATATCGATACCTTATTTTGCAAACCAGCTAATTGATGCCGAGACGCCGACATCGTTATGTTATTATTTGCAGACTACATGTTATAAAAATATATTGTCTTAAATATATAATTAAATGTTTATTTTTGGACATAGGCCTCCCCTAATGTTCACCACTCCATCTCATCCCCTGCGTCCTTTGAATCCAGCGGGTCCCTCTTCTTTAGGTCGCCAGTTCACTTGGTTGGAGAGCTGCCTGTGCTTCTTTTATGATCGCCATTCGACGACCCCTCTTTCTCAACGGTTGTCGGCCTCTTAATAATATGTCGGTATCCTTTATTTGTCTACAGATTACATCGTTTCTAATTTTGTTAAATTTGTATACTATCTACTGATGTCATTTATTTTTTTAATAAGAGATCTGTAAAAAAAACGTAACGTTTTATCGGCGTCTGTCGTTGTAAAGCCCACGTAAATGGATACCTCCATAGTCGCTGATTTGCGACTTAAGGTATCGATATTCTAAAATCCTCGCGACTATATTGGTAAATTAATCCTTCCTAATCTTCTTACAAAGTACTTTATGCTAGTACTAATTTTAATTAATCTCTTCCGTTTCACACATTCTTTTACATTAAATGCACATACAAATTTATAGGTAATTTGCACGCCTTGCATATATTTACTATCCATAAGAAAACTTTTATTCATACGTCATATTTCTTCCAAGCAAAATGTGAACCCATTACTATCTATACCTTAAATGAACAAAGATAGGTATTTTTTTTAATGGGAATATTACAATGTTACCAGGATCTTAAATAGTTTTAATTATATATATCTAAGCCAGTTAATTATTTTTAAATAGGAATACAACACTGTTGCCAGTGTCAAAAATATAATTAATAAATCAGTAATATTCCAGGTACCGGCAAGAGTGTTGTTTTTTTTTCTTTTTATTTTATACATATAGATATGAATATAAATTGTGATTGTAACAATAACCGCATGTCCATATATGTCGTATTACGTATTAACATTGTATGCTAACTGTTATGTTCTAAGTTCGCTTGTCTGCATGTATATTTATGTATGTATTTGTGTCTACCTTTTCTTGTATTTGTATAGAGCTATAAAACGCTTCATACATAATAATTTTTTTGTTGATTTTTTTGTTTGTTAAAATCCATAAATTCTTCCACTTACGAAATATCTTTCTATATATAGTGCTATTGTAAGTTCTAGAGGAACTTATATTCTAGATAATCAGTAGTTGCTTTTTTGAAATATTACCTATATTATAATATATTAATCTTGTTAAGATATAATAAAATTGTAATTATTGTACATGGAATATATATAAGAAAATCTGTCATTGGGAACATTTATAAATGTGACAGATCGAATCGAAAACAATGTCTTTAAAAATATGATGTTATTAGAATATAAAAATAAATAAATAATTGCTTAGCTCAAGCAGGCAAAGCTGCGAGTATTTTGCTAGTATATTAATATATTCAGTAGCTCAGTCACGTTAAGATCCGTATTGTTTAATAGAATAAGTTAATATCGTTATAGTTTTCTTAAATATTAGCTCACTAATGTGTTTACTTTTTATATATAAATTTTATTTGTTCATGTGGCAGTTTTGTAATGAATTGTGGAATTTTATTATACACTTGGAAAGTTGGAAACTGGAAATTATCAATTTGTTTTTTTTTTATATTTAGTTTTGTACGTTTAATTCTGTACTGTTTTCTTAATAATTCTGTTTGTAGAGGCCAGTCGTGGCGCAGTGGCACAAAGTGTGAATGTAAAACCGATTGGTTGTGGGTTAGATCCCCACTCAGGGAGATTAAATATTTACTTAAATTTATATTTCCATTTCTTCGCTCTGGTGTCGAGGTGCCCCCAGAATTCGGCAGAAAGTGGGGGACGGAGTGTCTTAACACTAGGTTCCCTCTGCCTACCCTGCTGTATGCGGGATTTAAACGTTAACTATATACTAAAAATATGATAATTTCCAATTTTCAACTCTCCAACTGTATAATAATTGAAGTATAGCAAGCAAAGTAATATTACTTCCATCTACAATTAAAATATTAGCGCTTACAATCTTTTGAAGCATTATAAATTTAAATAAAAAGTAGGTAAGTATGTAGTAGTGATATAATATATTTTTTTATCAACTCCGCGCCGTATCCCGCACACTACATGGTAGGCAGAGGGAACCTAGTGTTAAGACACTCCGTTCCCCACTTTCCGCCGAATTCTGGAAGCATTGCGTATTGAGTGGCGGAAATTAACGTCGGGCTTTTGCCTATTAATACAATTAGTAATATGTATTATGATTACTAAATATCATTTAATAATCATAATATTAAATAATATTATTTTTAAAATTTGTTTTATACTATTATTTATAGCTATATTTTATTGGAATTAAATAATACAAATTATGAAAAACGCCTACAATACTTTGCTAAAGAAATATATTTTGACTATAAATTCTAAAGCTTAATATAAAATTAATTATTAAATTTAGTATAAATAAAATAACAAGACCATCAATTCTATTTTACTATAGGGTAAACAATATTAAAAAAAAAAACGTCATTTTGTGTTTAAATCATTATTGCCATGGACGTAAGGAAGAAGTATCCGCGTGAGCCGTGTGGCCACCATAATACAGTCTGATCAAGAATTTTTAGTAACCAAAATTAAATATATAAATAATTAAATATTAAATAAAGGCTAAATATAAAAAAAACCTTTACCCAAAAGTTCTATTTAGGAAAGAGTCGAGAAAGTTCGGGGTTTTATTATTAAATTTTATATTTTTGTTTTAAAGTTAAAAAAACTTTGAACCTTACCTCAAATTCTTTTCACGTTGACACTATACTGTTGCGCCATTCAATAAAGTAATTTATGTGAAGATGACTTGAATAGGATGATTACAAGCGAACACTGGAATCCAGCTATGTCCATGGTATAGCATAATATATATAGAATTAGAGCTTTCGCTTAACTAAGTTGCATGCGATGGGTTTATTTTGCTTTAAAATGTGAATATTTGCAGGCGAACCCCGCAGTACAATCGGCTGTTAAATCGGTGAGTCATTCGAATTTAATCGATTCTTATTCACTACTTAGTGGAATGTTTAGTATATATAATAACTTTTGTTTTGGGTGACTTGGTCTATAGTCTATGCTAGCTATAAAGTTAATCTATGACGATATTTTATATAAGTACAAGAAGAGAAGTTATATATAAAGAATAAAATGTTCATACCTTATTTAATTTATTTATTAATTATTAAGTAAATGATTTTTGGGACTGGGGGGAATTGAGTTTCACGATGGAAGGCTTGCTCGTAGCGACGTCACGACCAACTCGCGAGAGCGCACTGCTAGGGCGTTTCCCCAAAGTGAGGCGCACCAGTCGTCCTCGCTGGTGTGTCAAGTGGCGACGAGAGCTGTGTTGGGGACCGCTACCCAACACGCCATGTCCGGAAAGGCTGGTGGAGGAGGATGGAGCTACAAATAGCTAAGTGGTATGTAAGAGGAGGGATTGAAGATGAGTGAATTATTAGATGCGATGGATGACAGAGATTTGGATGTCGTTTGTGTTACTGAGATCAAGCAAAAGAGAAATGACACGACCGATTTACCGGGCAGTCGGGTCGCTCTCAGGGCCGGCGTACCAGAGAGCGAGTGGGGCTGTCAAGGTGTAGGTGTGTTATTGTCCTCTCGATTGGTTAGTGCAGCGGTAGAATACAATCCGATAAACCCGAGATTGCTCTGGGTTCGATTCAAGCTGGGGACAACAAGACTATTCTTTTTAGCGGCGTACGCGTCAGTAGCCTCAGCTCCATTAGGCGCACTCGAGGAGATTTGGCAGTATCAGAGACGTTACAGGTAGTGTCAAAGGGAATTAAAAAATAATAATATCGATTTAAACAGATGGGTCGGAACTGCGTGGAGCGGTTACTACGGAGTGCTAGGTCAGTATGGTGGCAAGAGAATAAATGAGGCTGGAAAGCTTATATTAGAAATTTGCAAGAAAAAAGAATTTGTTTGTGGCAAACACGATGTTTGATCTCAAGCGAATTTACATGTAACATGGGAGCGAACGGAAGAGAAAATTATGATTGATTTGTTCCTAGTGAATCAGCGTATTCGTAGTCAAGTTATGAACACTCGAGTGTTTAGGGGTTCTGAGTAGAGAACAGATCACTATCTAGTCGTTGCTAGAATAAGGGGTCTGTTCGCAGGCGCGGCTACACGAGGTGTAAAAACTTGGAGCCGAATTGCCTTTATAAGAAGCTGAAAGTTTCAAGATCTACCGGAATATAAAGAAAGAGTTTCCAAAAAGCTATATAGACCGAATCTTAGGAATTGTGTGAAAGAAGCAGCGATAAAATATGCTTTAGCAAAAAGCAGCGATAAAATATGCTTTAGCTAAAAAGAAAATATGCTTTAGCAAAAAGCGTGGCAAAATGCTGTAGAAAGAAAGAAGTAAGCATAGCGGGATTAGAAAGCCTCAGGATATAAGTATAAGAGAGATAAAAAAGGAAGAACATAAACTGAAAAAGCACCAAACGAAAGTACCGATAAAGATAAAGCGAGAAAAGTCAGAGAATAAAATAGATGAAAGGTTAACGAACAACTTCAGGAAAACACGAAGATTTTCGGGCGAGAAGTTAGTGTTTTTCGACGTTGTTCGCTAACCTGTAGAATGACAACGTTGCTTTCAAAAGACGGTGAACTTTTAACAGAACTACCACACGTTTTGCAGCGATAGGTGGAATTTTGCATGGATATGTATGAACGTAAATATGATGCCTGAGTCTTAATTAACACCCAAAACGCTGAGACTTGATGTAGCTGATGGCGAAACTAGTCTTAAGAAATTAAATAGTTCAATACGAAGTCTGAAATTTAATAAGACAGCGGAAGTAGATGGAGTTACTGCAGAGATGATCAAATATAGTAAGCGACGCGTCTTGGACTTGTTCTGGTTTTTGTGCAAGCTATGCTGGAAATCCCAGATGATTAGCGAGGTCTTCGTGCATTTATATAAAGGCAAAATTTTACAGATAGACTGCGCAAGCCATAAGGATATCGGTTAGATTAGCTTGGGTAGTAAAGTTTATGCTAAAATATTAGCCATAAGAATGCAAGGGAGATACGAAAGCTTGTTGTGTTAGACACAAGGAGTTTTTAGACCTGAAGGAGGGTGTATGGATCAGATCTTTTCTATCCGCGATGTTTATGGAAAAAAGTTTCTGTGCTTCTGTGGACTTGGCGGAAAAGGCGTTTGACTGAGTTGTCAGAACGAAATTATGGAAAAATGTGAGCGGATCCTTGCTACATACAAGCTGCAAAGTCACTCAGCCTGCGTATGTATGAGCTGGCATAGATGCGGCGTGTCCGCTTGGTTGTTCAATTTGTATTTCGATAGCTGTCTCCAAAGAGTGAAACAAAGTGACATTAGAGTGAAAGTAGGTGACTTGAGTGTAAATTTCCGGCATTAGTCACCACTCTGAAAGAAGGGTATGAAAATAATGGTCTAAGCGTGAATGCCAGTAAGGTTTTCATTTCGAAAGAGATGAAGAAAGGACAGAATACAAGATCAGTGTAAATGATAAGATAATAGAACAAGTGAATGAAGTGGTATATTCGGGAAATATATTCAGTAGAGATGGCAGATACGAGATGGATTTGGAAATACGTATTGCTGCCGGTAATAGGGTTAATGGTGCCTTAGATGCATTGATGAGATTGCGAAACGTCAGCTCAACTGCAAGTTTGGCCGTACACAATGCAGTGTTGGTACCGACGCTGTTATACGGCAGAATGAAACGTGGGTATTACAGAAGAAGAATGAAAGGAAGATGATCGAATCCACAATGAAAGATACACAGAATGGCGGGTACTAGCTAGGATATCACGATAAGAATGAAGAAGAAAGTGCTCAGCTGGTTTGGGCACGTCCAACGAATGATGATATAAGATAGCAAAAAAGATTTATGATGGGAAAGTGAGTGGTAAGTGAGGTAGGGGGAGACGAGGTTGATAACAGTGGACGAGGCGAAGGAGGTATGTAGAGACCGTACCGTTTGGCGCTTCGTCCTCTCTTATTACCCCGCTAGGGTTATAGCGCGAACCTAGAATAGAATGAAATAGACTTTCTAAAAATGCTTTATCGTAGTAGAGTCGTCTTAGATTTACTTATTTCTTAGTTCTATTTATTTTCATACTATAAATATCAAAATTTTATATATATATATATATATATATATATATATATATATATATATATATATATATATATATATATATATATATATATATATATTTTAATAATTTTATTAGTATACTATTTATCTTATGTAGTCATTGTATATATTATATACTATGCTTAGCAATTTTACTAAAAAATCTGTTGATATGTGTTTATGTAGAAATAACTTTTTATTGTATATTTTAATATGTAAATACACTGAAAATAGTTTTCACTACCAATTTATTAACACACTCTAATTCCAATTATCAAATTGAAATAATAAAAGAAGAGAGAAAGAGTTTTTATGTTATCTCATCTTTTTTTATATAATCAAAGGCAATTTAGTTTTGCGTTATCCTATACTTCATTCTATACTTGATGGATTGTTGGAAAGTTCGTTCCAACCAATAACCAATATTTTACAGAAACATTACTCCGATTTACAATCCATTCCTATTTCGTTGGTATAACGCCTCAAATAAACAAAACTGTTAAAACAGTTGTTTTAATATCATTGTATAAAGATTGTTAACTCAAGGGTGAACAAAAAGTTATATTTATAATTATAATCGACATTCATCTCTTTCATTAAGATATTAAATTATAAAAAAACATATACATATATTTAGTTTAAGAATATATATGTATAAATTGCATTTATATATTTTCATTATTAGTAATTTTATTTAGCTTTGTTTTTCGTTAAATTATTATAGTTTAATTATATGTAGCCTGTAGCCATTAGTAACACGTATTCCACAAAGTGGTGAATATTTTCGAATTTACATTTTTATTGAAATTTCAGCACAGGGTTTCTTATTACTTCTATTCGTATGTTACTGCATGCTGTTTTCTGTTTTTTCAAACTTAATACTTTTTGTTTTTTGTAAAAATATTTTGTATGTTTTGATATAATAATCCTATGACAATTACTGTAATTTGGACTGGAAAATTAGTTCTATAAATTAATTTCTTTTTCTATATTATTATCTAACTATTTTTATGAATTGTAATAGATACATTCTAAAAATTGTCTTTATAATTATGTCTTTTAAATATAATTCAGAAATTTTGTTATATTACCTATATATACATTTGTTATCTGTAAGAAATCTGTCAGTGCATTTTTGATAATTTATAATGTAATTTTTTCCACCACTTTATATAACAAATATATTTTGCTTAACAGTGCTATGTGATTAATAGCAAAGACAAAAAAATATACTCTTTATTATCTATTTTATACTATTACATTCATTGATAAATATTTACATGTAAAATGTTAGTATTTTAACTTACTGTGTACTTAAAAATATTCCACACATACATGTAAAGCTTTGTCATTCAAATATCAAATATCTTATTTTTTCTAGTTACAGAAATACCGATTAAATTCTATAAAATATTTCATGATGCTGACAATTAATGTTTATTTTCGAAGGTCCGGCAAGGTGGGAAAAATATGAAATCGGCTGTAAAGGGATTGAAGAACAAAATGCCTAAGACTGGCTCTAGACCATCATCAATTAATACTACGGATGACAGCAGGTAAGAACAACAAAAGGCGATATAAAATAAACAATGTTTAGATTAAACATAATAAAATACTCGTATACTTCTAAAACATCCTTGAATTATATAGAAGAAGAAATATTCATTTTTAAGCGACATTAAGAGGTTGTTAGAGTGCGAGTTCTGTTCATAATTTTATAAAATAATATATATTTTACAATTGTTATATTTGTTGTAAAAATAGTTTATTAATATTAGTTATACTGCCTTCTTGCTTACTGATATACGTATATACTAATCTCCCAGCTTAGAATAAGATCACCCTGGTACTGATTTTGTCGTAAGAGGCGCCTAAAATACGTGTAAGAGTCATATCGCCAGCAATGGTAACTAGCATGGGCAGTCTCGATCGGGACATTACCACTCTCGGCATTTCAAACCGGAGTTAAGTTTTGAATTTATTCCACTGCGTTTAGCATTAGGTAATGCCGGGCTCTGGTGCCCAACCCGTGCCCCTACCTTGAATATGATAGCTCAGGGACCCCATCGATTTCTGGGGAGGGCAAAGTACCGCGATACAGAAAAGGCGCAAACGAGGTGTACGCTCCACAGCAACTTCTACCACGCTTCACGTGGACTTTTGTAATGTCAGGGGTCTACATTTCAACCTGAATGTCGTCCACCGCCATCTTGAGACAACACGGCCGGCTTTGTTGTTTCTAACGGAGACTCATATTGCCCCACCCAGCGACACAGCTTATTTCCAATACCCCGGCTATACAAAATAGATTTTGAACGAACTAGAAAATTTATGCCTAATGCCGGTTGTAACAGTATATACCTTGAGTATAAGTAAAAATAAATAAAATAAAATATGCATGGCAATGCACATAAATAACATAGTTAATTATGAATAATACAAACTATATATTTTGAATAAAATATTAATCGAGACGAGTTCGTGTATTGTCGTCCCGAGTGTCGCGACCGTCGTTCCTTATATATATAGGTGGTGGTGATGCTCGGAAGGCAGCGGTCGAGTCGAACTATTAAGTACTACGGTACAAATGAATATGATGCACATAAAGACTCGTACCAAATGTATAATAAATATAATGTGATAATTTGAAGTCTATCACGATCTTTTAGGATCGAATTTCTTATAAAGGCAATATATGTGTAGGAGCGACACATATTGTGGATCTTTGATCCATATTATAATATTGAATGTTGCTTGACGTCGCGAAGGCTGACGTGATGGGCTTATGCGAACTGTTATAGCGACATTACCTATGTCGTGGCTGACGCCGTCTCGCAGTACGCTCGCGATACGTAGGCTATGCTTGTATGGCGTTGGTCATTGATATATTATAATACCACGTCAATGACTTGGTATACGAGTAGTAGGTGTGTGGTGCTATTTTATGTCCCAGCTCCGGTGTATGTAGTAGTGTCCGCCTTCATACGGGTGTGTGGTGCTATTTTATGTCCTGGAACTCTGGTGTATGTAGTAGTGTCCGCCTACGGTTCGAGACACGACTGTGGGGTGTGTGCCGTGCGTTTATTTAACATATTGGCCGCCTTGCGGTAGTGCGTTCGTTCCAACGACTTATATTGATCTCACAAATCAATTAACATCACGAATCACTATTCTAATACAATCTTAATATAAACAAGCGTAACAAGTACCTTCGGAAAGATCACACACAAACGTCCCGGAGGGTTCAACGATGACTGTAAAGCCACGGTCTGGTCGGAACTCACGGTGTAGGGCGGGGAGGGGCCCGTACTCTTTCTTCCTTTTATTATAACTAGTTCGCAGTTATAGTGGAGAGGAAGATAGGACGCGCTCTTGGCTTATCTTCGGACGAGCTTCGAGTTATGACAATGTTATATTGTCGAGTCAACAGTTATCTAAATAACTGACACAAGAACAACTTCTGATGGCAAATATCTTATTAAAGCGATACCTTCTAATGGCATAATATGAAATTCTTAACACTGTTACCTCTGAATCTCTAAAAGATTTTGGGTTCTTCACGATCGCAACTATAAAGGGTTCTAACCACTAAACACATCACGAGCCAAGGCATTATTATATTAAATAATATATTCAAAGGAGTTTGGGATATCAGTTACACGGTGTCTTTGTGTTCGTTAGGGAGGAATTAAATTTTAGTGGTCTTGCCAATTTTAAACATCAGGACTTGTCAACTATCTGGCTCCGTCTTAACTCGAACGACCGTGTCCGAATTTACGCATGCCTATACAAGTCCCACAGTGGTAATGCAGAAACGGATCGCCAGATTGTGGTCTTTGCCCCTTTGGTTTCTTCAGACCACTGTCTGGTACGGAGTGTCATGCCCATTAAACGCGGCAGTCGCAGAACACCCGCAACTCGTCCCGTCTGGTACTCAGATTTAGGTCAGCAGATTGGGATGGGATGCGTACATTTTATTGATCTTATCCCTGGGGGTCGGTTTGCTTTTCTTCCGATGATGATGCGTGGTTGTACAGGAAACATAAAACTTTATATTCCTAGCACTGTAGTGCCACTGGGAACCAGCCTTCGCTGCCGTCATTACGCACAGGAAATGACATCTTGGTCCATACGGCAAAAGTGAGCGCCCAGGAGCGCTCTCTTTACTCGAACTCGACTTTGGATGACCGAAGAATAACGCCGCCGACCGTCCCGCGGTGCCAGAGCTCAAGTCTAAAGATAAGTTCAAAAATGCTCTTGGCGAGTTCTGTCCTCTTTTGACATTCACAAATCGAACGGGCCAAATGGCATCTCTTTAGCGCATTTGTTTCGGCACTTTTATTCAGTCGGCGTAGTCCCAGACTCATGGAAGAACGCTCTTATCCACCCCATCCCGAAAAAAGGCGATGGTTCCGATATATTTAACTACAGGCCTATTGGTATCACCCTCCTGCTTTCAAAGTCATGGAGAGCATCATCAACAGCCAGCTCTTGGTTTATCTAGAGGATCACCGATTGATTAATGACCGTCAATATGGCTTCCGCTATGTTCGCTGAAACAGTGATCTTCTGGTTTGCCTAACCCACCGGCAGGCCGCGGCTATCGAAAGTAAGGAAGAGGGCTTGGCAGTTAGATTATACATGGCGAAGGCCTTTGATCGAATATGGCATGGGTACGTTCAAAAAGTGCGTCTACCTTAAAAGAGCATTTTTATTAAAGGCCGGCAACGCACCTGTAACTCCTCTGGTGTTACGCGGGGTTGTGGGCGGCGGTGATCACTTACTATCAGAACACCCGTACGCTCGTTTGCTTTGTCTTTTTCCATAAAAAAAATACTAGAACTATTTTTTTTTTTTATGGAAAAGGACAAGGCAAACGAGCGTTCGGGTCACCTGATGGTAAGTGATTACCGCCGCCCACGGCCCCGTGCAACACCAGAGGAGCTACAGGTGCGTTGCCGGCCTTTAAGGTGGAGATAGACGCGCTTTTTGAAGGTACCCATGTCATATCGACCTGGAAACACTGCCGCGGGTAGGCCATTCCACAGTTCCGTGGTGCGTGGAAGGAAGTTCCTACGAAACCGCACAGTAGTGGATTGCCATGTATCCAGGTGGTGCGGATTATATTTCAGTTTATGGCGTACTGTGCGGTTAGAAAATTCGGCGGCAGGTAACAGGTCAAACAGTTCTTCAGAACACTCCCCATGATAAATGCGATAGAGAACGCACAGCGAGGAAACGTCTCTACGCAAAGCCAAAGTATCAAGCCTTTCACAGATTATTGGGTCCCCAATGATTCGAATGGCTCTGCGTTGTATGCGATCAAATGGTTCAAGCTGATACTGGGGTGCACCAGCCCAGAGATGAGAACAGTACTCCATATGAGGCCGAACCTGGGCCCTATATAGGGCCAAACGGTGTTTTGGCGTGAAGTACCGTCTCGCTCTGTTGATGACCCCCAGTTTCTTCGAGGCCAACTTGGCCTTGCTTTCCAAATGATCGCGATACTGGCAGTCACTCGAAACATTGAGGCCCAATATACTGATACTGGGCGCGGCTGTAAGGGGAATGTTCTGAAAGACTGGTGATACGATGAATGGGATTTTTTTTGTGGTTAACGCGCAAACTTGTGTCTTCAGGGGGTTAAACTGAACTAGGTTCCTAATACTGATTTACGTTGATTTTAATTTCTTCGCTCTGTTATAATACTTATCAAGTTGAAATCAAATTAAATTATTTATTTTAAGTCAGTTGAAGTGAATATCTTAATAGTTTAGTTAAATCTTTACTTAAAGAATATTGAGTAGTAATTCAAAAGATAACTTTTTAGGTCCCTGATATCATCAGATGTCCTCAATACTAATTTCATTTGACACTTTGTTGATAGATTGATTTTAAGATATATTACAAAATAGTGTATAGTATAGTGTGTTTTAAAATGTTAAGTTTTTAATATATCATAAGTTTTTATAGCAGCCTGACACTGTGAGTAAATGAAAGTTCACTAGCAAGCTGAAAAAAATATATATTGTATTGCTAAAATTATCACGTGTTCATTGAATATTGATCAAACATTATTTAGTACAGAAATTGCTCTTTCATTCTAATTTCGTTTATCACGATTATCAAAAATTCAAGAATTTAGCCTCTAATAGCTACTTATATATTGTAATAGAATAGTATACCGTCACACTCATTTCACATATTATACAAGTACCAGCTAGTATGTAGAAGTGTAATGACAAAAATAGATAATATATACATAAATTGTTTCTTTTTATTTACGAGTGCTTATACAGTTTAAATTTTATAAACTGTTTTTGTCTTGACACTTAATATATTAAAGTATAAGGCTCACGATATAAATACATAGCTATTTACACATTAATACACGTAGCTATCTAGATACAAGTAACAATACAATGTCGACAGGTTCTCATGTGGGTCCGCGACCCCGGTCTCCTCCGACTCGTCGGACTCCCGTGATCCTCCCCGCGAGCCTCCCCCACTCCCCCTAGATCTCCTCACTGAGATGGAATTCCTATTCAACAAACGGGACAGCCTTCCCAGCACTCACAACTCGATAAGTCTGCCAGATAAAGCTGTGAGTATATAGATTGTTTATACGACTAAAGGAACGGACTCTTCAAATGCTTTAAAATCGATCAATTTTAATGTTAAACATGTTGTTAATATGTAATTTGTAAGTTCAAATTACAATAAAGTAAAAATAAGACTTAACGCTAAATATATTAATCTGGAATTACGTTATATTTGCTTTCACAATAATCACATTTTTTTTTATATATATATAATTTTATTTATTATTATTATAAAATGGCGATGCCTTAATTTTAGCTGCTACTAAACTATAAATGTGATACCATATCATATTAATATTTAACGAAACAATGGCGTTTTGAATATTCCGTTTCTTTAATGCTATGTGACCTTTTACGCTGAATGCCCGTCCCGTACGCGCTTGTTAGAATTTATATTTCATACATAGTTTAGTATGGGCAAGATCTGTATTCATAAATGCGATTAAATTAATCTTATTTTTATTGTAGACAATACGTTTATATTTTTTAAATAGATATTATTAAACCATTTGTAAATACAGATGTCTTTTTTTTTGTAAATATCACGTAGAGTAGCGTCAAGTTCATGTCATTGTGTTGTTGGATTAATATATTCTGTTGTGACATGAGATGTCTTTTGACATAAAGACATATCGTGTATCATTTGCATCGCTTTTCGTTACGCTTATCCTATATTTAGGTGCACCGTGGCACATTATACGATTTTATTTTACAGAAAACACTGTCACCATGCCCCCCGCCCAAATTACCCGAACGTCCCCTCCGTTACCCAATAGTTTGTACGAGGAAACTAATCGACCTGTCCGACGCCCCCCTACCTCCCCCAAGAACGATACAACCGCCAACTACCAACTTTATAAGTAACATCACCAAGGACGCCGACGTACCGACCGACTTCCACACAAGCGCAATACAATTCGCTGATAACGATAAGGCGAAACTAAAACTCACTTTGTCGTCGAACCAACGGAAATATAATCAAAATGATTCCTGTAACGGATCCACGCCAAGGCCAACGGTACCGGAACGACCTAGACCCGCCTACAAAACGAGACAAGAGGTAATTCTCATATGCGTTACTATAGTCTTTGCAATGTTATATATATACCTCAGAGATATATTTATTCATTGGAACTAACTTATTGTTATTATATTAATTTTTAATCATAATTATTATTTATTTAATATTCACCGACCGATATATTTGGGTACGTAACGTCCCTCTAAATATATTGTTAAGGAGTCTGTTGAGAAAAAAATATACATAAAAATGGAAACAGGTGATTTTTACTCTAAAAAAAAAAGGTAATTTATGTAATTTTGATATTTTCCAAGTGAATGCCTTCTACCATTACGTTATAGCCTCTATATACATACCTCGCTTTATTTTTATTGGAATGTATGAAATGATCTGTTATATGTTATTGTATTGTTTCAATATTCTCACTTACTTTATTATAAAAGTTTTAATATAAATCGTACTGCATTCTAAATTATTAATTAGTAAATTAATTATTAATATAAATTATTACGATTTTACATTATATTGTTGATTATTATTTACGTTACGTTTAATTAACACTGTATTATATGAATTTGCAAACTGTCTTACTTACTTAGACATTAATAAATGAAAAATTTTTATACAGGGGATGTATTTGTATTACTTTAATTATCACATGTGATACGTAGATTTTCTATTTTTATACGTTTTTATAACTATAAAAATTTAAAGCAGGCAGTATTGTGTCTGCTTTAGATGTTAATTTAAAAATATAAAGACAATTTTATTATTAATAGTTGAATGAAATATTGCTCAATTTCTCTTTTTGAATAATCTGCAAAAAATATCTTTGGCGTAGATAGATAATTGCTTCAAAAATATGAAACATAACGTAGTTAATATGTTCATTTGTAATATAAATTAAATATTAATATATTAAAATACTAATATATATGTTACTATAAAAGCAACTTGTATACAAAAATACTTTTATTTAATATAGTTTCTTATACAAAATGTTCTTAATTTAAATCATATAACATATATATTTTTCTCGATTTAATGTTTGAAAAATTAAATTTTACAAAGATAATATGCAAGTAGCATAACGTAACTAAATATTATGTTTCACGTACTTACATTAAATTCGTTAGTAAATAATTATTTATATAAATGATTAATTGTATCGGTAGAACAAAATATATTCGAGAACATTTCGCGAAGACACAGTCTGATATGTTTTATAATAAATGTTACCATCATGATGCAAAAGGAAAATGTACATGTTGATGGTTCGATTCCATTTTGGTAATACAAACCGCGTTAAGTTACGCCATTTGATCACGAAATAGACGAGAATATAGAATAGATTCGCTGTGCCTATTTAACTAAACGTCAAGTTGGAAAAAAGATAGTAATTCGAAAACACAAACACTTGAGTAAAAAAACGTTTTCTTAGAAAAGAAATAATTTAAAAAAAATATTTTAGTTATAAAATTTATATAATAAATCACCACCTGTGTACCGATTCATTAATCTTAACTTTTAAATATTCAATGATTTAAATGAAAACTTAAATCGACTTTTTTTTGACAATCGCACACAGAGATGTTAATTATAGTTTAATTATGTACTTTGCGTATAGATAATGGGCCTGTATCGTGCCTGACGTTATTGATATTTCCAGAAATAGTGAATTATTTTATAGAAGATTTTATTAGTCCACAAATAGATGATATATTTTTCACATATTGTACACAATTTGAGACTATTACTATCTTTTTCGATATTTATTATCTTAAAATTAAAAGTTTCGTACATTCATGTGAAATACATTATTTATTGTCAATTAATAATGTTATACAGTATCGGAAATTTAATATTAAATATATTATTAAACTTACTATTGAAAATAAACTTTTATATTAGAAAATTGTATATTATTTAAGTAATTATTATATTAAAATTCCACAGAAATTTCTCGACAGCAAAGACGCGACTAAAATTCTAGCATATTTTAGAGGCTCGAGCAGGTGCTCGACATTATTTATATAGGTTTTAAAAGATAAGTGCCGTAGAACTCGAGGTAACGCGAGATTAAGCCTATTATTTTAAATTACATTTAGCTGGCCTTAGTTGAAATACCTTTTGAATGTTCTTAAAAAAAATATCGTTTTTTAATAAGTGATACAATTTTTGTGGCTGAAACGAGATAATATTCTTTTTTTATAATATTTTGCAAATTCATTAACATATTAATAATGTATGTAAAAGACACATATTTTTAGTGCGCGAAGATTTTTTGCTTGACTCTAATATGAAACAGTCAATTGTTTGGGTAAACGTGTAAATAATAACTAAGACCTTTACTTGGTTTTTATACGCTTACATACAAATTTGTATGTAATTTAGACATAATACATAGATAGATAGGTACTACAAAATAACGCCACCTTTATGTAAACTAATATAATATTTCACAATTTTTACAAAAACTATTCTAATATTTAAGACAAAATAAAACCTGATACTGTTTTCATTAAAGGCACATATATTTTGCATTAAAATTAAATTATTTTAATAATTGCCTATAAATAACTCTTGACGTCTGTGATAAACTAGAAGCTTACTCAGTTATTTTCTATTTTTGCAGTACGATTAAACACTAAATTATTTATACGGTTGTTCCAAACGAAGCTAGTGAGAATATATTTAAAATCATTGTGAATGTGATATTTGTACATATTCGTATACATTTTGCACATTTTTTTTTCTCTTGTTTCTTAATGCATGTATGCACTTAGT
The DNA here is from genome assembly GCA_021202915.1 of Heliconius himera. Classification (NCBI taxonomy): domain Eukaryota; kingdom Metazoa; phylum Arthropoda; class Insecta; order Lepidoptera; family Nymphalidae; genus Heliconius; species Heliconius himera. The sequence continues at coordinate 991,479 of JAJHJA010000098.1, forward strand.
GTAATAGTTTATTTTAGGCGGGTCGTCCACAGGATGTCCAACGCTGCCTTAAGCTTGGTAATGATAGCAAATATGTCAACTATTAAAAGAAATTTTAAATATAATGCGATTTTTTTATGTATTGCATGATATGTTAAATTGAATTAAAATTATTTGTATTTTATTTGTTTAGTTAAAATATAATAATAATATACACCAAACTTATACAATAATAATAATTGACGGAAAAAATATTAGAAATTAAATATAAGATATATATACAAAAAGATTGCCTAAAAGTAATTATGTTAAAAGTACAGCTTGACTTTATACGGTCTGGTGCTGTATCCTGTGAACGGCCAGTCTAAAAGTCAAGTTCAAACGCCGAATAGGACAAAGGTAAAGGTTATAAACGAACGAATTTTGACATTAACCGCCCTCCAATATTAATCTTAGTATTTACATATAATTATTACTGGCCAAGAAGCTAAGCTCACATTGGTCATGAAGCCTTGTTATTTTATCGCATAATATTATACGCATACTAATAAATAGAATAGACTTTGAGTCAAATATATACTCTTGCTTAAATATATTATTTATAGTTTAATTATTATTAATAATGTTAATTTTTTTTTCTTGTATTTCATTTATATTTCAATAAAACTTTAATATGAAAATAACATATTAATCTTTTTTTTTTTCTTTTATCCACAAATTGAAACAAAATTCCTAATTTTGCAACATTTCTCAACGAGTACCGTCGAATGTATCGCATTATTTTTTTTTTTCATTTAATACCATTCAAAATGTATAAAATTCTTATACCTACATAAAATAAAAAAGTTGCGTTTTTTTGAAAGTCCCAAAAAAAATCTTAATTCGAGACAGAATATTATTTAGGCCAGATTAATTAACTAGAGTTTCTCCCAATTTGTTCTTGATTTTGTGATTTTGTTTTTGTCCATGTTATGTTTGTTCATTAAAATCATCTATATTTTCAACATTGTGATAGTTTGTGAATTTCATTTAATCTTTCTAACATTAATATATATATTTTAAAATACAACTGGTAATACAACTTTTTTTCTTTTAAATTTCTTTGTGGTGAACAATGTTTAAAATGTTGTTAGGGAGCATCAGGGCATTCAAAAATACTTTTGAAGATTGAAGAAAGCTTTCACATTAATGAAAGTTATAGGTTAAGATAAGAATGTGCTTTTTGACATTTCCTAACAGAGGCCTAACTGCTTCATATAAAACGAGCTTAATTAGGTACAGAGTGGTTAAAATGGCGCAATATTAATTAAAATTAACGTATTATTTAAATAATTTGTAGTAAAAAGTAAACAATAAAAGGAACTATGATACCTACATATTTAACTTATGGTTCCAGACATTCAAATAAATTTGCTAAATGCACCATGGTATGGTTATACGGAAGACTAATAGTGCGAAAATATTTCGCACTTAACCGTTTTTTTTCAGACACTGTTGACATATTTTACTCGAGAAATAAGAAATGGAGAGAGTCTTTACTTTTGAGATTTTCTTTTTTTCCTTAAACGCCTTCTGCTGTTTTATAAGTTGTGGTAAGTTTTAAATCATTTATAGCTTCAACGTTTGTTCTTCTATTAGTATAGTAATACTATGGTTTTTATACTATTTGCTAAACATGTATAAAATCGTTGCATTTAATTTGAGAAGTAATGAAACGGCGCGCCGACACGGTTACTATGAGAAAGTTGCATTATTAGGAAGAAGTAAAAAAAATACGATAATAAAATAAATATCCTTTTTTTCAGTCTTCCGATTCCGATCTCATTCAGCTGGACGACTCGCCGACCGACCTCGAAGCTTTCGATCCTTTGAAATGTCGCGATAAGAAAGATAAGGACCACATTAAAACATCCACGGACAGTGCTTTGTTGCACGAGTACGGCCTAGATTTTAGCCAATTTGGTCTCTCTGATTTCACAGCTAGCTCTAGCGCCCCGGAAACCTCCGGCGTTCCTAAGGGATGGACCACGTTCAATTAAATTTTCTCGTATAATAATATGGTAATGTTCAAGGCAGATTTCTTACAATTGCCGGAAATATATTCGTTTTCCATTGTGTTCCTGTGTTATTTATTAATCCATACGATATAAAAACTATTCTATTCTACTTTTGAAAGTATCTGCAACGCAATTGTGCGTTTTTTCGTTATGGAAAACTATTATTATCAATTTTAACGTTTTATCAGATCTTTCCGTTCAAATTAGTTAGAATTTATTGAACAAAATCCTGAAACGTAAAATTCCATTAAAATTTTCAATAATGGTTCAACTATCAGAAAAACAAAGAAAAACAAAATAATCCGTATTAAGTACTGTGTTATGTATGTAAATGCTTAACGTAACACGCTTAATTGAATGAGCTTTCTGAAAGCGTTTACCAACAAAAAAGGATAAGTCGATATATGCCGTGTAGAAAACAATGCGAATCCGTACACAGTAAAGGAAATAGAAAACTGGGATGTTCCACTTTCCATATTGTCTTTTTTTTTGTTTAGAAAATGTTTAGCGCTGGTATTGTCATTATTTTACTAATATTTTAAAATTCACAGCCAATACTGATATTAAAAATATTTCACTTCGCTTTTATTACTTTTCGTGATATTGTTTATAGTTTTGTTGATTTTCAACGCAAAAACGCACAATTATGTAGACAAATCATCTTTTAACATGCTATATTGTAGTTTATCGAAGCGTCGGTGGGCTGTGAATATCGATACTTGAATAGAATGTATGTATATTATATTTCAACTTGTGATTGGTTAAATGGCGGAATAAAATTTTCATATATACTTATGTATTTTTTTTAATATGAAAGAGAATGTGTAATATTTATATAGCGTCTCATATTTATAATACGCTTGTTTAGAGATAAATATTATTTATTTGCATTTTTTTTTATTGTATTGTAAATATTGTTACATATCAATGAATTGTATATTTCGTCATATTTTTTAGTAAATTATGTATATCTGTATATTCGTGAAATTTTTCATATTAAGATTTTGTACAGTGCGACACTATAAAGGTTAAATATATGAACTGTATGTACTCGGTACCTGTCAGAAATATCTATGTTATACAAAGGCAAATTATTCAAAATAGACTTTTTTGTAATTGTAAAAAAGTCGCGCGTTATTTAAACTCCTGAGTAATATAATTTATGTTTATACTGCAGGTGGTATTTTTCATTAAAATGCAATTTTTATTTATCTTATTGGCTCTTCATTGCCACTATTTAATCACTAGGTATGTGGCTATATTATTACTTCAGACCTTTCTCATATAATATATCCCATATAATAATGTAATTGTATTGTATTTAAATCATACTTATTATGATATACTTTATAACTCCAGGATTCATTTTTGTTATCGTACCAAATGATTTGAATTTAGGTTCTTTTATAAGATTCTTATTAAATTTGTTCGTGTGTAATAACATAAAAAAGGTTAATTTATCATATATTCGCATATTACCATGTAAAGAGAATATGCAATTCCCGTAATTTTTTGAATTATCGAAAAAAAAGTATATTGAATAACAACACAATATCTGAATTGTGGTTTTATATGCTTTATATGAACCTTATATTTAATCTAAATTCAAAGAATAAATGAAAAAAATCAAAGTTCATTCTAAATAATAAAATTAAAAGTACAACAAAAGTTCGTATATAACATATTGTAATGTAAATTCTATTTTTGTAAGGTGCTGTATCGTAATCGATAAGGTTTATAGTTTGTTTAATGAGATTGCAATGTTGTTTTATATAATAAGTCTATAGAATCGATAGAGTATTTGGTTATTTTACAATTCCAGTTCTCTCATATTCTATACTATACAAATACCATGACAAATGGCTATTTGGATCTCAATCTAGAGATAATTTCTATTCTGATTGACTGTAACTTATTACGAATAAATAAATGAAAAATAAAGTTAAATAAATAATTATTTTTTTCTCGTGTATATTAATAATTTTAATTACAAATCCGTTATTTAATGATACGAATACTCACAATTTGTTGTAATGTTTCTTTTATGTTATTATTATTGTTTATTTTTATTATTAAACATTTCACATTTTATTTATCTAGACTTAATGAGACAGGTATTTAGAAAAAATGTACAATGTATATCATTTATTATATATTTTTGTAAATACATGTAATTATAAATTATCAGGCTGTTTGTTAGTCCAAAATTAACTATTTTAATATTCTTAGCATGTTTCGTCTTTATTAAAATTTCCCTTTTTTTTATATTTTGGTCATCTTATAATATCTAAATTACTATATGCTTTTTCGAAATACTGTACATAAATATTAAATATATTAGTCTAATAGACCTGAGAGCCCGGTGTTTTAAATAATTTAATATTATGATATATTAAAGAATCGTGTAAAGTTACTCAATTATATTCTATACTAGCGACCCGCCTGCGGTTTCGCCCATTTGAACTATATAATTATTAAATTATTAATCTGCATTCTTTCGTTTTCTAATTATAATATCATTTTAAAAACAATATCTATACTTATAAGAAAATAAAGTGTCAGCCGATTTAATAAAACAGTGATTTATAGTAATTTTGCCGAGCAACATTCTCCAAAATGGTATAACTTTTTTGATGAAAAACCGATTTTTTTATTTAAAAAAAAAACGGACAAGCGCGAATTGGAATTTATAAAATATGTATTGGAATATGCTCACCAAGCCCTTTCATCTGATACCTCACTTGAACTAGCGGCTTTAAAACCAAATTTTGCCACTCTTTTAAGGCTATTATTTATTAGGATTTAATTACAAATGTATAGTTTTCAGATTTTTTTCTGAACTTGTACTACCTGTAGATCTCAGCTGCCAAATTTCATACTTTTAGGTCATACGGAAGTGCCGTATTAATTTTGATTCGCTTTATAGTGTCGAAATCCGCGTTTGTTGCGATATAAACGACCATACTTTTTTTTTAAGTAAATGTAGAAATACGTTTATTCAGTAAATCAAGGGACCTGCACCTGAACCTGAGTATATGGTTGGAATTTCAAGTCTATATGTCGAGGCATTCCTGAGATAAAGACTCTTGACAGACAGACAGACGGACGGACAACACAGTTATTATAAAGGTTCCTTTTTTTCTAAGAGGTACGGCAATATTAAGGAAAGCTTGTCAGATTACAATAATGAAAACTGCAATTAAATCGGTTAAGCTGTTTCTGAGATTAGCGTGAAAAAAAGCACAGACAAACAAACAAAAGTTTTGAAAATCATCTTTTTTCTATTACGTTATTAAATGTCACCAATAACATTTTTTCTTATACATCCAAATACAGACGGCGATCATTACGATTTTATTATAAGTATAGATATAGATATATATTGTATAATATAATTTAGTTTCAATAACACGTAGTGTGTATCGGTATCAGAGATTGTTATTACAGTCCAATTATTTTTTACGAGCCATCCACGTTTATTAAATCTTGGTTCGTTTTTTACGTTATTTCTTATTTTATTTGAAAAATAAAATATTTTTAGTAGTTTATATAAAGAAAGCTTGGTCGCATACAGGTTTTTATTGCTTTAATATATCTCGATGATTAATTTTGTCAATTAATCATATTTGTTGTAAGGTGCTAGGATAATAAATTCATCCGATTCAAGTTAATTGTTGAATATACTCAAAAAAATTGGTTCTTTGATACTTGTTTAAGGCATAGTGGTCGTATCGAAGGCTATCTGTATTATTTTCAAAGCAAGAAGTAGTAACATAATTCCCGACTGCTAAGGAAGGGTTATGTTTTTCGCGCGTATCTTGTATGTATGTAATATTCTTTATTACCTCGTATCTCCAGAATCGCTGAACGGATTTACATATTTGAGGTATCGTTAGATTCGTATTAGCAGCCCAAGTGTTCTTAGATAGATGACGTTAGTAAAAAATAATGATGGCGGCTGTGGTACGCCATTGTTCTTAGTGAAAAAAAATATTTTCGTTTCGAATACTACAATATGGGTATCAAATTCAAGAGCTCAATTTCAGGATTTCAAAAAAGTATATCATGATTATCATTACCATAATGAATTCTAACAAAAAAATGAAAAATAAAAAAATATTTGTAAAAACAAAAACCCCGACTGCAACATAGAAAATAAACAAGCCCAATAGTTTATTAGGATTAACAGTCGGGAACTATAAGTAATTCTTCATTCAATAAAATCTTTACCAGGAACCCCGCATAATTTAAAGAGGTCCCGACTGCTAATCCTAATAAACTATTGGGCTTGTTTATTTTCTATGTTGCAGTCGGGGTTTTTGTTTTTACAAATATTTTTTTTTTCTATATAACATTACTTATCTGAAATTAATAAATATGGTCATGACAGCAATTTCATTTAGCAAAATTCACACAGAGCAGAAATTTGTTAGAACATCTGACGACAAACCATAACAGACTAACATTTAAGATATCAGGAAGCGGCGTATTAGCACAAATAGTTTAGGATAGTAGACACCTTTCTATAATAAAAAAATCGATCATAGAGATGCAGTTTTACAGCATCTGACTGTAAACGCGCGTCGTGTGTTCCTCGCAACATTCCGTTAAATATAAAATGGCGTTGAGTTCCAACATTTGACAAGAAATATCTCAAAATTTTGGCCCTAAATTTCAATACTTTGGAAAGAATTTTATAAAATCCATGCAAACAAAATTACAAATGGTCACAAGGTAAAAATATTTTTTTTTGGTTTTTTCTCGAAAATGGTTATTTTCTATTATTATCGAAACATATTTTATTTTACGATCTGGTACATTGATTATATACTGTGATACTACATCAACCATTTTTTAAAGAAATTTACCTCCCCCTTCTAAAAATAGCAACAATGTTTAATTTATTCGAAAACGAAAAACAAAGTGCTAAAGTCAACGTAGACTCAAAGCGTATACCACTGTGGACATTTTTGTATACAATCGCGATCTTTTTAAGACACACATATTATTTCGTACCTTACATTATTTTGAGTTATCTCGTAAGACGTTAGAGACTAAGTTTACATTATAAAAATAATACATATTTCTAACTACATCAGGTTAGTAACCTTTATTATTATCGGTTTTATAAAAGGCTTGTTCACGTAGCTTTTGAATCACTCGTAAGTGAAAACCGAACTATCCGAAATCGAATATCCGTTGTTTAGTTTGAAAAATCTATTTGTCGATAGTAATCAACGTTGTTTTATAATAAGAGAAGATTGAACTCCTTCAATTGCTGAATCCCTACATCCCTGAAACGCTTATTCTGAGTAAAAAAGTATACAGATATGTTTTTTTTTATTTTAAGATCTGCTGATTTGTCCTATCTATTTTTAGGGTTTACGAAACCGGAACTCTTATAGGATCACTGTGTTATCTGTCTGTCAAGGCTATATTTATTTGGATTATGTGGAAGTGACAGCATGTGAAGTTAATATCGAATATTAAGGTCTTCGGTCCCTTGAAGCACAGGAAAACATTCAACCTTCTACGTCAATGAAATCGAAAGATTAGATTAGAGACTACCATTTATGCTTCGATTCTCTGCATTTGGTATGAAATTCGACGCGTAATCAAAACCTGTAGGGTACTCCTGTGGACCTACAGTAATGAAATCTGGCAAGAAGTAAGAAAGTGAAAAGTTATAGATATTTCACAGAAAAAAATCATTACTAACTTATATTTCTAGTAAATTACGGAAATCTCGATGAACAAGTCCGATTTGAAAAAACCGGTTATAACGTCCGTTATATAAAAAAACCGATTGGTCCTATATAGAGCCAAAGTACGACCTCGTATGGAGTACTGTTTTCTTCTCTGGGCTGGTGCACCTCAGTATCAGCTTGACCCATTTGATGGCATACAACGTAGAGTTATTCGAATCCTTGGGAACCCAATGATCTGTGAAAGACTTGACACTTTGGCTTTCTCCCCCCCGTTGTGCGTTCTGTACCGCATTTATCATGAGGAGTGTTCCGTGGAACTTTTTGACCTGTTACCTGCCGCCGAAAGCGCATAGTACGTCACAAACTTAAATACCATCCGCACCATCGGACACTCTATTACTGTGCGGTTTCGCAGAAACTTCCTTACACCTGCCACGTAAGTGCCGAATGTGAAACCTGCGGCAGTGTTTCCAGGTCCATAACAACTTGGGTACCTTCAAAAATGGCGTCTATCTCCAATTTAAAAGCCGGCACTATAGCTGTAGCTCCTCTAGTGTTGCATGGGGTCGAGGGCGGCAGTAATCACTTACCATCAGGTGACCCGTACGCTCGTTTGCCTTGTCTTTTTCAAAAAAAAAACTCTTTATTTACCAGAAACGTTAAAAACCAAAAACTTTGGCCTTCGACGTCGAATAACTTTTTTGGGACATATGGTGGTTGTAATGTTGTCCTAACATTTCTAACAATTTTCAGCTCTGTGCGTATTTTTGTACTTTAACCACTAGATATCATCATCATCTCGACCTCTTTGGCGGCATTCATTATAATTACGTACACACGCTGAATTTATTTCAGATTTTTTAAATAAATTTTATGTAAATTTTCTATTATAAGCTACATATTTCAGTCCTATCTTAAATACTAATTGAAATGTTTTTTTTCCTACTAACAACAATAAATATTTTTCGGTAATGTTCTCAATCAAAATATTAAAAAAAATAGAAACGTTATATATTGTACATGTTGTTTCGATGATAGTAATTGATACTCGAAAGATAGGTGAAACAAAAGTACCAGTTAACTTTTTATATCTATATACCTAATTCCTTAGAATAGCAAATATGGCGGTTTTAATAAATATCAATCTAAATATGCCTTGTAGGTAAATCCAATTGTAAAATAAAATGATACATATTTTTAAATTACATATTCAAAATAAAAGTAACACTCAAAAAACTGTAATTTGTTGGAAGCCATTCTAGAGGCTTTTTTCTAGTGTAGCCTCTTGATTGATATTTTCTTTGATTGAGTTAAGTCATTTTTATTAATAATGTATCATATAATTTTGTTTTCAAAAACCAAAATTGTTAATAAAACTTAATACTATACTAGTGTAAAATATTATAATATATGACAAAGATTATAATATATGATAAAGACGCGGTGACTTTTTTGAAAAATATTATTATGAAAATCAATTTTAAAAGGCTTACTGGAATGAATATTAAGAATATAAAATGTTTATTAATCTTCTGTGTTTCTGAAATTAAAAATAAATATTTATAGGCACATCAATCATCACAAAACAATTTAGTTATTGGCGATTTAATTTTTCAATACCACTAATTATAAAAATTTTAAATGTTTTATTTTTTTCTCTTTACATATTAAGTTAACAATATTCTGCATTTTATCACTAGACATACTAAATATGTTACAATCATATTTCATGAAAATACAATGTAAATTAATTAAGATTTATCGGTGCAAAAGTTACGAATGTCTAAATTTCAAAAACTTTACGTAGTACCTAATAAAAGAATATTCCTAAATTTTTTTTTCACGTAACTTAAAAAAATTATATTGTATAGGTATGCATTGGACTTTCTTATGTTAATATGATATATGTAAATATATTGTAGTATAATATTTTAAAACCTATTTTGTGAACTGAGATTTTTGCCAGTTTCGCTGTAAAAGTCATATGCGCCTTATATATTGTAATAAATGGATTATACTACTTTTTCATATATTGTTAGTTCTCCACTTAAATGCCAAATCGTGTGTTCGTTGAAGTATCTTGTCAAATCCCAGTCCAAATTATGTAACAAAACAGTGACTTGAAGCCGTCGTGGCATATTGGCATAAACGTGTGACGGAAATGGGGTGGATTCCCAAATGAAATATTATTTATATGAACTAATATCTTTTTATATTTTCATTTTTTCGCTCTGGTAACAAGGCAAAAGCGCGGCGTTGAACTCCGCCACTCAACACGCAATGCCTCGATAAGTTCAGAGGTAAGAAAACAGAGTATCTTAACACTAGGTTCTCTCTGCCTACCCTGCAATATACGTGATACAGGGTGAAAAAAATAATAACTAGCTTTACGCTGTATCCCGCACACAGTAGAGTAGGCAGAAGGAACCTAGTGTTAAGACACTCCGTTCCCGACGGAACTCAACGTCGCGTTCTGCCTCGATACCAGAGGCAAGAAATTAAAATATAAATGTAAATAAATATTTTATTTCCTTGAGAGAGGATCGAACCCTTAAGTCGATTCTACAGTCACACCGTGCCCCTGCCCCACCACTTGCCTCCAATAACTAAAATAAGTAAATAGTAACTTACTAACAATTTTTTCAATCGCTAAATAGTCGTTCAATATCTTATATGTCTATGAATCCAATTGCAATTAACTACTTCATTACGTTAACATTTATCGAATAAAGTGATTTTTAGATGTCTGACATATTTTTTTATAAACAATGATTTAAATTTATAAATCGACCCTTAATTTAACCCCTTATAAAGTAAGTATGAATGTTTTCGAAAATTAAATAAATCTAGCATCTTGTATAGCCCCATACATTTAGATATTCGTATTGGTCTTAGATATTGGTATTTGTGTTCAAAAATGCAATGTAATTAGACCACTAACTGTATATTTAAGGCAATCATCATTTGTTTTAATAAGTGGTCCAAAAAAATGGAGATGGAGTTAGCTGATTTGCTATTTAAAGTATCCATATTATGTAAATATGCAAAAAAAATGTATGCATATATTCGTAGAAGAGGCGCCCGAGAATCTATGGCTGCTTAAAAATTTGAGAAATAGTTTTCTTATTAAAAAATATTCTGGAATTTTCCCCACTTCTGAGCTAACCTAACCTAACCACATCTGAACCTCAACTATAGACATGTAGGTGTGTCTGATGTCTAAACTGTTAAAAACAAACGAGAATTTTATTTGTGTAATTTTTGTATATTATGTATTTATATAGTTACAATATGTATAATGTATGTATATAATAAATTAGATTTATACAATGAGAATAGATGTTAGTAAATAAATTATTTTTTTCCTCTGAAGCTGTACCTATTGTGTATATAAAATAAAATGGAGCTATAGATGTATTCAAATTAGTGAACTATTAAATTTAAATTATATGAAATTTGGTATTTTTTTTTATTTTATTCCTTTAGTATATAACGTCATGGAACAGTGAGATATCTTCTGACAATGTAACTGTAATGGTTCGGAGAAATATTTTTTTATATTATTAATAAATTATATTTATATTATTTTGATTTCTCCGCTCTTATAGATAAATTTTGACGTAGAATTCTGGTATTTATTATAATATATTAAAATTTGACAGAAAGTGGGCAACGGAGTGCCATACTAGGTTCTCCTAGGTTGCATGTGCCAACTAAGCCACATGTGATATTGAGTCTTTTGTTGCATTGCATTTTCCAAATTCCTTATAAGACTATACACATAAAAACTGCTCTGAGAGTCACTATGCAAAATATTTATAGAAGACAAGGTCCATTCGTGTAAAACAGTGGTTCCCAACCGGTGGTCCGCGGACCACCAGTGGTCCGCAGAGGCCTAAAGGTGGTCCGCAGAGGCCTAAAGGTGGTCCGCGAACGATTTTAATTTTAGGGGATTGTGAGGCGTTGGTCATCATGCAGTGAGTGAGAAGAGCATGCTACATGGGTAGTAGTAGAGTGTGTTTCGGTGTCAAATATAAATTATTTCGACATACATATTTGTTAAAATATTTTAAAATAATTACACATTAATTCATAGATTTTATGAACTAAGTATGCCAGTTAACGTAAGGAAGTTATGACGTCGCAACGTATGGTATTTTGACAATTTGCAAAGTTATTTAAATTCGAAGTACCTATTGGATTTGACTCACCAATTCAATTACATTTTTAAATTTGTCGGTGAATAATAATATTCCTACATAGTAGGTAAGTATTTTTTTTTTGTTTTGATAAATCTTTCGTTTGTCATTAAATGAAAATTTTCACTGCATCTATTTTACCTCACCATCATCGCCACACACAACACTAGAGGAGGTAGTGCCGGCCTTTGAGGTGGAGATAGGCACGTTTATGGTACTCAAGTAGTATCGACCTGGAAACACTGCTACAGGTAGACCATTCCACAAATGCATGGCGTGTGGCAGAAAATTTCTAAGAATCCGCACAGTACGTCACAAATTTAAATACCATCCTAACCACCTGGATATCAGGCATGTGGAGTGCCTGAGACGTACTGTGCGATTGAAAAATTGAGCGGCAGATGACTGGACAAATAGTTTAATAAAACATTGCCCATGATATCTCAACGGCATGATTGAGAACACACAGCAAGGAGACGTCTCTACCCAAATCCAAAGTGTCAAGCTTTTCATAAATCCTCCCTTCCGTTGGCTCCCCAACGACTCATATGACTCTACGTTGTATTCGATCAAATGGTTCAAGCTGCCTGGCTGTTCAAGCTGGGGTGCAATAGCCTAGAAATGAAATACTTTTCTCATATGAGGGAAAACTTTGGCAAATTACAGGGCCAGTCGGTGTTTTGACGTGAAGGACTGTCTCGCTCTGCTGATATCCTCAATTTCTTTAAAGCCAACTTGGCCTTGCTTTTCAGATGATCGCGAAACTAGCAGTCACTGGAAACACTAAGGCCCAATATGATGAAACTGGCCGCGGCTATACAACGAGTAATCTAGAGAACTGGTGACCCGATAAATGTAATTTTTTAAGTGGTTAACGCGCAAATTTCTGTCTTTTGGGATTTGAACATACAATATACAATTCAACAGCAGGTTACTTTAACCCCATAAGGAAACGTTCCGGAGAGATTCTTCAAAAGAAGGCACAAGTTTATTTCGGCACTGGTCAATATTATCCCTGGAAAGACTTGCTGGACCGGAGTATACAGCAGCGTTCGTTGTGCTATCCAGATGATAGCACTTAGCAATATATGTTAGAATTAAACAGCATGTCATTGATATTCAGAAGAAACAGTATAGGAGACGCACGCAGCCTTGGAGGACGTCAGCGTTCACGAGTAATATTTCTGAGTAAAAATCCATCGACAACGACCTTGATGTTGCACCCAGTGAGAAAGCTGGCGATACACTTACATACATTCTGAGGAAGCCCGTAGAATGGAAGTTTTGCAGAAGCGCCTCATGCCACCCTCGATCGAAGGCCTTGTCCATATCCAAACTGCAGGGCCCTCTCCCTTGCTTTCGATAGCTGCAGACCGCCGCACAGCCGTGGGTTAGATAAATCCTAAAATCACAAATTCTACCATGACGGAAGCTATATTGACGGTCATTGATCAATCGGTGATCCACCAGATATTCCGGATACTGGATGTGAAGTCAGCAGATGGTCCATATGGATGTTCCACGGATAAGGTGGCATTGTGGTTGTCCACGTCCGGGAGTCACGTAGGTGGGTCAAAAACTTGTGACAATCCATTCGCCCTAGCAAGGTCAAATACAGCTCTTCCTGCGTGGTCTGTATTGCATGGTCCAAGGCAACTGGTATTATGGGCATTAAAATCGCCAAGTATTACGATATGAGCGGCGGAGATCTGTGACAGCATACATTACTCGGGCACGGCCTGAGTCAACTTGGGGCCAGATAATTGACCTATGCTTGTTGCCACTGCTGACGTGAATTTCCCACATATATTTTAATCGCTTCTAAGACACCATCAGTACCTGGGTAATCCTATTTTAAGCCGACGGGATGGGGGCACATGGCACGTAGTAGCGTCGTTTGAGACTTCTAAATTAATAGCACAATCTAAAAAAACCTTACACAGTCGGAAAAACACACGTGAAATCATGTTTGATCAAAGCCGTTAAAGAAGTTTTTAAATTACAGGCCAAAAAATCCAAATATCCCTCTGCCTAATAACACGGTCAAATGACCATGCTTTGCCTTGTTATCAGAGCGAAAAAATAAAAATATTAATAAATAATGATTTATTCTCCCATTGTGAATCGAACCCACAACCGTCGTGTTTCGTTCGTTCGTCGTCAACTATCGCATGATTGTTACACTGCGCCACGAAGCTTTCGCGGGAAATCACAGAAGTTTCTCTTAAAAAAAATTAAATTAGCTTCACGCTGTATCCCGCACACAGCAGGGTAGGCAGAGGGAACCTAGTGTTAAGACACTCCGTTCCCCACTTTCTGCCGAATTCTGGAGGCATTGCGTGTTGAGTGGCAGAACTCAACGCCGCGCTTAACCTCGACACCAGAGCGAAGAAATGGAAATATAAATTTAAGTAAATATTTCATCTCCTCGAGTGGAGATCGAACCCACAACCAGTCGGTTTTGCATTCACACCTCGTGCCGCTGCGCCACGACTGGCCTATATATATATATATATATATATATATATATATATATATATATATATATATATATATATATATATATATATATATATATATATATTTAATGTAAGGTCCTATTGAGTTTTTATTACATTTATACCTACATGCATAGTGGTCCCTGCTACCAAGAATGATATAAAAGTGGTCCTTGATCAAGAAAAGGTTGGGAACCCCTGGTGTAAAACAATCGCGACTATAAATGACCCAGAACCTTTATTGCTTACAAAATAACAGGCCTATTGTTTTAATGTTTGGTAAATTTTTCAAATTATTTTTGCATTGCAACTGCGTATTAGCTAAGAAAATAATCGAAATGGGCTTAAACTTAATGTTTTGTACATTACCTTATAATATAGAAAATAGAAGGTCCCAGAATAAATAAAATGGACAACAAGAGGCAAAAATTAATCGGATATCGAAATTATAAGAAAATCTATAAGAATATTAGATATTATTACATATGCTTCCACATGTTACATTATTATTTTAAAAAATATTCATATCAGAATACTATCTATTTGGTATCAAGCGAAATATATAAAAATATCCCGAGTGAGGGTATTTTAAAAGTTTTGTAAATTTTTTTTTATAAATTTTAGAGAATATTTTTATTAAAATTACAGTGAAAAAAAATAACAGCTTTCTAAATTTGTGACTTGGTGAACAAAAATTTATAATATTCTGATGGCTTCAAGTTACATGATTAAATGGAGCATACATCAGAGAATACAAAAAAAACGGTAGTCGATGGAAAAGCATGAAATATAATTTTATTCAATAATTTTATTACATATGATATTTAGTTTGTTTTAAAGGCCAATATCTGGGTAAAAATTGTTAGGAATTATCTCTTATAACCGATAATAGTTTATATATCGTTTTACCAATCACCCTGTACACTAATATAAAATTAAAGAACAACAACAACATACGAATTTAAAGTTAATTATAACATTCATATACTCTGTGACTAAGTATATTAATATAAGAATCTTACATAAACATAACATTGCAATTTTAGAAGTGACGATGATTGACAAGATAGCGCTGGATAAATAATAGCCAACATCCTTTTCACAGGGTACGTGGTTGTCAATTACTTACATCTCCTCTAATGTTACGCGCGACAAGAGGGAACATGATTTAACAATTGCAGTTGGAAATTGCATTCATATTAGATATTTTTGGATTGATATTAAGTTAGTAGAGGCCAGTCCTGGCGCAGGGGCACAAAGTGTGACTGTAAAACTGACTGGTTGTGGGTTCGATCCCCACTCGAGGAGATGAGACTTCACACATCTCTTGTATGTATGATGGTAGGCAGAAAGAACTTAGTCATTAACTTTAATCATATTTATTTTATATATATATATACAGTAATTTAATTTCTTTTACATTTTTTTCTTCTATGTAGGTTGTATATTCGAATGTTTTAATAAAAGTTATATTAACAAATATTTATTTCTTCATATCACAATAATACCGCTAATACAAGTACATTGTATAAACAAGAAACTATGGTAGACCACTACTTTCTAAAACTAAACTGATATGCAAATTTCACAATAATATCAGATTGAATAATTTTAATTTTAATATCAACATGCCAACAAATGCTTAATACACCGTGAGGTAAACATAGGCTCGATTAAAACAAAAAAATAAAGTAAACTTAAAGTGATTATTAAAAATAATAACGAAAAATCTTAAATTTTCCGCCTTCCATATAACGTATTAAAAGGTATGTTATTCTTTTTATCTTCTTGATATTTAGCTAATAAGAATGGCCAGCTTTTTTCACTATCTTGATTGTTTGGGTTAGCTTCCATTCTTTGACGTATCTTAGCTGCCTTGGCGACGACTTCGGCGTTCAGCATGTTTTCTAAGTATCTCAGCTTGTGGGGTAGAATGATTTTGGCAATCTGTTAAAGAAAAAAAAGAAAAATATAAGATTTAGGACTTAATATAAGATTTAGGAAAATAGGTTCATCTATTATTTAAATAGAGGCCAGTCGTGGCGCAGGGGCACAAAGTGTAACTAAACGCGACTTTTTGTGGGTTTGATCCCCACTCGAGGAATAGAAATATTTATTTCAATTTATATCTCTGTTTCTCATCTCTGGTGCCGAAGCAAAGGGCGTCATTGAGTTCCGCCACTCAACACTTAATGCCTCAACGAAGTGTTTTAACACTAGGTTCCCTCTGCCTACCGTGATGCGTGCGGGATACAGCATGAAGCTGATTTTTATTTATTATTTAAATAAAAATCTTTACTGACAATCAATAAGAGGTAGAAGCAAAAAAAAAATGCTTGGTACAATAAGATAAGAAAAAATAGTTTGTAATGGTCAATAGCTTCCAAAAAACACGAGTGCCTACTATATCTGTAGTGACACATAATACAAGTGGCTAAAATATTACTAATTTTTACATTAACCAGACTTAAGTATAATTAAACATTCCATTCTATAAAATTATTACAGTCATTAACTTAAAATATGTTTAATTTGAAATAAACACAATTTACTCGGAGCACAGTCGACTTGGATGGAGTCGTTATTATCGAAAACTGATTATGGACTTTAATTTTGTTATGCAAAGTTTTAATACGTAATTTTAGCTCTGTTTCAGAAATGATATTAAGAATTTGTTATTGCTTTTAATAACCGTGTAAGAGGTCAGAGACTGTGTTTGTGAGTTTGATTCCCATTCGAGGAAATTAAATATTGAATATTTTCATTTCTTCGTTGGCTACCAATGAAAATATATTTCTAATGATAACCACGCAGCTATTTAACTAAAGTTAATTTACCAAAATAGTATGTAGTACGGTTTTATATTTTTACCGTAAAAGTACAATTGTACTTTTACGGTAAAAATATAAAACCGTAAAAATAAACTGTATTTATACAAAAAACTGAACAATGGCGAGTTGGGCTCACCCACCGATGGTTCCGTACAATAATTGGAGGTCTCCAGTTTCTTCTGAAATTCAAGCTTAGCTTAACTACAGCCATTTCATCTGATACCTCACTTGAAAAAGGGGCTTTAATACTAAATTTTGCCCCCCTTTTAAGGCTATTATTTTTTAGGATTGAACCATAAATTTATAGTTTTCAGATTTTTTCCTGAACAAGTACTACCTGAAGATGCTAGCTTCAAAATTTCATAATTCTAGGTCCACCGGAAGTACCCTATTAATTTTTAATTCCTTTAGTGCATAAATACGCGTCTCTTTTGCGATATAAACGGCCGTATTTTTTTAGGTAAATGTAGAAATACGATTTTTTCAGGAAATCAAAGGATATCTGATCCGTATATCTGAGTACAAGGGTTTAAGAGGGTTCCTGTTTTCCTTAAAAGGTGCGGAACCTTAAAAAGTATATAAAAAAACTTTTCCGAAAAATGTTAACTCCAGACCGTATCTCACAAACATATTTCATTAGAATTCTTCAAACGAACCAAGCCAAAAGTAAACAAATAAGGCAATTAATTAAGAACAAAACTCTAACAACGGAACGAACACGCTGAACTTGACATGAGTAATAAATCCTGGCAAGTAGTTAATTAGCTCATGCCTTTATAATGCCTTTTACGGAATATACTAATATATTTTAACATTTTGCTCTTTAATAATATTAGTTCTATCTTTTGGAAAGTTTAACTTTATAATGTTTTTAGCTTTTCTTTGTTAAATTTTAGATATAAGTGTGAGGCTGGATATTGCGAACGGTCACAAGCGTGTAACTTCAAACGTGACTGGTTGCGGGTTCGATCCCCACCCTTTATAGTGTAGAGTTAAGGCACAGCGTTGAGTTCCGC
The DNA here is from genome assembly GCA_021202915.1 of Heliconius himera. Lineage (NCBI taxonomy): Eukaryota > Metazoa > Arthropoda > Insecta > Lepidoptera > Nymphalidae > Heliconius > Heliconius himera. Next base: position 1,009,767 of record JAJHJA010000098.1, read on the forward strand.
CACTCAACACGCAATGTCTCCAGAATTGCGCGAGAATACAGTGTGAAGCTGATTTATTTGATTTTAGATATAACTAATGTATAAAACACAATGATTGTAGGCTCGATCCTGTTAAGACATCCGTTCCCGTACAAATTCAATATTTAAATTTCGAGTGGGAATCGAACCCACAATCTGTCGCGTTTACAATCACACTTTGTGCTCCTACGTCACAACTGGCCTCTAATAATTATATATATTAAACATAAAACTTTATTATCTTCCCGTCTGTCGTTTATTACATAGATCGCAAAAAACCGGAGTATCCCTTAACTTAAATGACTTAAGTGGCCAGTACCAGAGTAAAAAAATAATTTTACAGAAAAAAAAATTGTGTAATAAAAAAAACAACTCACAATATTTGAAGCAAAGCACACGATCAGAATAAAAACGTTCCACCTTATTGCCATTTTGAATTCAAATACTATGATTGTTAAGTAATATTGGTTAAGTAAGGTGGCGTTTGTAAACATGGTACGGGTAAAATTGTGATAAGGTTTTCGTTTACAATAAAGGCCACACATATAGAAACCATAGAAACCATATTTTATTTTTAGCCTTAAACTATAGGGTAGGGTAGGGTAGGTACCTTAATGTCAAGATGGTATACTTCCTACCCGCATTCCAGTAACGCTAGCGTTAAGCTACGCATTACCTTCTTGGATATGTAATAATTCTTATACCAAGTGGGAGTCGAATCCACAACTAAGTGCTAAGTGTGTACCACTACGCTAAGAGTGCGTTAAATTTATATTTAATATAATTTTTGCTTTGCATATTTGTAGTATCCCCCATGTAGCAGAGTAGATAAAGGTAACCGGAGCGGTGTAACGGTCCCCTGATTTGGGATTGAGCCCAATACCATCGCGTTACATTCAGATGATGCGCCAAAATGACATCAAATTTAATATTTACTTATAAAATATTTTTTGTGGAGTGTGGCGGTGGCCTTAGCCAAGAATTTTATAATGTCAACAAGTTCATGAAATTTCAGAAATATAGCAATTATATATTTTTTTTTTCAATGTATTGTGTTAGAACAACTAATAGGGTGTAGATAAGCCTCACAAATTTCTATAAAGGAAGGCCAAGCCGTTTAGCAGCTGCTACATCGGTTACAGTCATATAGCGCGGCCTCCGATGCCGCAATTTGCAGCCGCCGCTACACCACACGTTATTATTATATAATGTGATTATCATATATTGAAGCCGTCGTGGCCCAGTGGTGCTACGTTTGACTATACACATGATGATTGTGGGTTCAATCCTGAACCAGAAGGAATGATTATATATTTTTTTCGTTTCTCCTTTCTAGTAAGTCCAGCGTTGGGTTACGTCACTGGACATACAATTTCTTTGAAGTTGACGGAAAATGGAGAACGAAGAAACAGTGAAACCCTTGCTATATGAAGCTCAAACGTGAAGGTCGCGTTTTAAGTTTATCTTCAAGAAATTTCAATGTAATACTAGAATTTCAGTTTAATACCTTATACGTATATAGGTGGCGTATACTGCATCTAACATTTCTAATAGCAACGCTATTTCATTTGCTACTAAAAAGTGTTGGATGTATATATAATATTTATTTATAGATATAAGAGCTCATTGTGGTAATCCATATTTTAATCCATTAAAATAATTTAATTTAAAAAGTTAAAAGAGATTAAAAGTTAACATTGCCAACAATGTTATCGAAAAAATAGCTATTCATAAATAATTGCGTAGTTTACCACCGTCGCGTCAGTTAAAGTAAGCCGTAGACGTAGAGAGCCACTTAAACGACTTATTATTATATTATAAAAAAAATAATAAGTTCTTTGATTTTCACGATTATTACACATTTTAAATGAAACTATTTTAACAGGATTAATCGCGTATATTTAGGATCATACATTTTTGGAAACCCGACGTTTCGAACACTGCACTTTGCAGTAGTCCGTGGTCTCGGGTAGACATCCGTCAGTCAGTTGACATAATTATTATATCAAACTACCGCCAATGATTTCTTAAGTGTCTCGTACTGTACTGTTCCGTACTGCCTTGGATTCCTGCAGAATGAGTTGAATGTATCTTGCCCTCTGGTAAGGTGGGTTTGAGACTATAAAAATTTTATGAGTGGTGAACCACTTTAAAATCCTTTTAAATTCAATTCAAACTGGGGTCATCGCTATTTATATATGGAAATTAAAATATTTTATTGAAAAATTATATTTGAAATTATTATTTTTAGTTAAATCCTATTTAACAATCAACAATATTAAATCAATTTAGTTACAACATAGTAGAATTAAGAATTTCCGTAAGGTGATGGTGGCACGCGTCTTGCGCAAATTGCGGCATCAGACGCCGGGTTTCAGGACTTAACCGATGTAGCTCCTAAACGGCTTGGCCTCTCTTTATAGAACTTTGTGAAGCTTATACACACAATCTCATGTCATAAAATAAAAACCATTTTTTTTCTATGAAAAATAAAATTACTTTATTTAGCTAAAATACCATTAAAAAGCTCATTTAATGAGGAATCTATTCCATTACTTTATTTAATCATTTGTCACTTATTGATAATGCGATTTGAAACAGTGCATGTCCACCAGTCACTAACGACTTCGAGCCCCCATAACTCCTAAACTAAACACTGTACTCTCAAAATTTTGTGCAATTGTGTTGAGACCCCATATAGATCTAACATATCAAAAAAAATCAAAATTGGAGACTATTTATTGGTGTGAAGACAAAAATTGTGCTTAAAAGGAATCACAAAATAAATACGAATTACGTTTTTAGTATTTTAAATTTACGTAAAAAGGTGAGTATTCAATAACTGAGAACAAATTTTGCTTTCATATGTGGATCTATTTTTGATATATTTTTTTTAAATATAGAACAGATACGATAAAATTACAAATGTCTAATTATATTAGTCACTAACCTATTTTGTTTTATTTGTATTAGGTTCTTATAGAGTAGTTAAAACTGGTTTCATTTAAAGTGGTGATGACAAAAACACTCTGTATAATAATAAATATTTTTTTTCATGGCACTACATACAAGATACAAAAACCTTCATTATAAACTATTAATATTATTGGACCATAATGACATCAACAGGGCGACGGGAGTAATGGCGTGGTACAGCGTTTTACTGTAAACATGATGATTGTAGATCCGATTTTACTCATACATATATTTTAGTTTTACTGCCCTATCAAAACCAAGCACGTCGTTGAGTTTCGACACTCAACACACCATTTCTCTAATTGGGGCTAAAAGATTAATTTTAAACTTTGTGTCAGAATTACATTCTACAAGTAATTAAACGACGTAGCCGATTTACGTTAGATATGTGTAATTACCTCCCGCTCGTTAATGGGGACTCTAAAATGAATTTTGTCAACACCTAAGTGGCTAAGGCACTTAAAATTCTGAATCATTATCATATAAATTATTATATTTTACTTAGATAGATATATATACAAAATAAAATAAAACCAGTCAACTGGGTTTCGTACCAACTTTAGTTAGTATTCAACGAGAAGTACAATTTTGATTTATAAAAATTGACAAGCTTAAGTTTGTGGGCGTATGCACTCATTTTGTATGAAATGTACTAAGATTATAAGTTTACAATAGTTTTCATCTGCTATATAAATTTACATTTTGCACTAATTCATGAAATGAACTACAAATATATTAAAAAATATTTTTACTTTTTATAATTTTTTACTTTTTTTCTTTTACTTGTATTGTAAGCTAGTTGTGCTTTTACTTGTATTGTAGAAGTTCATAATTATAAGGCCCATTTTCATCATTGGTTGATAAAGTCCCGAACAGCCTTATCTGCGAGACGACCTCTCACAGATCTCGAAGAGCAATGTCTAGTAGATAACCATTTGAGAGTATGTAAAAATGAAATGCATATACATTTAATTTTTACACACTTATACTTATTTGTAATTAAATTTTATGAATTGTTATCTACTATTCTCGTCCATTAATGAGAAAATAATTCTTGAAAATATAAAAAAACTGTTATTTAGTATTTTTATAATCTGTCTGTGAGAGAGATAACATTAATTATTTATTAGATTACTATCTAAAATTTTATTCGTAACCGGTGAAACTGGTCCTAAGTCTACTGGAAGTGCTCTGTAGATTTTGATTACGCAGTACTTTTTATACAAAATTCAGCAAAAACGTTATAAATGCTGTTATCTTTTGATTACGTTGACTCAGAATCTTGATTCTTTTTCATTTTTTCATTGATTCTTTTCAGAGCTATATTTGCACGCAATCTTCAGATGAATGGTTTCGACAGACATAGGTACAGAACAATAAAGAGAAACAGAACTCAACACCACGCTTTGCCTTGTTACTAGAGCGACGAAATCAAAATAATTAATATATCTTTACCTCGAATGGGAATCGAACACAAAACTTGTCGCGTTTAGCGTGGCGGACTCGTGCTATGTACCACGTCTGGCTCTTATATATGATAACTAGAACCAGAACAAAACAAAAGAAAATACTTAATTATTACTTAACTAAGAAATTTTAAAAATCTAACTAATCTACTACCCAAATAACCAAAGAAAAAACAAAAATATGCATCAATAATAAATAGCCAGCCTGAGGCCAGTCGTGGCGCATCCGAGCGTTCGATCCCTACTCGAGGAGATGAAATATTTACTTAAATTTGTATTTCCATTTCTCCGCTATGGTGTCGAGGTTAAGCGCGACGTTGAGTTCTGCCACTCAATATGCAATGCATCCAGAATTCGGCAGAATGTGGGGAACGGAGTGAACACTAGGTTCCCTCTGCCTAGCCTGCTGTGTGCGGGATACAGCGTGAAGCTGATTTAATAATAAATAGAAAATAACCTCTTAAGCATCAGTACATATCTAAAATTTATGAAAATTGACACAACCGTTAACGTCGTGTTGGAGTAAGTCATTCCGTAACCAAGCCGCCTCCGCACACCAGTTCGTAAGCTAAGTCGTTTCGAATCTATGATATCTAACAAATATTTGTTGTAGTAATGTACTATAAAGTACAATTTTAATCTTATTTTTATATATTTTTAGGATAGCTAACCCTAGCAGGATAACCAAAGAGAACGATCCGTCAAACTCCACCACTCAGTTTTCTTTATAATTTTTTTTTGCCATTCTTTCATCACTTATTCGCTCAACGTGCCCAAATTGCGTCAACTTGTTCGTCTTCATTTTCGACCTTAAGTTCAAATAAGAGAGATTGAATAAAGAAGGGTAATAGTAGGAAGCTATCCAAGCTGACGACGATAATCGGAAAAGTGATTGAATATGATGAAATATTTACGCAGACCGTAAACAATTTTTGTACATAGATTTTGCAACTGCTCAAGTTTATTCATTTGTTCCTCAAATATATCCGGGTAACACATGAGTCAGCACAATCTGAAATCGGCAACAGTAGTGAATGTTAGAGTAGTTTTGGTTTAGTGAGTTGTTTAAAAAATCCTAAAGTTAATAGTCGATCTAACAATTAAATCAGTACCATTAAACTGTATAATAGGAAGGCCATTCATATGAATTTTTTTAACTGCTTTGTTACTACCTATGATAGTGACCTGTGATTTGCCAGGATTAACGGTTAGGCTATAAGGCTGGCTCAACCTAGTAACTTTCTGCAAATCCATATTGAATTTACGAATAGCTTCATCTATATCTCTCGATGGCTAAGGCTGGTAGGATGAGGAAAGATTTTGTTAGATAGTATTAATGAAAATAGAGAACAGGAGAGGAGAAAAAACACGCCCTTGAGTAACACCCATTGAAGAAGAACGAAAGGAAGATATTTTGTCATTGTCACGTATGGCCGTCGATTAGATAAATAATAATATCTGAACCACTCTGTAGCATGAGAAGAGATGTTAATTGATCGTAAAACAACGATTAATCGGTAAGTGTCCACTATGTTAAAAACGTTACTAAAATCGAGCAATAATAAAAAAAAATGTATCTATATTTAGTGACTGTACTGTGCGCACAACGAAAACCAGACTGCAACTTAGATAGACTATGGTTTTTTAAAAGGTACTGATTTAGCTGTTGCGAGACAATATGTCCTAAAACCTTAGACAGGAAAGGAACTATTGAAATGGTAGTGAGAAAAAGATTTTGGATCTTTAGACCGCCAGCATTTTAACTGAACTGAACGCAGCATCAAGGTCACTTGTAACGATTTCCGCTCTGCTAAGCTGTTTTTTCTGCATATCAATGACATATTAGAGGATCCTAGCATACATTGCTATGCAGACGATACCACAGTGGATGCTGTATTCTCCGGCCGTATAGGTTTTTTTTGGCAAAACGTAAAATATTGTCGTAATTGCCGAAATAAACTTGTGTCTTCTGTTGAATTATTTCTCAAAAATGCATATTTATGAGGTGAAAGGAACCTGGCTCCATTTGTTTGCTCGTTAATCACTGAGAAAACCTTATTTATCGTGTCACTAGTTTTTAGCGTATTGGGCCTTAAAATTTCGAGTGACTGTCAGTATGGCGATCATCTGGAAACAAAGACCAAGTTGGCGTTAAAAAAACTGGAGATCATTGGCAGAGTGAGAGGCGCTGTATAGGGCCCACGTTCGGCCTCATACGCAGTAATATGGAGTATTGCTCTCATCTCGAGGCTTGGGCATCCCAGTATCAGATAGAACCACTAGCTCCCATACGACGTAGAATCGTTCGAATTGGTAGGGATCCAATAAACTGTAAACGGCTCGACATTTTGGCTTTAAAAAATCTAAACTATCACCATACCAAAATTAATTCATTTCTGACCAGTACGTTTTACATGATTCGCTAATAAAATAAAAAACACTCAGACAGAAAGACAGACGGGCAGACAAAAATTCTGAGTAGATTTTAGCCTGTGTTGTCGACACGTTAACGGTCTTAATACTCATCTTTTATTTTTTTTTTCAAGTTTCACGCTGTATTCCGCACACAACAGGGTGGGCAGAGGGAAACTAGTGTTAAGATACTCTGTTCCCCACTTTCTGCTGAATTCTGGAGGCATTGCCTGTTGACTGGCAGAACTCAACTGCGCTTTGCCTCGACACCAGAGCGAAGAAATTGAAATATAAATTTCGATCGAACCCACAACCAGTCGGTTGTACAGTCACACTTTGTGCCCCTGCACCACGACTGACCTCATCTTTTCATTACAAGATATTGAGAACAAATTGTTCTGCTTATTTTATTTATGACAGTTTTAGTTTAGACAGTTTTATACAAAACTACATAAAAAAATTAAAATACAGTTTCTGAATTCATTTATTTAACATACAGAATTTTAATTAAATAAATGTTATATTCCTTTTTAGGGTAATTTATTAAATTTCATTCTCATAATTCACAAAAATCAAAGAATACACAAAGGTATTTAAAAAAAAGTAATATTATATATTGTTTAGATATTTTATCTTATAACGTTTCGTAGATATGCTACGAAAATGCTACAGATTACTTAAGTTACTTTTATTACTGTACGGCATGCATTTAAATTGTTGTTATCATACATCATTGTATATTTTTTTTATATTTTGAAGATAATAAATAACAAAAAAATATTTTATAAAGGAAATTTATAAATAAATAAAAAAATCCTTTTTAAAAATTTCTAAAATTTATTTCGGAACTTTTTGATACTTTTTTTTTGAGAAACCAATAGAATAATATTAACTTGAATTCGCATTTGGCTTTTACATATATACGTTTTGAAATTATTTAGGAAGTACATAAATAAATCGACTAAACTTAGTGCGCATGCGTAGAACTTGAATGCATTCGAATATTTCCTGAATTCAGGTACCGGCCCTGTGGCGTAGTGGATATCGCGTCTGTTCTGTTTCAGTTCAGAAACCCCCAGGTTCGATTCCTGGCAGGGCCACCGTCGATTCGTCGACGGTTTTTTTTTCATTTCTATTTAAACTTACTTTGTATCTCATAAATATAACAACGAATTCAGTAGTAACTTCTCAGTTAATTTTTCTTTCTTATCGCCTGTATATAGAGGTATACAAAAACCTTGCGAAATCAGGCCGAGTACTTTTTCTAAATATACTTCCCCAAACAGTATTTAAACAAAAAAACTATCACGTAAGACATATTAATATTTACTTCAGTATTTGGGTAAATATTAAGTTTTATAAATAAACATATATTATGATATTATATTTCGTAGAGGCTCTACGAAGGATTCTACGGACGTGTTTTCTAGCCTTTTTGTTTTTTTATTTCGGTAAATGTAATGTTTCTCTCCTTTTAGGCTTTTTATTTTTATTACAGTGTATAAAGAAAGGTATTTTTTTTATTGTATTGTTTTTTCCGTCTTTTGGAAAGTTTGGGTTATTATACAGGTCCAACAAGTAGAGGCTTCGTACTTCTGAGGATAAAAATGTTTATTAAGGTTTTATATATTTATTATTAGAATACAAAGATATGTATGTTTGTATTTAAAATAAAAGAAATACCTTTAAAGAATTATTTCTAAGCTACGTCTCTTTATTACAATTTTATTAATTTATAATTTGGTAAATATTAAAGTATATTTATAAAAATATTTGTAACTCGTGGTTTTTTACATTTTTTCTATGGACTCATTTTGCATTAAATTTTAATTATGTTATAGTATTAAAAATGCATAGTATTATGGTATTAATTTTATAAATCATTTTAAAATTATGCTACCTTATACCTATACTTTTAACCAAATAACAATCTAGGATTGAAGGTTTACAAATTTATTCTGAGAGTACAATATATATTTATGATATATAAATTAAATCAAAACTCATTGTATATTTACAACGCTTTTTGAAAATGTAGATTATTATGATACGACATCTGTGTCAATGAAAAGTAATATTTTAGGGATAGGCTCCATCTAGCAGGGAATAATTGCTTCAACAACACTATTTTATTTAAATACATTTATGTATGCTGCAAATATACAAAAGTTCCCAACTTTATAGAAAAAGAGTTTTGAAAAAGAGTGAAAATTCTGAGTATTTAAGTAATTTGAAATATTAACGTAAACTTATATTTCGCATTTATATTTTTGATTTTCTTTTAATTCTCTTTTATTAATTTGTATGGAAGCCAAATGAACATATATTTTTCTATATAATATTAAATATAGCAGTATTTTAAGTTAGTTGTGTTTATATTAATTAATATTAAACATTAAAAATTATTCATAAATTCAAATATATTTAGGAAAAGTGCAATGTAATGAATCTATTTATGGAAATTGGAAACTATACTGCGCATGCGTAGATGAAGAAAGCATTTGGATATTGGCTTTCCTTCCTCACAAGCCCTGTGGTGTAATGGATATCACATCTGAACGTCAGTTCTGAAGATCCAGGTTCGATTCCTGGCAGGGCGTCCTCGTCGACAGGTGGTCGACATTTTTATTTTTTATGTACTTTAATCTTGGAATTCCCCCGGGATCGGGATTTATGTAGTAAAAGCCGCGTTTGTCTTGCACGCGTACCTATCGTCCGCATAAATAAATGTGAAATAAACAAACATTTTTCAATTCCATACGACAATGTTTGTAAACAAAATTACAATTTATTAAGTGTATGACAGATATACTGTTAATATTCTTACTAAATTAAATTTTGTAAATATTCATATGGTTAGTGGGTGAAGCCTCACGGGGCCCCTAGTTCATAATATAATTTCATTTATATGATCTCGTAGAGGCACTACGAGTAATGCTATGGGCGTATAGATTATCTTCTGTTACTGAAACGTTTAAAATTTCACTATTAGGTGGCGTTATATTAAAATACATTTGAAATATATTTAACTGCTAAATCGATTTTTCTTAATTGACAATTTGCAGTTACACTCTCCGTCTTTCGTAAAGTTCAAGTTTAGTTCAAGTCTCCAGAATTTTTTTTTAAAATCAATTTAAATTATAAGATTCCAATTCTGATTAAATATTAGATAAAATTTTAAATTTTATAGTTTATTTTATTTTATTGTATGTGTTATCTACCCTGCGTTTCTGATCGTATATCGTTCATTTGCTCACTGATGTTGGGTATTATTAACATTGTAACTATACCTTATTTAAGACTTATTGTAAACTTGTTGTGATCCTTTCAATTTTCAATAACAAACAATACACATTTCTTATCCGGTTTTGGACATTGTGATTGATATTGCTAGATTAGGGGCAACTATGATATCCTGCAAGCCATGTGTTCGATATTTGAGTATAGTACGAGAACTCATTGTATAAATCTGCAGATATCTGTTATTTTTAATTAACATTATTTTTAATAAGGATACATGATTATAGAATAGATTATACTAAAGACACGACGACACTATATAGGAAATCTAAATGAATAAAGTATTTCCGGTTGTCCTAGAATTATGAAAATTGATAGCTAGCATTTACAGGTAGTACTAGTTCAGGGAAAAATCTGTAATATATATATATATATATATATATATATATATATATATATATATATATATATATATATATATATATATATATATATATATATATATATATATAAATATATATATAAAAATTAAATTAGCTTCACGCTGTATCCCGCACACAGCAGGGTAGGCAGAGGGAACCTAGTGTTAAGACATTCCGTGCCCCACTTTCTGCCGGATTCTGGAGGCATTGCGTGTTGAGTGGCAGAACTCAACGCCGCGCTTAGCCTCGACACCAGAGCGAAGAAATGGAAATATAAATTTAAGTACATATTTCATCTCTTCGAGTGGGGATCGAACCCACAACCAGTCCGTTTTGCAGTCACACCTCTATATATATATATATATATATATATATATATATATATATATATATATATATATATATATATATATATATAGCGGGACCCAATAGCTGTGCTTTTCGCTATTGGGTCCCGCGTCCTATTGTAAGCAGTGAGAAATCCGCACACACAAGGGCACCATACAGAGCCATGGATCTCAACGCGCCGACATAAATCTTCTTAAATCAGTAGCCTGCCAAAGGCCCGGGTGCGTTTACTAGCTTCAGCACAAGCTTAGTGAAGTGCGAAACAAACAAAAATCGTCCATCCAGGGTAAGACCAAGATATTTCATCTGAGTCCCTACCTCCACCTCCTATCCCTGGATGCGCAGAGTAGCCCTATGGGGGGAATCCCTACGCAGAAGCCAGTCCTAGCCGATCTTTCACAGTAAAAAAAAAAGCCCAAACACTGACCCCTGTGGAACCCCGTAACTTACATTTCATCGACCGATCCTACCGTCTCCGTTAACCCTCTTACCGGCAGCAATACGCCTACTACTATATATAGCAGGCAATTCACATTCAAGTCATCTACTTTCACTTCCATGTCACTTTGTTTCACTCCTTAAAGACAGCTATCCTAATAAAAATTAAACAACGAAACGGACATGGCGACACCCAATTGGATGTCAAGGCTACTTACCAGCTTCTACTCGCACTCAGGCTAAGTGATCTGTGTAAAGTACTTTAAAGCTCACATCTTGCCATACCTTGCCAGTCGGGCCAAAACGCGTGGCCTGACATATTTGATCATCTCGGCTGTAACTCCACCTGTTCCCGCTGCCTTATCACATTTACCAAATATGACTGTATATAATAAAAAAAAGGGCGAGTCAAACTTACCTATGGTGAGTTTCTTAGTAGAAAGTATAAATTAGGGCCTGTACCTAGGCTGTAATAATTGCTGGTTATATCTCATTAAACTATTTTTTGTTTAAAGTGCAGCATATTTTTTTAGATTTCAATACCTTGATCGAGTAGTGAAGCTGCAGCCACTGCTTTATAAATGGTTAAATTAAAAATATTATATAAAATAGTTTGTTGTGTAATATTTTAGTTACCTAACTTGTATACGTAAACTTAATAAATTTATATTATTTTTGGTCCTTATGCTACCAAATACTACCGCTGCTTCAAATTTTGCGGTTTTTTAGGTTAATAGGGTTTACTACGGAAATATGATTGTATTCAACAGTTATTATATAATAAGAAATGTGTATAATAGATATGTGATTTTCTAAAAAAATATTAAAGATATGAAAAATTAAATATTCAACTAAGTACAAAATTATTACTTTAAAAGTAACTAATTATTATATGTACCTATTTACTAGATGTAAGTTTATTGAATATTTTATAAATTATGTTACAATAAAGAAATTGAAATATAAACATAGATACAATAGTTAAATAATAGATAAATAATTTATAAAATGATGTCGTTAAATAAATAACTCAATAGTTGTTCTATTTTTAATCTCAAATCTACTTCAATTATTTATAATTAATTTCATACAATTTATATGAATTTTAAAATGTCCCAAGTGCCGGTTAGGTTATATTATTTTATGCAAAACCTAAAAATATTTTTGCGTAAAATTAAATTAAATGACATAACATTTACACGTTTTCTATTAATAACATTATAAATTGTCTGGCTATTTCAATCTAAGAAAGAAATCAAACTAATGCATAAACCAAAGCCATTTATAAAAAAAAAACTATTTTTGAAAGAAAAGAAGTAATTACGAGACATGCGACTTTCATAATATAAAAAAATGCGTTATGATGCTGATAATAATTAAAAATTCATAAATAATGTAGATATAAGTCTCAAATCGTAAATTTATTCTAAGCATAATCTAAATTGTCTTATCTCGTAGAGGCTACGAAGTGCTACGGGCGTCAAAATTTTACATTGTAACGCGTAATCTACATGTACTGTTTATATTATGTTTAACGAAGATTTTGTAGTGTGTCGACTAGTTACTGAGAAGAATTAATTAAATTAATGGAAAATGTTTCTAACAATTATACTTCCTGAAATCTTTTAAAGAAGTACAATTGTAAATTTAGTGTAGAAAAAAAAACAAAAGACAATTTTTTTTATTGTTAATTTATATATTTATTTTTTTTTTATTTTTAGCGTTGAACATTATTGAATCCCGCATATAGCAGGGTAGGCACAGTAAAATCTTTCTGCTGAATTTTTAAAGCATTGTGTGTTGGTTAACTTGATCACGAGACCCGATAGCGTAGTGGACAGCGCGTCTGTGGTCTGTACTTCCCAGGTTGGAATTCTGGCGGAGGATTCTGGAATGTTGTATATATATATTTTACTTGATGTATGCATTAATAACTTGTATTAGAAAATTTCTTATCTAGCTCATAAAGCTCACAAATCAAATTTATATATTATCAGTTTTAAGCGATTTATTTATATTCTTATAATTTACAAACTGGTAATTTACAAATAAAATGGTTCAATTATTGCTTGCTTCATCTTGCTAGTGCAACATGTGAAAGAAAGGTCCAAAAAACAAAATATATGACTTACTCATAGGAAAATCAAAAAATATTGGCTTCAGCTTCAGCTGAAAAAGTTGTTTGTGAATATTTATAGCACATTGTATGTAGTATTACATAATCGTTTTCACGTGCAATACTAGGTGGCGTTATTAAATATTACGAAGTTATATTGAAAGTTTATATTGATTATATCGCAAATTTATTTAAGTTAAGCAAAATTTTTATAGTGTGTATTGAATAACTATTATTAAAAATGTTAAAGAATATAGAAAATATTTTTCTAATATATTTTTATATATAAAAAACATATTTTTTATATACATCTAATAATTGTTATACAAGCTGATTAGTACATCCTTCCATCTCCATCCAAAGAAGATCGTTTTTAAAATGTTTACCCCATAAAGAATGGGTCTGAAGTTTATATGTGAAATATATATGTTTTTTTTTGTATTTTGTCTGGCTTTGAGAAGCTCTGCAGTTATTAAAATCAATAGATTTTATACTTTATGGTCTAAAAATAATTAGAAATGATATGTTCAATAATCTGTATCGGTTTGTATATAGATCCACCAATCATCCTGTATATATAAACAATATATTTGTAATTATAAATGAAGTATATCAGCCTGTTATGATTTTATTCTCTATGGCGGTATATGAAACGAGATAAGGCATTCAAACTTTCGAACGCTCGCAGTGGTATGGGAGCTGAGGGAGCTATTCAAAATGCTTGGAATCACTTTCAAGATATTTGAAAAGCATTTTCAGGTATATGGAAATATCTAATACATAAAGAACACATTATAGTTGTCCTTTGTATTTATTTTCTAACAATGAGATATAGAAATAAAATTTTGTTAATATTATGAAAATTTTTTAATTATAATTTTATATAATTATGAATACAATTTATAGCTTAAGATTTATTACTCTTTTTATAATTAACAATATAACACAATAACCGTCTACTATATGAATTAATTGCACTATATTTTTATTTCGTGTCATTTTATGCCGTAGAGGTGCTACGAATAGAACTACGAAATAATTCTTTAGATTACACAACAGGGCCCATTTAGATAGGTGGTGTGGTGGTGGATATTAAACAAAAAAAAATATTTTGAAATAAACGAAAAAAAAAACATAATCAATAGCATTAAAAATAAAAACTTGATATCGATTACGTCGAAGAAATTAGTGGTTTATAAAAAATGTAAAAAGCTATATGAATATTCGAAAATTTGACTTAAATCATCCATTATCATCATTTCATATCATAATTAATGTGAAATACGTATGTATTTATTTAATATTATAATTTTTTTTTATTTAATCCTAATAATGTTTGTAGTTTTATATTGTTAGCGACTCTACTGCAGTCAGGTAAAGCATCAAAGCGATTTTAAAAGCTTTGAAGTTGTGTTTGTATAATATATTTACCTTGCAATGCAGGTTATGCAACGTTTTACTTGCAATCACAAATAGGTGGCGTTAATTTAAAATAAACTTGGACTGAAACTAAATATTTATATTTTTTAATAATAATAAATTCAATATTTTTTCGTTACATTTCTTGTTATACCTTTACGAGTAGAATGAGTAAAATTGCGAGATATTTATTATTATATTCAGTAAACAATACGTTTTTTTATTATATACAATAGGTAATATATATATATATATATATATATATATATATATATATATATATATATATATATATATATATTACCTATTGTATATAATAAAAAAACGTATTGTTTACTGAATATAATAATAAATATCTCGCAATTTACTCATAATATAGTAATATATATATATATATATATATATATATATATATATATATATATATATATATAACTAAACTATGGGCGTGACAACGCCAGAAAGGTGACACAGCGTGAATCTAAGAAAAAGTTTTTTTTTGTATGTGTAGAGTCGCTACGGATACTGCTACAAAATAATCTATAATGTTTTTTTTTAAATAAAAAATACATATATTTTAAAGATATTATATAATTTATGATAGAATAATAAAATAAGCGGACAAGTTAGCCTTATATTTAAGCAAAAATAATTGTTAACGATCTCATAGTATACAAATATTTGCAAATTAAATTCAATGGCCCTGTGGTGAAATGGATATCACGTCTGAACCCTCGTTCGCCAGTTCAGAAGATCCAGGTTCGAGTCCTGGCAGGGCAAATCCATACTTTTTTCCAATTTAAATATATATTTACGATTTTTGTATATAATTATAATTTTCTATTTTAATATATGTATATAGGCAACAGAGATTTACATTCAACCCTACACATCTTCAATTCAAGACTTATTTTTGTACATATAAATATAATCTGGAAATTAAAAATATTAACATAAATTATATAATAAAATTCATATAAGTATGTATGTATAAGTACAAAAACAAATTTATATAAAGTAGAAACAAAATTAAATGTAATATTATATAGCTAACTAATGAATGCCACGAGGCAACATCTTTTTAATTATTATCATACTATTATCTATCTTATCAAAATAGTAACGAAATATAAATCATATTTTCTTATTTTAGTTAATTAAAAAATAATAATAATAAACCATCCACGCTACCCTCTTGTTTACCAGATGGCGCTACTTAGAGTGAGCTTTCATTATACAACTATTTAAAATCATGTATTTTCAATATATTTTAATTTTTTTATGTTGTTTATTTATTAAATAACCTAATGAAATTTTCTTGTAGTAATAATAATTGTTATTAACCTTTTGGTAGTGTTATTATCTTTAATTTATTAATAATATATAAGTATTTATTATTTTACATGTATAACAAAATGATTTCTCATTTATATATTGAATTAATTATATATGAAATAATATATAATAATACTTGTATAGTATCCTATGCAGCTTAGCGCCACCTAGTTGTAAGTCTCAGTGCAGTATAAACATACGTTATAGGAAAATGTATGTATATATATACGTTGACTTTTCATTACGTAGGACCAGTTAGAAAATTGTTATGCACCAATTAAAATTAACCTTGGGGCACATTCAACCTCAAGCTCCAGTTAATAATTTTGACAGAAAATGTAATAATATTTACAAATAATATATCGTTATACATATTTTTGTTTTAGTCTCAATTTTTTATAATAATATATTAATTCATATTCATACTATTTAAAGTTTTCTTCACTCGCCTTTTTCGAGCCTATATTTCATTTAACACAAAATATTTTTTATAGATATTAATAAATTATTATATTTTAAAAGAAAAACAAGTGTGAAATCGAATAAAATTGTAACATTTAACAAAAATAAGGAAAAAAAACTCGAATGTTTCACAATACGACCAAAATTGCTACACTTATAACGTAAGGCCCCGTAGCGCAATGGTTAGCGCGTCTGTGAACTAAACAGAAGGCTCCAGGTTCGAGTCCTGGCGGGGCCTGTAAATATAACTTCTGGCACCATTTTGCTCTTTTTTATTTTATTTATTTGAAATTATTTTTTTATATACAATGTTTATAAGTCATCCTTTTAATTTATTTTTCACCAATATGTTTTATTATTGTGTGTGAAAAGCTTACTACTACTGAATAACAATATAATTAATAGTAAAATATACAATTAATATAAAATTTGATATCCATTTTGATAATATTTCAAATATTAATTTTTAAATTTTTCAAACATATTCAAAATGGATATCAGAATTTATTTCTTGTGGTATTGCGTGTTAAATGGCAGAACTCAACAGTGCTCTGCCTTCTTACTAGAACGAAAAAAAGAAAATAATATATATTTTCCCCCTGAATGGGAATCGAACCCACGACCGTCGTATTTACAGTCACACGCTCGTGTCCCAGCGCTACAACTACAATTTTGGTATTTATAATATTTTCATTTTCTCGCGGCCGTTAAAAGCTGCGCTTAGTCCTGACCGCGGCGACATATGCGTCGTGATTGTGCTCATATAGATTTAATTGGAATATAGCAGAAAGTGGTAATGAGAGGTACTAATTAATAGTAAATAGTATGCACGTGGCATAACTGATGAACCGAAACAGCCACCGGAATCTTCAACTACATATTATCCATATTAAATATAAACGATATGCGAAAAAAAAAAGTATTTTACAAGCCTTTCTTAACTATCTGTGACTGATGTGGCTTAATTTTTACGATTTTATTGACGTGGTCTCCCCACTACAGGCACGAGACACTTTTTCAACAGCAAATATTTTTGTTTGTTATTTTTATTTTTTTAACTTATCAGCTTCACGCTGTATCCCGCACACAGCAGAGTAGGCAGAGGGAACCTAGTGTTAAGACACTCCCGTTCCCCACTTTCTGCCGATTTCTGGAGGCATTGCGTGTTGACTGGCAGAACTCAACGCCACGCTTAACCTCGACACCAGAGCGAAATAATGGAAATATAAATTTGAGTAAATATTTCATCACCTCGAGTGGGGATCGAACCCACAACCAGTCGGTTTACAGTTCACACCTCGTGCCGGCTGCGCCACGACTGGCCTTTTTTAACTTATGCAGCTATTTTATTTATATTTCTTACATCATTAGTAGGTATGTTGTTTTTTATAAATTTACTTAAAATAAACAAAACAGTGGATATTTTTAAAATTAAACCGTGTATATTAACTCTACATGCTCACTCTATGAATTTTCTTCTTTAACAATATACATAGAAAAATTACAAAATCAACTTCATTTATATTTAATTTGTCTTATGTTACTATATGTGATATTTCTCAAGTTCAATATGATCACTTTCCAGTGTCCGGTTAAATTGAAATTTGAATCATGATTTAAGTTCTAATAATAACAAATAATAATTATTGTTGTTAATTGCAAAACGCAATAAAATGGTGAATTACTATTTTTTGCACAAATAATATCAGTAATAAATGTAAGGCTTTATTTGAACAATATAATAAATTATGAAAAATAAATCTATGAAGCTAAATTTTCAAAAGAGTTTTTTTTATTAAAGCATTAAAATAGAGATTAAATAGTACCATTTTATTTGACTTATTAAAAAAAGGTATACTGGAATATATAACGCTCCAGTTTAAAATACATACAATAATATTTATATGATGAAATCTATAGTTATTATATTGAAATGAAAAATTATTTGAAGTAATAGTCTTAAAAAGTATTTTAAAGTTCAGCTATTATACGCTTTGTGAGCTCTCGACCGTGTGCACCAAACCGTTTCCTTGCCAGTTAAGCTTACTAACCCGAATATGTTTCACTTATACCAAACATACATACGCTTTTTTATACTGTACAGTACAGATGATTTTAAGTTTTATCTGTAATACAAAAAAAAAATCTGTCGTTTTTTTAATCAGCTTCACGCTGTATCCCGCACGCTGCAGGGTAGCAGAGGGAACCTAGTGTTAAGACACTCAGTTCCCTACTTTATTCCGAATTCTTGAGGCATTGCGTAAAATATAAATTTAAGTAAATGTTTCATCTCCTCGAGTGGGGTTTCAAACCCACAACCAGTCGATTTCACAGTCACACTTTGTGACCCTGTGCAAGACTGGCCTCGTTCTTTCTTAGATATAAATTTTCTTCACGGATTTTAGGGAGCAAAAGTGAAGGAGTGTTGGCGAGTGAGCGATTTAGGCGTGTAATCGTCTATTTTATAATAAACAACGTTACATGTAAATGTAAAAAATGTAGAGAAAATCTAATATAAAAAATGAAGCCAGTCCCGGGCACAAGCGTGTGTTAATAATGTGTGCTATAAATAAGTTGTAACAAGCGTATAACAATTTCGACTTAGCTTGATTGAGAACCTATAGCTTAGTTGGTTAGGATGCTTGGACTAAAGATTGACTGAAGACTGATTTCTAAAGTGGCGCGGGTTCAAAATCCCGCTACGTTCGAATTTTTGTTCGTTTTCTTTGACTTTTCGTTTTCTTTAATGCGACATGTTGTGGGTACGATTTCTATTCGAAGAAATGACATAGTTAAAACTTTCATTTTACACTCTGGTGTCACTCAAAACTTAATGCCTCCAGAATTCAGCGAAAGTTGGGAGCGTAGTGTCTTAACACTAGGTTCCTTCTGTACCCTGCTAAATGCGGGATACAGTGCGAAGCTAATGTTTTTAAACATAAATATATTAGAAAGCGACTGTCAATAACGTTGTAAAAACACGAGCAAATATAAATAATTTGGCAAGACAGTCAAAATTAGGCAAATAAACTTATTAATTGAAAATGAAACTCAATATTGTTTTAATGTTAATATTCAAACGTTGAAAAAAGATATTTTTCGATTGATCAGTGTAAGAAACGTCTAAGCTATAGCTAAGCGTTTGTTGTACAGAAAGACTTTTGGGCGAAGGACGAAAGAGGGGACGCCCGGGCTTTGGGCTAGAGGGACGGGTATAATATTAA